>CM076582.1:1103488371-1104088371 GCA_034641835.2 Pinus albicaulis | reverse complement strand
CTACATGTTGGGAAGGAGCACAAAAAGAACATTACATTGTCGTCGAGGAAGAATACTCCAGAAAACTCTGAATCGCAAGAAATTAGGCAAGATAGAAACAACCCTCAAGACAAGTAGGGGGAAAGCCCCACCCAACAACAAAAAATGAACTCGACAACCTCTCTAGCATCAACACTTATGAGGATTCAAATACCGCGCAAAAGAAATCTTCATTTAGTAGCAAAGCAGATCTCCCAGATCCTAAATATAAGACACCAGTGTCCCAAGAATCATAAGAGATGAAGGAGGTGCAAGATAAAGGAAGTTGGAATACCATAAAGAAGAAAAAGAAAGCTACAACACCAATCTCGCCAAGAAAGATGAGAAGCCAGACAATTAAGAACTAAGAAAATTATAGGTCTGATAGACTAAAATGTGGTCTCAGTGGACATTAACCACCACCACCACCACCACCAATATTATAAATTCAGTATTCATTTAAAATTTCTATTAAAACCAATACATTCTTTAGTAAAAATCCTAGTTTCCTAGAAGGTCTTGGTCTCATATCCTTTATAACAATTACAATGCATAAGGATCCTACATTATAGATAGAATATTTCAAATTAAGAGATATCTCCATTTATATTTTATTTTAGTTTAATATTATATTATTTTAGTTCAATATTATATTAGAGGTAAAGTTTATATATTTATAAATTAAAATTATAGTTTTAAATTAATTATTTAATTGTTTATATTTTTTTTGAGAGATGTTTTACAAATTGGTGTGATAAGATACTACAACTTTCTTAATAATTTTAAACATTTAAATATATGAACTATTAAAATAATAATAAAAGTAGTAAATTGATTCAATTTGTTAGTGTATAGTTATAATTTTAATAATAAAATTATAAATCTAATAAAAAAAATCATAATGTATATATTAAATTAAAATAAATTAAAATAATAAGGATTCATATTAATAATTATTATTAATATTTAGAAGATATAATTGGTAAACATATAATAACTTAAAAAAATTAATAAACATATAATTAAAATTAAAAATATTTTAAAATATAGAAATGTGAAATATATATAGTAATATAAAAAATGATTAGAAATTTAAATCTATTTGATAATAATTTATATCCTTAATTATATCTTAAAATTTTATATTTAAATTTATTTAATAAATATATAAAAAATTAACACTCACAATGAACCTTTTTTCAAATTTATCTTCTATTATTCACCAATTTTATGCATAACACATTGAAAAATGAACTTAAAACAATTATAAAAAATATGTAAAAGGAAAATGCATGTAACTATATGTGTTATCAAAACACACACACACATATATTAAAGATTTTAAATTGATATAAATATAAATAGATATTATTAAGATTTAACATCGATTTTTTTGAAGTTTCGATCTATAAAGGGTTAAGAGGATTCATTTTTTGGAGGTGTAAACTTTTTTTCAAGTTTTACATTCAAAAAGCAGCTTGCATCTTCAGAGTTTCGACATCTAGGTGTGAGTTTTGATATCTCAGTGCTTCTTATATCCGAACATAAGATGGATCTATGCTCGTGTTTAATAAAATGAAGTACCATTTCAATGGAAATTTTCAATTATAATTTTAAAAAATAAATGTTTGTTCTAGTGAGACACCTAATTCTAATTGTTGGCACAATGAGATGTTACCCACTCTGCTTGGTTTCAAATCATATTGAAACAAATTCTTGTCCCCTTATAATAAGGCTCAAGGAGTAGACTCCCACTTTCTTGAAAATACATATTTCTATTATATAAAATCACATTATATTGCAAAAACTTTCTCTGATTATAATGTGTACTTTCGAAATATATCAAAATTATATATATATATAGTTTATACAAATAAATTATTTTAAAACATTTTTTTTACATTAAATTTATTTTTATATTTATAAATATAATTAAAACAATAAAAAATTAAAATGTAAGACAAAAATATATAAACCTTTAAACTTCAATCATAAAATATAAAATGTAAGACTTAAATTTTAATCATATAAAGTTTTTGAATTAAACTTTTATAATTGAAAAATAATTTATATATTTCTAAAGTTATACATAATTAATTTGATAATATTATTTTTTAACCATATAAAATTGATTGATAAATCAAAAATTTGAATTTTGGATTCCATATTTTACCTATAATATAATATAAACAATATCAAACAATTTTACGTGTAAGTGGAGTGTCCACCTAAAATTTTGATCATTTCACGTAAAACACAATGTTTCTATATACATATTTATATTTTGAGAAAAAGATATAATAAACTTACTTTTAATTTTTATTTTTTAACTATCTAATATTATGAATCTATAAAAATGGAATATATTATTTATGATAAAAATATTAATTTTTAATTAAAAGATATTACACCGTGTTTCTATATATTAAATTTATTTTGTATTTTTATAAATTTAATATTTTTAAATCATTTTAGCTATAAAATATAAAAATTTATGTAATATTTCTTCATATTACATTTATTTAAATACATAAATGAATGTAATATGATAATATTTCATAATTATCAATTACATTCATAATTATGTAATTATGTTTTGTCTATTATTCATATTATCATATTATTACATCATCGTGTTAATAATATGATAATATGAATGTAATTATCATATTACATAATTATGAATGTAATATGATAATTATGAAATATTATCATATTACATTCATTTATATATTTAAAATTTAAGCAAAACATAAAAAAATATTATTATCATAGTATAAGGTTAAAAATTTAAATGAAAAGTGGAGAGGAAGTAGCAAGAGGGGTGCTTTATAATCTCGAAGAAAAAACTGAAATAAGGTTCGTCTCAGGATTGGGGAAAACTTTGAAAAATCAAGATGAAGCATTTTCGCTATGGCAAGGTCTAAAGACTAGTATCTCCAAAGGCATTAGGAAACTAATTATCGTCGGTGACTCAATGGTGGTAATTCAAAAGTGCTCAATTCTCTCTAGGAAAGAGTCTTATTAACTCTGATCCCTCTCCTTTGGTTATAAGGATAATTAATTTGATCAATAACTTAGAGGAATAAAAAATTTATCATGTTAAGAGGGAAAATAACCATGAGGCAAACCTTAATGGCTTACAATTATATCGTGGGAATAATCAAGGATCATCATATTAATAAACTCAAGACTACATTGGGGGTGGGAAATAACTCCTTGGGATACGTCGATAAAATTTGGGAATTAATGAAAAAATGGGTGTGTAGGAGCCTTATATCCATGATGCAAGACAAGTGGATTCCCTGTTGAAATTTGGTACCGGAGGACAGGTGGTTCCCTAAGGCTTTGATCTTTGGCCTAGGGAAAAGTGTCCAAAAGAATTTAATTTTTCTCCTAAAGTGACTTTATAATTTTTATAAAGTCGAATCTAATTTTAAAGTGACTTTAAGTGATAAAGTTACTAAAGTGACTTTATAAAGTTATAAAGTCAAATCTAATGTAAAAGTGACTTTAAGTGATAAAGTTACTAAAGTCTAATTTTAAAGTGACTTTAATAAAGTCAATATAAAATTAGAAAGGAAAAAGTGACTTTGGAAATAAAAGACAAAGTGGGTCTTTATTAAAGTGGGGTGAATTAAAAAATAGAAAGTGAGATTTAAATGAGCATTTAATCTCAGCCCTAGATCTCAATCTATCTCAGCCATTGGATTTAGGGATTCTCCAAAAGTCACTTAGGGTTAGGTTAAAGGAAGAAAAGGAGGAAAAGATCATTCATTCTTTCATGAGCAGATTGGGAGAAGGAGAGTAAGAGAGCAAGGGAGATTTCTGGGCAGTGAGGAGAAGGAGGCAGCAGCTTGGCACACATTCCAAGGCAGCATTTCAGCAAGACAAGTACAACAGATTTAGCAAACAGCAGGCAGATTTTTGGCACGGTTTTCTAGGCAGGGAGGCCGTACAACAAGGCCGTACAGCAGGGCCGTACAGCAGGCCGTACAACAATATTGGGCACGGAAATCGAGGTAGCAAGGGGATGTACCGTATAGCAGAGTTTTGTAGCAGTTTTGGCACGGAAATCGAGGTAGCAAGGGGATGTACCGTATAGCAGAGTTTTGTAGCAGTTTTGGCACGCAAATCGAGGTTTTGGACAGCAGCATTAATTGCTGTTTGCACAGATTTTGAGGAGGCTGTACAGCTACATTTATTGCAAATTTCTGGGCACGCAAATCGAGGAGAACATACAACATTTATTGCTGTTCTGTTTTCGCTGTTTGTACATTTTCCGAGGCGGTGGTTAAGCACAGAAAAAGAGATAAGTTGTAAAAGTCTGTTTGCTGATTTTTATTTTGCTGAATATTTCTCTCACTGTAAAAAGCATTTTTCCAGAAATAAGAAGGAGCTTTCGAACTTGTTTTCCCCAAGAGTTGTAGGGGGTTTTTCCAGCGTCACCTTGACAAAAAATTACTGTTTTATGATGTGTTGAATGGCTGTTTGTTACTGCTGTTTTTTATTTCTGCATTTTCCAGCATTCTGAAAAATTTCCAGAATTTGTGTTTTCAGCAAAATTTATTTTCCAGTTTGTTAAATGTATGGATATGGGAAAGGGCATTTAACTATTTTGGAGTAATAAGGTGAAAAACTGAAAACCGGGGTGGGAAGCTATAAATTTCTACATGGTATCAGAGGTTGAGTGTTGAAGGGCAGTTTGAGACAGTAAGGAGGAAAATTACAGCCTGCTGATTTTTCACTCAGAAAATTCCAGCAAGCTGATTTTTCACAAACAACAGTTTTACCTTCACTACAGCAGTGCTATTTTTCAGTTTTAGGACAGCAGGATGTCTTTGGGACTGAGGGTGGAGGATAGGTTGGATGGACATTCCAATTACAACATTTGGAAGGAGAGAATGCAGAGTATCTTTGAGGAGGTAGAAGTCTGGGACATTATGGTGCATACCACACAGAACCCTGTAAATGTGCCTACTGATGCTACTCAGTTGGCAGCATATAATAAAAAGAACAACAAGGGTAAGAGATTGATTCTAGACGGAATCAAAGACCATTGCATTCCTCATGTGAGAGGAAAGAGAAATGCTCATGAGATGTGGACATCATTGACCAACCTCTACCAGAGTACCAATGAGAACCGAAAAATGGTCCTGAAGGAGAAGCTGAAGAACATTAAGATGGGTAAGACTGATAGTGCAGCTAGATATCTCACAAAGATTACTAATGTGAGAGATGAGTTGGCAGCGATTGGAGAGGCCATTCCACCCACTGAGTTGGTGCGGATTGCAGTGAATGGCCTCCCCGTTCATGGATGAACTTTGCTGATGGGGTTTGTGCACGTGAGACCCTTCCCACATGGGAGAGGTTTTGGGATGATTGCATTCAGACAGAGATTAGGAAAGGTCAGCTTGGGGCAGCCAAGCCAGTTGAGCAGGATGAGGATGTAGCACTGTTGGCAGGACGCAAGAAAGGCAAAGGGAAGAAGCAGGCTTCCACAAGCAATGGTGGGGGCAAGGGCAAAGGTAAAGGTAAACAGGATAACTCACAGAAGGACTATTCCAAAGTGAAGTGTTGGAATTGTCAGAAGATGGGACACTATGCAGTTGTGTGTCCGGAGAAGAAGAAGAAGAAGGGGCAGCACCAGAGCATGGCAGCTTCAGCAGAGGTTGAGGACTTTGCAGATCATTTTGACCGGGAGTTTGGGTTCACTGCGTGTGAGTCCTCTAGTGCGGGATTATCTGCCATAGAGGTTCAAAGGGAGCATGCATTTCCCTCGATTAGCGGAGCATCTTCGGGTATCTGGTATGTGGACAGTGGGGCTTCACGTCACATGACAGGAGTCAGTGAGTACTTCTCATAGCTTTCAGAGAGTGGCACTGATGTAGAGGTAGTACTCGGTGATGACAGAGTTGTTAGAGCAGTCGGTGTGGGAACATTGACATTTCAGAGGGAGTCCAAACCTCCCTTGAAGGTGTCGGATGTTCTTTATGTGCCAGGGATGAGGAAGAACCTCATATCCGTCTCAGCTTTGGAGGACAGAGGATATGAGATACTATTCAGGGGAGGACAGGTGTTGATGTATCCCAGGGGCACTCCAGCTGATTCAGCTAGAGTGATAGGTGTACGCCATGCAAAGGTGTACAAGTTTGCATTCCAGTCCCTTTTGGCATTGAGCAGCAGTACCGACAGCAGAGCTAGCAGTTCTGAGTTGTGTGAGATTTGGCACCGCAGGATGGGGCACATGTATCATGGAGCCTTGAGGACTTTGCGGGAGATCACTACGGGTGTGCCAGATTTCAGTACTGATCACTTTGATACTTACAGAGGATGTGCGATGGGCAAGTTTTCCAAATCCCCTTTTCCCAGCAGTGACAGCAGAGCGACTGGGATACTTGATTTGATTCATTCCGATGTGAGCGGTCGGATGACTCATGTTTCCTTGAGTGGATATGAGTACTATGTGTTATTCATTGATGATCACTCCAGGAGGACCTGGATCTATTTCTTGAAGACCAAGAGTGAGGTCTTCAAGCGGTTTCAGGAGTTCAGAGCTCTTGTGGAGACACAGACAGGTCGGAAGATCAAGTCCCTAAGGTCGGACAATGGGGGGAAGTACACTTGGCAGAGTTTGTTGACTATTGTGCGGAGGCAGGGATTAGGAGGAGCTCATGATCGATAACCCCAGGCAGACGGGGTTGCGGAGGAAGAATTTTCAGATCCATCAGGAGAGGCTGCCAAAAAGCCATGTTACATGATCGGGGTTGCCATTGTTTTTGTGGGCGAAGGCCTACAAATTGTTACTTGCGAGCAGTCGCATCGTGCCTTCGGGCACATGACGGAGGCTTTTACGGAAGGGCACGATGTGTGGTCATCTTCGTATCTTTGGGTGCATCACATACTCCTACATACCCACGGAGAAGAGGACCAAACTAGAGCCCACCGCAGAGAAGGGTATCTTTGTGGGCTACAGTGAGACCTCCAAGGCCTTTCGGATTTACATTCCTGCACAAAGAAAAGTTGTTGTCGGGCGGGATGTGAAGTTCGAGGAGGACAGGGCCTTTAGGAGGTCACGGGAGTTAGAGTATCTGGATCAGCCAGACCCTCAGCAGCAGTTGAGTCAGTCGCAGGGATCCAGTGGGCAGGGATCAGGAGGATCCGGAGGTACATCTATGACGATGTCAGGTCCGTCAGTGGGGAGTGGCTCGCAGAGTCAGAAGGGTGGTGCTATGGGCAGCACGCAGAGCAGTCCACAGAGCAGTTCACTGGGGAGTCCACTGATGGACAGTTCACACGGTACCTCAGCATCTACAGGTTCAGGTGCAGGCAGGAGGACAGCAGACAGACAGTCAGGAGTTCAGGCTCCTGATGTTGAGGAGGAAGAGTTTTATTCTCCGGCGGGAGAAGTGCACTCAGGGAAGAGGAAGCCCAAGTGGCTTCAGGACACCTTGAGAGATGCCACATCTGTTGCTGAGCCTAAGAGGCCGGTCAGAGAGAGCAGACCACCTGAGAGGTTTTGTAGCTATATGGCAATGGCTACCGGCATCCTTGACTCTGAGCCTTCTAGCTATGAGGAGGCAGCTAGCCAGCAGGTCTGGAGAGAGGCCATGCAGGAGGAGTATTCTTCTATCATGAAGAATGATGTTTGGAGGTGGTGCCTAGGCCTGAGGGAAAATCCGTGGTTACTTCCAGATGGCTTTACAAGGTAAAGCATGCTGCAGATGGCAACATTGAGAAATTCAAAGCGAGGTTTGTGGCTAGAGGGTTCTCCCAGGTAGAGGGAGTTGATTATGAGGAGACCTTCGCTCCCGTGGCTCGATATACTTTGATCCGCTCCATTATATCGATAGCAGCAGAGATGGGTTGGAAGATCCACCAGATGGATGTGAAGACCGCATTTCTCAATCTCTTCATACAGGAGGAGGTGTACATTGAGCAGCCACAGGGCTTTGAGGTGCATGGGAAGGAGTCCCATGTGTGCAGACTAAAGAAGGCCCTTTATGGCCTGAAGCAAGCTCCCAGAGCTTGGTACTCCAGGATAGATACTTACTTGCAGAAGATGGGTTTCACAAAGAGTGAGGCAGATTCGAACCTTTACTATATTGTCATAGGTGAGGAGCCTCTCATTCTGGTGTTGTATGTGGATGACTTGGTCATTACAGGTGCAGAGAGACTCATAGAGCACTGCAAGAGAGATCTTGCGGCGGAGTTTGAGATGAAGGACATCGGCTTGATGCATTACTTTTTGGGTTTGGAGGTGTGGAAGGAGGAGGGGCATTTCTTCCTGGGACAGGGGAAGTATATTGTGGACATCCTTGGTAGATTCCACATGGAGGATTATAGACCCATGTCGACACTGATGATCACCAACTGGAAGAAGCTTCATGCTTTGGATTCCGAGTTGGTGGATCCCACATTGTACAGGCAGCTGATTGGTTCCTTGATATATTTGGTCAACACTAGACCAGATATTTGTTTTGCAGTCAACACGATGAGTCAGTTTATGTGTGAGCCTAGGAAGGTTCACTGGGTGGCTGCAAAACACATTTTGTGATACTTGCAGGGGACAGTGGATTATGGTCTGGACTACAGGCAGGGGGATGGAGTGAGATTGGCAGTTACACTGATTCTGCGATTGGGCAGTGCTGTGCTTCGATAGGGAAGAGCACTCTGTGGTGTCATGGCTCGGGTTCCCAAGTAGTGTGTCATGGTTCAAATCGACAAAGAAGCCAAGAGCATTGAGTTCCGCCTGAAGTGCGTAGCATATGGCAATGTTACCTAGCTAGTTGTGAGGCCATCTGGCTTCGCAAGATGCTGTTTGGCTTATTTGGTCAGCCGTTGAGACCTTCAGTGATTTACTGTGATAATCAGAGTTGCATTAAACTCACGGAGAATCCAGTATTTCATGACAGGTCAAAGCATATCGGGATCAAATATCATTTCATCAGAGACTATGTTCAGAAAGGAGCTGTGAAGCTGGAGTATATTTCCACTGATGAGCAGGTTGCAGATATTCTTACCAAAGCCTTACCACGGGGCAAGCATGTCTACTTCAGAGACAAGATGGGTGTGGTGAGGAACACCTTCCTCGGTAAGAGGGAGTGTTGAAATTTGGTACCGAAGGACAGGTGGTTCCCTAAGGATTTGATCTTTGGCCTAGGGAAAAGTGTCCAAAAGAATTTAATTTTTCTCCTAAAGTGAATTTATAATTTTTATAAAGTCAAATCTAATTTAAAAGTGACTTTAAGTGATAAAGTTACTAAAGTGACTTTATAAAGTTATAAAGTCAAATCTAATTTAAAAGTGACTTTAAGTGATAAAGTTACTAAAGTCTAATTTTAAAGTGACTTTAATAAAGTCAATATAAAATTAGAAAGGAAAAAATGACTTTGGAAATAAAAGACTAAGTGGGTCTTTATTAAAGTGGGGTGAATTAAAAAATAGAAAGTGAGATTTAAATGAGCATTTAATCTCAGCCCTAGATCTCAATCTATCTCAGCCATTGGATTTAGGGATTCCCCAAAAAGTCACTTATGGTTAGGTTAAAGGAGGAAAAGGAGGAAAAGATCATTCATTCTTTCATGAGCAGATTGGGAGAAGGAGAGCAAGAGAGCAAGGGAGATTTCTGGGCAGTGAGGAGAAGGAGGCAGCAGCTTGGCATGCATTCCAAGGCAGCATTTTAGCAAGACATTTCAGCAAGACAAGTACAACAGATTTAGCAAACAGTAGGCAGATTTTTGGCACGGTTTTCTAGGCAGGGAGTCCGTACAGTAAGGCCGTACAGCAGGGCCGTACAGCAGGCCGTACAGCAATATTGGGCACGGAAATCGAGGTAGAAAGGGGCTGTACCGTACAACAGAGTTTTGCAGCAGTTTTGGCATGCAAATCGAGGTTTTGGACATCAACATTAATTGCTTTTTGCATAGATTTTGAGGAGGCCGTACAACTGCATTTATTGCAGATTTCTGGGCACTCAAATCGAGGAGAACGTACATCATTTATTGCTGTTCTGTTTTTGCTGTTTGTACATTTTCCGAGGCGGTGGTTAAGCACGGAAAAAGAGATAAGTTGTAAAAGTCTGTTTGCTGATTTTTATTTTGCTGAATATTTCTCTCACTGTAAAAAGCATTTTTCCAGAAATAAGAAGGAGCTTTCGAACTGGTTTTCCCCAAGAGTTGTAGGGGGTTTTTCCAGGGTCACCTTGACCAAAAATTTCTGAGTTATGATGTGTTGAATGTCTGTTTGTTACTGCTGTTATTTTATTTCTGCATTTACAGCATTCTGAAAAAATTTCCAGAATTTGTGTTTTCAGCAAAATTTATTTTCCAGTTATTAAATGTATGGATATGGGAAAGGGCATTTAATTATTTTGGAGTAATAAGGTGAAAACTGAAAACCGGGGTGGGAAACTATAAATTTCTACATTCCCTCCCATTGGCTATTAATTCGGAAGGTAGGTGAAAGCCTTCACAATACCACTATGTTTCATTTAGAAGGAAAATCGACAGTGATAAGGATGGATGATTGTGCCTTGGATGAGTTGTAGATAGAGAAGGAATTTAATTGCAATAAGACAAGAGTATCTTTCGAAAGGGAGCAAGAGGTTATTTATAGGAGCTGGGAAATGAAACTAAAGCAAAAAATTATCCTTGTGCAAGGAAGGATTGTGAGAAAAATGACTTCAACTAGCAACAATGGAAGTGGTAATGGAGCAAAGGAGCTCAGAAATATGAGCAGTGCAAATATGGAGGCATTGACTAACAATTCAAGAAATAAAATAGTGAAGGAGGCATTGATTGACAATTTGAAGTTTAAGGTGGATAACATTGAAGTCAAGGTTGAAGAGGCTATCGTTGGTGTGCTGAAATAGGTCTTTGGTTTGTGTGACATACCCACTCCAATGGCTGATGAGGGAGTAGAACTAAAGAGTTGAGGACGGGTGCTTGATGATGTGTAGGATGCAAAACCTCTCCAATATTTTTAAGTGGATAAGGAGGACAAATAACTTGGAAGCCACAAGTAGTTTGTCGCTTTAGTTGACATTTTGTGTCGGATAATTAAGAGATGTGGTGTTTTCTGGAAACTTCACAATTTAAATGATGTAAGGAAAATAGACTAGAAACAAAAAAGGTGGCAATAAGGTCTCTGTGAATGTATCTCTGCAAAACTATGAGACAGAACTTATCTTGAATGTAAAGTACCTATCCCATTTCCAATTTTGGTTAAAAAAATTTCTACCCATTTCTTAATAAATAAATAAAAATTAAAAGAAAAGTAGAATTACGATTTTCATAATTTATTGTTAATGTGTTTGGTAAAATAATAATGGAAAGATTGTTAATATCATAACAATTAATAATTAAGATATATAAATTTAATTTATTATTTTTTTATTAATAGATAAAATAAATATTTTTTTAATAACACAAATAAAATAAATATCAATAACAAAGTATTTAAATTTATTATTAATACAAGTTTTTTTTATAGATAATATCATAATTTAATTTTCACTTTATAGTAAAAATAATAGTTATGAAATATATCAATGTAATTTAAAATAATAATCACTTTTGTATTCATTTTCCTTCAAAAAGGGAAAGTTACAACTAGAATCAAGTGGTTAGGTGGATTCAACCTCCTCAGAGGGAAACAAAATCTATTGGTCATCTAACTGCATGATAAACCATCCAAAAAAAAAATATTATATGTTTTTCAAGTCATTCTAGTTATGTATGAGTGTCCTTATACTTCTTATACTCTAAATAACTGAAAAAATATTGTAAAGTCTGTAACTATTGCTTATAATAAAAGAAAAAATAGAGATTAAACCATCATACTACTAATGATCATATGAGTCCACGAGAGAAAGATCCTTCGCACTAGACCCTAGAAGCTCAATTTGCAGAATACAGGGAATATGTTTCTCAATGCGGCTAAGGTGACCATTTTGATTTGAAGTTGAAATTGAATCTGCTGTAGATCCTTGTTGCAATACAAGATCCCCTAAGAGTTCAAGGGTGAGACATAATGGATGTACTCCAAAGCGTTAGCTAGAAGGTTCTTCATCATCCAATACAAATGTACAATTTTCTTGTATTGAGTAAACCATCCACGAGAGTGACCGAGGGCTAGGCACTAGGGCCTGTTAGTCTCCCAGGTCTATTTTTGTTGAACCAACTTGCTGATTTAGTTCTACTTCCCATTCGGTTATAAGCTGACGAACTTGAGCTGAGTTGTCCTTGTGGCAAGTAGTGGAAATCTCTTTTATGATGCGAGAGGTTGATTTTTAAACTCAATCTTTACTAGTCTAAGGATTGGCTTGATGACCCTCATGAGTTTCTATTTGTTTCTTACCACGACCGCGGGAACCTTGGGTGTGATTGCCCTTCCCTGAGGCAACACGGGCCATGAAACGAAAATGACTGAAAAATCTAGCAGTAACTAACTCAGACCCCTATAGCAGACCCAAAGTGAGCCTACACTTGTGAGCTTTATGCTTCCCAGGATCGCACCAGACTAGAGAACTTGTTAAATTATAAATGCATGAGGGCCAAAAACTATACCTATACCACTGAATTACCATGCATTAGACAACGTACCAATAACGAGGCTAGTCCCAGATCCCTAAACCATATTCCCAACCCTTCCATGAATAGTTGAGGGCGAAGGTTTGATACAAAAAACACACATTCTTGAACCATAAAAATAGGCAGCCAAAAATATGCTAGTGTCATTGCGCCAAACACAAGAAAAAAAAAGAAAACCACGAATGACATAGCTTCCCTTCTAAGATAGTTCCCATGTGTGAAATAAAAATACCATAGTACACAGAGAAAAGAGTACAGAACACAAAGAAACCCTCATAAAATCCTCAATTTCTATGCAAAAATTCTAGTTGTGCTTCCACCAAACCTTCAACTTCAGAACATAGTCGTTCCTCCAAGAAACAAGTAGTAATATGTAGCTAGCCATGGGAGTAGGATAAAAAAATAAGAAGATGAAGAACATACCCAATGAAAGCGACCAAAGTAGACTGTAAGACGACCAATGCCTAATGGAGGACCATGAGGATCACCACCTGAGAGCTGCAACTTGTTGTAAGCCAAGCTAGATGCAAATTACCTTTGCAGACAAAATACTTACTTACCTCAACAACAAACAAGCTTGAGAACCTTGCCACTATAGTCTCCTTGCCACCTGCCTCATTGACATTAAATGGTTGCATGCGTGAGGCAACCGCTTCATGTGCCTTGTGCATGTGGAGGGTGGTAGATTGTCGCCTTTCAACCTTCATCGTTACAGACTAACATTTGCGGGTCCCAATCCTTCTAGCTCGCACCCAATCAAAAAATTATTAAATGAAATTAGAAATTACTTAATTTTAAAATTAAATTAAAAAAATAAAATAAAAAATAAATTAAATAACATGTGAAATCATGTGTATTCTAAGCAAAATCAATCTAAGGAGAAAAGGCACTCCATTACAAAAAATTTCAGGATGTGTCATATGCTTTGAGTAAATTTGGAGGCTTTCAATATCTATGAAAAAATATATAGTTTTGAATAGAAAAATGATGACATCATATTTTACTCGGAAATTGTGGAAGTTTATTTTAGATTGTGAGCCTTTTCCTTTTCACTTTTCACCTTACATGCTTTGTAGAAGACTGTAATTCCAGTTTAGACTGTCCCACGGACCTCACTGATATTTCACAGGGAACAAGAATGGCTGCAGAGTAGCAAGTCCCTACCAATAGAAAAAGAGGTGCCAATAGAACAAGAGGTAGTAGGTAGGATAAACAACAAGATAGAAGGATATGTTAGAAGAAGAGGCAATGGACTTAGCCTAGAACAAGAGGCAGTAGGCAGGATAAACAACAAGATAGAAGAATATGTTAGATTAATTCTCCTATAATCCAACAGATAAATTTTCAAATACACAGGAATGAAAACATAAATATGATAACTGCAAAACAAACCAACTCTTACAATTATTACAATTAGAAAAAGGAAGATGATAGGAAGCTCTCTAGAAGAAACATTTCTAAATGATGTAGTGTTTCTTGATAAAAATCACAAGGACCCTGCTACCACAGTGTCAATAGGAGTGGCCATTCTACAAGCTACACAGGAAAATTTCCACATCATGACCAAGTAGATCCATAGGAGTGGCCATTCTACAAGTTACACAGGAAAAAGTCCACATCATAACCAAGTAGATGCATAGGAGTGTCCATTCTACAAGCTACATAGGAAAATGTCCACATCATGACCAAGTAGATCCAAGACTATGAAGAAGGTTGAAAGAGGATGAAAGATGGAATCATCAAATTATAGGGGATGCTCCAAAAATAACAAGTTGACAAAACCCTTGAGGACTTCAAGATATTTTCTTGTAAGATGCAGTGTGATCTTGGAGAGGCCTCCATGAGCTTGTACCTCAAAGATTATGAGATTCAAAGTGTTTCCTAGGAGTTCAATGGATATATTGAAAGAGGAGAGGCTATCAGGGAATACACGAGGCACTTTTTCTGATGGTGCGATCAATCAACAGAAGGTGCTGATGGTGGTTATTAATCTTAGGGATACTTTTGATGATGCTAAAGGTGTTGATGGTGGTTATGAATCTTAGGGATGTTGTTGATGGTGCTATATATATTTCTAGTGGTGCTAAAATAAATCATAAGGGACTTGTGCTCCATAGAAAAATATAACAGTGCTAAGTTTTAATTGCCATAAGCAAGGCCTTCAAATATTCCCCCGTGACAACATAAAATGAAATAGCATATAAAACATGCATCCATAACAACAAGGGAAAAAGAACAACAAATATGTATTCATCCAAAAAATGCAGCAGGGAAATAACCAAACAGTACATATATTCTTCCATGGCAAAGATGAAGAGAAATTCAAAGGATTCATTATACTTTTGAAATGAATTATATCAAGTTACCATGTATAGCAACATTGATGATTTATCAGAATTTGTTTACTTCAAGAGAATAAGGAAAACAATAGCTATTTCAATTGAAGTCAAATCTTGGTTTCAGGTCCTTGAAGTTAATCCCAATTAACATATATGTTATATCAATAGCTGCCAATGTTGTATATCTTTGAGGAATTATCTCATATTTACATGAATTTAAGAGTGAGTGTAAAAATTTCTTGATTGAGAAGTTAGCCAAGTTACTCAACAAGTTCCAACATCCACAAAGATGGCATATGCATGTCCCCTTATCAACGATCTCTATTTATATAGTTCTTAGAAATAAAATATTCAAATCAAATCAAAACAAGTTAACCTATATCTAAGCCACAAATTTTATGCAATTACAACAAAACTAACATAAGGAGAATTTGATCCCTGAGAACCTCTGGCATCTATTATTTCCAGCACATAAATGTTCACAATAAAAAATATTAATAGAAAGTAGCACTAAACATGTAAATTATTAGACAAGACACATATTACATATAAATGATTAGACAAGAAGGTAACCTGATCAACAAGCCTATTTGATGAAAAAGGAAAAAATATCTATGAAACAAGGCCAGAGCTGGCTAGAATGTCTCCAAGGATGCTAAAGATCCCCATTTCAAGTAATTCCTTTGTAGATAGAGCAGAGCTACTTGCACAAGTTGAAATAAGCCTAATTAAAATTAAAACCTACACCAAGCCAAAGAACAACTTGGATTGAAATGTTAGTAAAAGGTCCCTAATTGTTAAAATTAATGATCTCACTCCTTAAAAGTACTTTATAGGAGGTTAGACTACTGTGTATGTTGAAGAACTAAGAGATGCTTGGGAACTGCTTGAGTTAGTGACATATATCAGATTTGTAACTTGCACAATCAGATTTTAGCTAGAGAGCTTGATCAAGTTTTCTGGAGAAGAAGAACAAGCTTCTGCAATTATAGCCAAGCAAAATGATGCATTCTCTGCCACCTAAAACATAATTAAAATTTTCGCCAGGGAGAATCCATAAGTAAGACCCACAAGCAGACATAACTTTATATATAAGTAGGACGTACAAACAGTCACAACTTCATATATTAGTGTAATGAAACCACCCAAGATAATATTAGAAAGTATTAGAAATAAAAAATACCTTAGTATCATTATTTGAAAGAAGGCTGGTCAAGGTTGGAATTGTTTCCATTGCAGAAGCGATAGTATCAAATGAGCACTGTTTGCAAATTTTTACAACTATTGAAGAAGATACTCTCTGAATAATTTAAAATTTATATTAGCCATATGATTCCACTTTCCATAAACAAAAAATATATTCAAGGGAGGAATATATATTACCTTTACAGCAGTGGAGAAAAAAATATAGGTAGGACAATGTTGCCATAAGAGCACCACCACGAAGACAAGAAAATGCATGCCTATGAAAAATATTTTCCAATGTTTGCAAACAATGCAACATAATGTATCACTTTATCAGATCCAACAAACAAAGATTGATTATATGAATGATTTGTTTGCATTATTTCCTATATATTTTTATATTCCCAATAAGCATTTGTACATAAACATCAATATATTGTCTTCATAAACTTTTATGAAATCCAACAATACTAGACTAACCAAATAAACAGATTATTTCTATCATTATTACAAAAGTAGCATCTCATATATGTCATGATTGAAATGGAAGTTTAAATTTATATCTACACAATAGAAGTATTAACAATTGTGTTTCATATGACATGCTTGTGTAAAAGATTAACCAAAAACTGAAGAACCCGAGATTGGAAGCTTTATATGTTTACAAATGCTTCTTGCTATATTGTGACTCGAATCAAGAAAGAGCATCTTTATTACAATTCTATCCAGATTTTAGAGTGGGAAAGGTATGTACATCTCTATAGATTAAGCATCGAATCAAGCAAGAGAATATTTATTGCAATTTTATGCAGATTTCAGAGTGGGCAAGGTATGTACATCTCCATAGATTAAGAATAATCCTACAAATAAAGGGTCTTATACATCAATTACATGTCTGGATAGGCCATAACCGTAAAAATAAATAATTATACAACTACATGTAGGACTATTATAGTTTCTCCATGTAAATTTGGGCAGTAATCATTCAACACCACTTAGAAAGGGTCATATTGTGTTATCTTGTTAAAAATTTTCACCATATAATTATGGCATTGAAAGCTTCCTTTAAACGTTGATTGACACCCATTATGAAGAGGTGGGACACCATGTTACCGTTTATGGTGTGAATTCCTATCCAAACTTAACAGCCACAATGGCTCCCACTAATAAAATGTAGCAACTGACCCAGGAGATGCTGGTTTATTCAAATCTAAAAAGTATGGGAAAGTTTATGATCCTAGAAAGGCTTCATACATTGATCCATTACTCGGCTCTGTTGCTTCTATTGATGATGGAAATACTAAATCTATAGGAGAAAAAGTCCAGTCAGAGGGTGACCTAGTGACTGTATTTCCTATAAAGGAATCCAGGAACTTAGAGGAAAAGAAAAGTGGTTTCAATAGTCTTTCATAATTTTGGATTGTTATATGTGCCTGGCTCCCTTTGGCTCATATATGAAAAACTAATTGTTCCAAAAACAATCATCAAAGCCGCAATTTTGTGATGATGACATGCTTTATTGTAGCCTGTGTGAAGTGGAGGTACACTGTAAATTGGTTCAAAAAATAAGAGCTTTGTAATTTATAAAATTATATATATGATTTATAATCTAAAGTGTGTCAGAGAACAGAGCTGAGTGAAAGGGGATGATTCTCTCATAAAATCATAGATATTAATATTTTTCATTTCTGAGATAAGAGACCAACATATAATAAAACTCTGCAAATTCAAATAAAATCCTTAAATTTTTACTATTAAACCAAAGGGAATCAGGCCACTAGATAAAAATGCCATGCAAATCAAAACTACATTTATATTTAATAAATATAAAAATATCAGACCAGTAATCTTACCAGGGTTTGAAGCCCTCGATCTCCACATAATCAAGTAGATTCCATTAAATTTTCTTAGATCCCTTGGATACAAGTAAATCACTGCTAGTTTGGGTGACATGGAAGGAGTAGACAGTGATTTTACCAAGGTACATAATGCCATGCCACCATCCTCTTAAGCCTTCTGAAAAATATAGGTGTGCCTTTTGCATAAGGCAGGTGTAATACATGAAGAGATGTATACAAATATTCTTAATCAAGTATTGACAAGTTAATTAAATATAAGTCCTTGTGGGCCCAAAATTTTGGCACTTGTCTGTCTTGCCATAACTCAACATGCAGGATGGACAACACAAGGAAAATTTATGCATAATATGATCTTAACAGCTAGGTTGGGTTATTTCCATGGTTGCACAACCCTGAAAAAAATATCACTGTGATCATGATGCCCTCCCACTGCTTGCCCTCTACCTCTAGGTCCCCAAAATTCACACAAAGACTCAGTAGTGAAGCATTCAACTACCACTTCTACACCAAAAAACCCACAGGTGTCCCATGCAAGCTACCTATCGACCCCATACCCTGCCCTCTGCATTATATCCAACATTACAGAACCTAGAAATCTACTTTGATCAGGACTGTACACATTTGTCTAGTGTCGAAAATGAATTTAGACTAAGACTTGTTTTGCTGAAATCATCAAGCCTCTACAACACATGATAAAAAAAGGGTCTTCAAGTGGATCTCTATTTAGAGAAAGAATTTTACAAGGTGAAGGTAGCTGCAACTCCAACTTAACACAACCAGACTTCGGTAAGGATGTCTTATTCCTAAAACCTCCTATAAGTCGTTATTTTGTTTCTTAGCAGAGAAGTAACGCTAAGAGAACCCTCCACCTCTAGTAGGCCTTATTCCATTCTATATATATATATATATATATATATATATATAGAATGGAATAAGGCCTACTAGAGGTGGAGGGTTCTCTTAGCCATTGTCGGTTCAAATCCGCAGGTTCGCTAAGCTCTCGTTCAAACCTAGACGTCTCTTGGTCAGAAGATAAGTGTCCTGCTTTATTTCCCCATAATCGCTCATGCTCCTTAGAGATAGAAACTATAGCCAACCTTATATATATTATCCACGGGAGACTCATGTAGAAATTGATTATGGTTTTACCTAATCCAATCCTCAGTCTAGGGAATTTTTTTTTAGTGAAAACGTCGTGCATGTCACCCATAACACTTCATCGAAGTAGGTAACCAGTGTGGCAGAGTAGACGAAGCATAAAAACCTTCAAATGGTAATGTAAGAAAATCTCCATTCCATTGTTTACGACATACAGTTACAAGCAACTCCAGGTGTCTCATATCGTGTAGTTAGGGTGGTAATTATGTGTCCTCTTTCCTTGCCATAAAGTATTTGCAACATCCTGATTGAAAGACATGTAAACTCGTTCACAATTAGATAAAAAAAAACCACACAATGAAACAATTGATGAGGTGTTTTAACATTTTGTTTGTGTTTATAGATTTTTAAAGCCTGACATCAAAATATTAAGTTCAGGATTTAAGCACTATGAGTTGAATCTTGAGGTCAAGCTATGAATGAAGGGGATGCATGAGGTGTCGAGATCCAGGAATATGAACTTACCTAATTGTGAATTGTCAGGCTATGAAATCTGAAGAAGCTGAAATACTATGAAGTTAAAATAGTCACCGTTTCCAGAGTAATATGCTCCATTTGCAGCTTTGGCGCTATTAATCCAAGTAATATGGTGATATTTGCGTCAGACGACCAATTACAGTAGAGGGGACCTTCATCCTATGCAGACATCGTAAAGTATGTAGAGGTTTTCTGAATTTCTAGTTTTTTCAGTTCTACTTAGTTTTTTGGTTCAAGAATAGCAATCTTACCTCCTGGTTCAAGAATAGAAATATTACCTCCAGTGTCTTCTATGACCTTGCAGGTGGCTCCTATGTCTACTTGAAAGACGAAAGTTAACCTTGCAGGTGGCTCCTGCGTCTACCTAAAATTGCAGGTGGCTCATGCATCTACCTGAAAGCCGAAAGCTAAAGCAGGGATGACTCATATGACTCATATGCACTGCATGGCCAAGAGATTTTCAACCACTTGCATGCAAGCCATTTGTTTTCACTGGCATGAGGAATTTGTATTTGTTTTCATCCTAGGTATAGGAAAAACCTACACCAATCAACCACTTGTTTTCATGGTCGATATATCATATACCCCTCATGGTTGATAATAAACATTAAATTCTTAATGACTAATGTTAGCATTACTTTTATGGTTCAAGAAGTGATTTTGAAATATATCATATGTATATAAGTATTGCCTTCATATGCCTCGATATAAGACCAATAAGATGGCAAAAGTTTTGATTGGATGCCAAAGAATATTCGTAAGAATATGATAAAAAACTTTGTTTAAAAAGTATAATGATTTTATTTAGTTTTTATGTAAAGAAAAACAAATTACAATAGTCCCTGCAACCCCATAGAGACAGGTACTAATAAGATATCCAAAATAATAGATCATCTCTTATCTTCATCACATACCTCCTGAACAAATGCATTGATGAATTCCTATTACATTTAATAAGAAGTATATTATTATATTATATTTAATTTCAAAAGTATATAGAAATGTTTGATAATTTATATTTTAAAGTTTATTATTTAGATTAGACAAATACCTAGAAACATATTTTTATTAAAAGTATTAATCATTCAATAAAAATTTTAAGATATCTTTTTGAAAAAAAATAAATTTAATCTGGTTTAAATTCTATGAATTAATGTAAAATCAAACTACAATACATCTGCCCTACACAGATCTTATAACTCACCAGCACAAAATAAGCATAATCACAACTTGAAAGTGTCATCGTCTCGGAAAATTTAATCATGAAGCCACGGTCCGTCAAACTAAGTCATAAAGAATATGCTTAACACTCACAAACTAGGTCATAAAGAATGTGCTTAACACTCACAAGAACGACTAGAGTACCTTCGATAGAATCGAATCATATCCAATTACGCTATACTGTTTCGCATAATTCGGATGCCGTTGAAGAAATTTGGACACATACCCATTACATCAAGATTCCAGGATAGATATTTGTGCTTTGTTGAATAAATTTAGACGCATACTGATTACATCAAGATTCCATAATAGATATATGTGCTATCTAACCGCTTTGTTTTAGGGTTTGATTTTTTTTTTTATAACTTTTAATTTTTTTTTCTTACCTACACTGAAGGTATATATTAAGTCCTTGTATTCTCATTTGAATCCATACTTAAAAAATTATATATATATATATATATATATATATATATATATATATATATAAACTTTAATGAAATAACAATTCACACTCATTTTTCATTTTGTTATACACAATCTAATAATCATAAACATGTCTTATCTATTCAATTAACCTTTCACTTATTTATCCAATGAACTTATTTTTTTAATGTTATCATTCTATGCTAACGAACAAGTTGACATTATTTAATAATAAACATATCGAACTAGTCCACATGACAACGAAAACTAATTAATAAAACCTTTTTGTCCAAAACATCAGTTGCAAAAGGTCAGTTGTGGGTATGGAAGGAACACTCGCAACTAAAATTGGTAGTCATAACAGGGTTTTGAATTCCCTCAAGGACGCTCATTACAAATGGAGAAGTATTTTTATTAAAGAGAGGATAAAAAGTATATTTATGAAAGAGAAGATAAAAGGTATATTTATCAAAGAGAAGATAAAATTGTTTGCATTGTCATAAATGACAATAATCCATTTACAATTCATCACAAACCTCTAAATTATACCAACCATGGTATATGGCAATTGTTTGTTACTCTTCAAGATTGATCCAAATTTCGGATTGTTTCATTATATGTTTTATGGTATATGGCAATTGTTTGTTACTCTTCAAGATTGATCCAAATTTCGAATTGTTTCATTATATGTTTTATATGAGGTATTTCATAGTAAGTTGCACTATAATTTTTTTTTATTTATGAGACTAAATTATTTTACTTTGAGTAATATTTGTTTGATATAATTTTTATAATATATTAAACAAGTTCAAGAAAATATGTATGAGAAAAAATTTCTATATAATTTACATATAACATTAGATATTTTTTAACGATGAAATTTATATAATTGTGTAACAAATTATAAACTAAGTATTAAAGTAGAAAATTTGAAGTAACCAAAACACTTTCTATATTGATCAAAAATTCAATTATAAAGAAAATTAGGAAGTCTCACAATCACTTTACATCTACTAGCATTAGTCACCCAAAAAAAAAAAAAAGGGCACTAGTAATATGCTCCATTTTCAACATAGTCATTACCAAAAACAAAAACCTAAAAAAATATTTATAAATAAGTAATATCTTTGATTGTAGAAGGAATTTGGACATCTTCCTTTTTAACTTGGATGTTTTTTACAGAACAATTTAAATTTAAATTAATGATTGATTTATCAAATTATACAAGATAAAGTTATAAGATGCAGCTAAGTCATGAGTTTTTTTTTTTTCTCTCAAAAACCCTAAAAAACAACTATTCTCAACCCAAGAAACAACTATTTTCAATACATTATTTATCAAAATATATTTAAAGTAGGACAACAACATACAATGATCCTTCTATCAAAATAATCTACTCTCATATACTTTCTCTTAAGGTATAGTGGTCTCTCAATACAATAAAACAAAACACTCTAATACATAATGATAAAGAGGATTCCACTTCTGTTAATTGCTATCTATAAGAATCTAATCACAACCACTTCTTAACTATTGGTCGAACCTTCACTAATAATAACAAATTACATTTATTCCAAACTAATTAATTAACGAACATTTTTTAATAATACTAACTATAATAAACTTAATCCCCATTATATTGAATGAATACGATGACTATATCATTATCACTTTAGTGGATCCTTCATCCCACTACACATTAAGAATGATGACTTCAAATATTGATGAAAGGTTTTTTTTCCATATTAATATATAAACACCATTGGAGATTTTATTTGGGAAAAGTTACTATGAGAATTTTTCATTTATCTTTATGTTATTTACATGTTGACCTATTATGAAATATGTATTATTATTAAGATGATTCACATTAAGTATATAATACACATGTTAGTATTATACTATTTTTCAAATAATATACCCCGGATGCGGGTGCTCACTAGCTGGTGGCTTTGGGTTTTGTGCGGGGTTGGTGCGTGGCTTTACCACATGGCCACCCCTGCTCTCACATTGACTGCATTTAAGTCGCTCACCCGCTCTCATCCTCCTACATTAACTCACCTCGCCCGCCAAGAACTGTTCGCCCTCATCCATAAGATGGTGTTCGATGGCTTCGTCCCTGTTCTGCATCCTTTGCACAGTATTTTCCTTCCTTTCACAGCGGAGCCATGCTCTTGCACTGTCATAGGGAGGTACAGTGTGATTTTTTGCTGCTTAGAGCTTGAACCCGGCATGCACTTCTCGCACAGCCCTCTATGCTCTTTACGCTTCAATTGGTTTGCTGTGGATTCTCTTGCCCGCTCTTCTCCGCCCCTGTCTCCCACTTCTATGACGTTGCTCATTGATTTATTCCACCCTTCTGCTGCGCTTCCTGACCCTGCAATTATGCCTTGCCTTCGCCAGCGTATGTGCTGCAGGAGAGGAAGTAGTCGGGGTAGAGCCAGGCGTCAAGTTTCCTCGTCTCCATCCAGCTCCTCCTCTCCATCGTCTGAATACTTCACTAGGCATTATCCTGCAACCCGAAGTGGTCATGGCTGTGGGCGTCATGGCACTCCTTTGTCTAACAGGGGCTTTGCTTTCTCCCCCGATACCCGTGCCACCTCTGCTAATCCCTTGAATTCGGTGCAAACTGCCCATTTCCGCTTTCATAGCTCCTTGAACTGCCCCTGCGTCACAGCCATTATCACTGTGGAATTCAAAGAAGAGCCCTTTGGCTCTGCTGTTCTTCCCCTCTTTTATCAAATGAACCAGTGTGACTCTCTGCATGCCGGCATGAAGCGGATGGCTCCTTGCAGCGAAGGCGAGGATGTTGCGGCTGACCAACATGGAAGCTTCAAGACCAACGATGATCATCAGACGGTGGAGGAAGATATGGACGGCTACAGGTGCCCAGTTGTTGAAGAATCTCCTCCCTCTCCTCATGTTCCTTAACATGCTCAACATTTGCAGGTTTTTGGGTTTTCGTTTTCCCAATGTTTGGATTACTCCTGAGTATAATGAATTGTTGATAATTTTGTTAATTTTGTTATATGAAACTACTGAAGAGCCGGTTTCCCTTGCATGGGCGGCTAATTTTCTGTATGTTTGGCAAACTGATAGCCTTCAGGCTCTTAGACTGAGAATGCCCCATAGCTAGGCCAGTAGCGTAGAGGTCGGTGCCTCCATGTAATTTTTTGTGCCATTAATAGAATTAGTCTAAATTTAGAAAAAAAAAATTCAATTAATATTAAGGGGTTTATTGAATGTTTTTTTTCCAAGAGTAAAGATATTGATATATTAAAATGTTCCTAATAATTGTAGTAGGGTAAAAGGTTTTTCAGAAATAGTTATGATATATGAGATTTAGGGTAGGGGTAAGGAGATATGAGATTTAGGATTAGGGTAAGTGGTTTATTTGTTATGGGTATGGATTAAAAGTTTGGGTAAATAGGGTATGGGGTTGGAGGATATGGTTAGGGGTATATGGTTAAGGGTAGGGGTTAAGTATGTAGTTATTTTCAATAGGAGTTAGGGTGAGGAGTAAGTTAAGGATTGGGGGTATATGTATGGTTAATGAGATAATAAGCTTTCAAGTTTAGGGTTATGGGTGTAGTATAAGGGTCATAGGGTATGGAGTTGAAGGTATAGGGGTTATAAGGAATGAGATTGGAGGAAATAGTTAGGGGGTATTGTGTTAGGAGTAGTGGTTAAGGTATGTTATTAGTCTTGGTTGAAGTTAAGGGATATGTAGTTGGGTAGGGTTAATGGAAAGGTAGAGATTATGAGTATTCACTTAGAGGTATTTTTATGCTGAAATATAAAATAATTTTTAGATTAATATATATATATATATATATATATATATATATATATATATATATATATATATATATATATATATATATATATATATATATATTTACATTTAAACTCAAAAATTGAAGCACTTTTCTCTTTCCTTATTGGATTCTCATATAATTTGGAGTACTTCCTCAATCTACTTTCTAGTTAGCTTCCTTTCTTGATAGAGATTCAATTTCATCCACTACCACTATAATTAATAATTAATAAAAACACACTACAATATTAATATGAATACAAATTAATAAAAATATTGAACTAAAAACCTCATAATTTATATAACAAACTTAATTGAATAAACTATACCCAAAATATATTATATATTAATACATTAAATTAAATTAGTAATAAAATTATCACACTAAATAAATAATAACTATCTATATTAACTTACTCTCTATCTATGGGGTTAGAGCGCCTTTGAACTTGCGGTTCACTACATGCAAATTTTCCAGTAATGGCTTATGACCCACCAACACAAAATGAACGCTATTATAACTTGGAAATATAATAATAAAGTGCCTGGACATCCAATTAAATCATATAGAACGTGCTTAGCACTCACAAGAACAATCATATAGAACGTGCTTAACACTCACAAGAACGATTACAACTTGGAAAATAACAACCAGCCACTAAGCCAATCATTGGCTTGGTGGATGGCCACGCAAATATGACCATAGCACGGGTGAATACGACAATACTTAGCTGGAAACTGAAAGTACAAGCCCCCAAACGCCATCTGATACAAATATGATGCGACATACGATCTCGGTACACATGGATTTGAATTTAAAAGCCGGTCACCCAAACACTGAAATTTGAATTTCAAACTAGAAGATGGATAAATCAGTTTAATTGCTTTGAAAGGAGAGAGGATACGCGCTAATTTCAAACCATCACAATAAGGGTTGCCACTCACAACCATCTGATTAGGTATATCTAAAGTCTAATGGAAATTCATCCCTGCTCCTGAATGGCCATGGAATAGCTGTGTATGGATATGCACCAAGAAATGCGATGTCTACAACTTGGGGATGGTGTTGCTGGAGTTGGTGTTCTGCCGAACCCTTTATCTCTGATCCACGGTTCTGTTATAATTTCCTTTCCTGGGCCATGCTGAGGGTTCTGGAGGTGTTTGCGGATACGCATTGGAGATGACGAAGAATCCGACGAGACATCCCACATCAAACTGAACATCAAATTGTTAATCAAATCCGAACATCCTTAATAAAGAACGAAACTGAACATCAAATTGTCAGGTTTCCATTGTTGATTATGTAATATTTAAATTGGAAGTTGAGTGTCATGGGAATATAGGGCTGCAACTATGCAAATGAATATCATTTATTGCCATAACAAATTGCAACAAAAGAGTTGAAGGATTTAAACATTCAATAACCATATCTAATGAATTAACTACAAATGGTGCAACTACATTTGCAGCCTTTTTTCCCTTATATTAATTAAGAAGAAAACATTCCATTTTCAACATTTGCAGCCTTTTTCCCTTATATTAATTAAGAAGAAAACATTCCATTTTCATCGTTTCAAGGTGATATGATCTACCAGGTATATTCCTCAGCGTTGGTTTGAATTCTCCATTGGAGATCCATATTTGAAAAAAATATAAAACATAACAAGTCATCTGCCACCTTCAGGTGCATTATTTCATTTTCTTTTATTTTTGTTTGGGGAAGAGGCTTCAACGTCGAGGCTCTGTATTATAGCTCGTGCCCCTGTTATTCAATATTTTATACTTGACATTGTCAGGCCGTGCATCATATCCAAATACACAATAAAAGATTAATTCTCTACAGTAAAGATAAAAGATTTGATAGGGAGGGAGGAATGGTAGATAAATTTTGTTGGTGGAACATTCATCATTAGCTGTTGCAATTTCTAAACAGGTAGTTTTATGGATAACTCAGCAACGTTTTTTTGGTTATTATTATCGATTTTATAAGTCATAGTTTGGCAGGTTTATATTAAATTATTCTTTAAATTATTTTATGGTATAAAATTAAATGGTTCTATTATGTTTTTTTTTACTGTCGATTGAATTTTATTTTCTATTGTAAATGTTTATAATTATCCCTTAGGAATATTGTCTAATATTGGCAGTTAATTGTCATTTGGTTTTCTGTGTTTTTTGAAAAATCTAATTTAATTTATATTTTTTAAATTTGGTGAGATTATATCTTCATCATGTCCAATATATCACTCTTATTTTGGTGGGAAATTTTTTAACACCCATTTTATTTTAATGCTATGTCTAAAAGACTTTTATAAATACATTTGAATTTGTTAGTGAAAAGAGATTAAAGAATATGATTTTATTTAATAAGAAAAACTTGAATTCTATTTCATGAATAAAAATTACATTGAGTAATTGATTAATTGATTGGTAAAAGAATTTCAAGATTTTATAGGTACAACAGTTTTTCTAATAGTTAGCTTCCCAAAAAGCATAAAAAGGAAATCCAGAAGGGGAATCGGTTCTGTTCAAGAAAGAAGAAGAGGGTTTACAACCGATTTTTTTACAGAAAAGAGTTGTCTAGAGTTGGTTATAAACCAATGGAGCCCTACAACCGGAGGGGAGTGTAGGGTAGACAGAGGTCCTGAGCTCTAACTTCTAACAAATAACTCAACCTAAACTTTGGTGTGGAGCACGGGGGAGCAGAGGGCGCGATCACCTCTCTCACGGCTGAGTGGCAACATCAGTTAAAACAAGAATACAAAGATAAGTAAATGAGAAGAATACAAAGATAAGTAAATGAGTTTACAGGTTAAGTTATAGGGGTGATAATTAAATAGTATTGAAATTTAGAATACTCGAAAATTCTATTGATTTTAGCTAGAAATAATGTTGTTACTTATTCATTTTTGAAAATATGAAATAGTTCTGTAAAAAGTAAAGTAGCAAGGAAACACTATGACAGGCTAAACCAAAAACAAAATATAGAGATTTTGGTTGTTTGAACCCTGTAAACTAGAACAACTCTAAACCTTGTGGAGACAGAAAGTATATAAGGTATAAGTAGTGGAAAATATCAACATATAAACATTACCAAGGCTAGCAAAGTAAATCAAACATGCATTGTTGAATTTCTGTCTATTACTGAACATTTGCATTGAATAAATGTATTCCATAAAATTACAGAGGAATAGTATTAGAAGCAAATACGAGATACAAATTCCACACAAACTATAGTTTGCATAGCTACTTTAAATTTTCATTATACTTTATAAAGAATTAAATAGGCTTAGAGGTTTAGAAGCCAAGATCCATGATACATAGAGCAAGGATTAGGGTCCTCTGGCCACAAAATCCGAAAATATTTAAAGAACCATCTTACACCGAGAAGGGTACAAAATAGGAAGCTGGAAACAATCATCATTTTGAGAAAAATACAATAACCCAGAGGTTTGAATGTTGATTTATAAAATTTGAAACTATTATGAGAATATACAAAATAGAAAACATAGAAAATATATATACATAATACAATTACTTCCATAAGTGAGAGTGTCGAGCATGGGGTTAACAAAATAAATTTCCATAGACAACACTGGTGCAGGGACACATATAAACAAATTTAAAAATTAAGTATTTGGGGTACATGAATAGCATCCGGATAATTTAAATCTCTAAAGAAAATATTTATACAGTGCTATAAAAAAAAGATACACAGTCATATTAATAACCAAATTCGATGGTTATAACAAGGAGCTATGAATTAGCAATTAAACTCTGGAAAGTTAGTCTATGCCCAACCCAGCACTTGGAGGAACACATGAAGCCCATTCCTGCAAAGGGATTCCATGACGGTATCTAGAGTCCTATACATGCAGAGGGTTATACCCTTAGTAAAACCCGAGAAGAAACTTACTTAAAACTTAAAACTAGACTGAAGTTGGGGTTCGAATTACCTGGCCTTCCATGGAAGTGCCATGCAGATCTTTGGAAGACCCCCCATTTCACCAAGACTCCAGTAACCAGTAGCAACTTGCACATCAATTAAACAAAAACAAATACTGTGAGAAATTGTGAATGATGAGAGAAAATTATTATAAGATTTATTACTATAACAAATGATTAAACCGGAAGACAACCATTACCTAGATCCATCGCTCTTGGCGTTCTGAGAGGGTTACTCCCTGCATTTGTTAGAGAAAGAGGAAAAGAAAGGATGATAGTGCCATATAACCTCGGCCATAGTGGGGTTAAAATTATGAAAGTTACACCCTGCAATAGTCGAAGAAAAAGAAAATGAAAGGTCAGTAGAGCCATAACCCTCGACCACAACATCGTTAGCATTCTGAATGAAATTTTAACCAAGAGAATAAGAGATTGAAAGACCTTGAAAATGGTAATACCTCAGCAAAACTCTCTTTAACATGTGCAAAAAGAATGCAAATAGTAAAGATCATGGGTGCATTACTCGCCTGTTCCAATAGAGTAACTTGAGAAGCAATGTTAAGGACATCATATAATACTATGGATTCAAACATATCAGAACTGAAATATCAAGCCAAAACACTGGAGTGAAAAGAACTTACCAAAAATTAAAAGGACCTTAATCAATTTCCACAACCATTGACGAGGCTAGATACCTTAGCTTCCAGGGGAAAGAGCTTGGAGGAGTGAAACAAACTTGCAGAGTAGAGCCATGCATCAACCTGCATCATTGGATCTAGGCTTTACTAGATCGACGGTGAGCACAAATTCCAATGATCATTGTGGAGGACAGCTGCCAAGCAATGCCAAAGGGGCCGGTCCATTAAAATGTATAGGTTTTGTAATTAAAAATTAAATCATAGATTCAGATCTTATTTTAATATATGTACCCTTGGAGTAATTTCAAGTACCATAATGATATAAAGCATAGTAAACCAACGATAAAAATAATGTGAATCTGTGGTAGTATAAGGTAAGGATAATGTATAATTGTGATAGTATAAGCACTCATTAATGGAAGTAAGGATATATGTATATGAACTAATTCATAATGTTAATATTGAAAATGTTATAAGTACCTTATGCAATTATTAAAAGTGCTAATATCCTTAAATACTGTAATGGATATATTTTTTATTATTTTTATTTATTTTTTATGTGTGGTAAATATATGATAGTTGTGACAAGTGGTATTGGAGCATGGTTTTCACACTGGGCTAGATTGGACCAACTGAATAACTTTTGGTGTTTTTTATTTTTGTTAATTCCGTGCACAGTGACAGGAATTATTGAAAAGTTCCAATGAGGAGAGGATCTAGTCATCAGAAACTGAGAACTACAAGGGAAACTCATTCCTAGCCTAATGCAGAAGTTAACCCAGAGATGTGGGTACAATTGAGCATGGATCAACACCAGCAAACTAGTAGACCACTGGAGGAACAAAAACGTCAAAAAACGCAATTGTTAGATACAACACAAAAACTATATATAGAAATGATGCGAGTACGAAGCGACAATGAAAGGTTGATGAGGGATTAAGAGAGGATACTCAAGAGTCTTTTAGCAGAATCATCATACATCACAACCTAGTCTAGAAAGAGACACCCATGAAGAAGGAGAGAAACAACAACAAGGTAATGACAATCCGTAAGGGAGTCATACTCAACAAAGTAACAAAAACAAAATTTATAATGAAGCAGAGTCTGGAAATGCTTTGTAACAATAGGAGATGAAGAAACAAAAAGTGGAGTTACAAGGTGAATTTTAGAAAATTAAACTTCCTACATTCGATGGAGAGGTTGAGGAAGTAGTAGAAGCATGGCTAATTAGTATGAATAAATATTTTCAAGTCTATGAATATAAAAACAAACTCAAAGCTATTTATCAATTGCGGGAAAAATCCACATTATGGTGGGAGGAGGTGAAAAATGTGCAGGGAATTGAAGACGAGAATGTGACTTGGGATGATTTCCAACAATATTTTAAGGACAAATATCTAACATAGCGATTTTATGATGAAAAATCTCGAGAGTTCAATGAATTGAGGTTGGGTCAACTTTCTGTGGATGAGTTCATCACTAAATTCACCTCTTTGTTAAGGTACGTACAATATTTGAGAGATGAAAAAACAAAAGTACAAGAATTCTTGAGTAGCCTACTTGCTCACATGAAGGAGAGGATCGAATTCGTGAATCCAAAGACTATGTGTGAGGTGATTCGAAAAGCATGAATGTGCTACCAGTAGTCCAATGCGAAAGGCGAAGTTGGCAGAAATTGGCCACTAAAGAAAGGGAAAAAGGGTACCTCGAATTTTAAAAGTAGCAGACTAGGAAATTATAAAAATGGTGCAAGGAACCCATCAAATAAACAATTTGAAAAATTCAACAAAAAGTGAAATGGTTAGTTGATGAAAGGAATACTGAAGCATCTAGCAGGCTAGGTCATGGACAGTCCCAGAACCCACTTCTACAATGTTGGGGATGCGGTGAGGCACATTAATTTAATAATTTCCCTCATCATGGAAGAAATGAAGTTACAACCAATCTGCAAGAGGTATCTACAGTAGGGGATGTAGCACGAAACATACCAAGAATAAATGCTACACTAGAAGATCGACAAGCAAATTTCCAACTAACTATGATAGAATTGGAAGGTAAGTTATATTCCCAAAATGTTTCCATTTTGGTTGATCATGGTGCCAGTTTAAGTTATATAAATCCTCGAGTAGTTGAAAACTGTAAACTGCAAAGCAAAAAATTTAAAAGTCCCTGGTTGGTACAATTGGGTACTGGAGCAAAGAGAAGAGTTAATGCAAAAATCTCAAATTGTATCCTGGAAATAGGAAGACAACATATAACTGTTGAATTGAATATTCTACCTTTAGGCTCCTATGATATTTTTTTGGGAATGGACTGGTTAGAAAGACATTGGTCACTAGTATATTTCAAAGAGAAAATTATCCATTATAAGGTAGAAGATGGTACTCATCAAGAGTTACAAGGAATTAAGAAACCACTTCAGTTGCGGCCCTTCAGTTGGGTAAATTCATTAGAAAATGGTGTCAAATTTACGCTATTCAAGTGGGGTTTACTAACTCTAAAGTCAAGACCCTTATGTTGGAAAATATTCTAGTTGTTTGGGATTTAATGGATGTGTTTCCTGAAAATATTCTAGGATTACCCACCAAACGAGATATTGACTTTCTTATAGAATTACTACCCCGAGCAGCACTGGTGTCGCGAGCACCATATGGAATGAGTGTGTCTGAATTGACATAATTAAAAATGCAGCTACAAGAATTGTTTGAAAAAGGGTATATTCGAACAAGTGTGTCCCCTTGGGGAGCACCAATGTTTCTTGTTAAAAAGAAAGATGATACGATGAGGACGTCCATGGATTACCGAGAGCTTAATAAGTTGACTGTAAAAAACAAATACCCATTGCCACGCATAGACGAAATTTTTGATCACGTAAAGGGAGAAATGGTATTTTCAAATATTGACCTGATATCTGGGTATCACCAGATACAGATTAAGGATGAGGACATATCCAAATTTTTTTTCGTACTAGGTACATTATGAATTTGTGGTGTTACCATTTGGATTAATCAATGCACGAACAACTTTCATGGGTTTGATGCATGGTATCTTTCACCCATTTTTGGATAAATTTGTTTTAATATTTATTGATGATATAATGATATATTCTAAAAATATTGAAGAACACAAAGAACATTTACGCTTGGTATTGAAAAAATTGTGGGAACATCAGCTCTACGCCAAATCTAGAAAATGTGATTTTTACAAAGAACGGATCCAATATTTGGGCCATGTAATATATGCTGAAGGGATCTCAGTAGACCCTAAAAATATAAGGACGATTATGGAATGGAGAGTTCCCATAAATGTAGCAGATATACACTCTTTCATGGGCCTAGCTGGTTATTATCGACGATTCATCAAAAGTTTCTCTAAGATAGCCTTTCCCATTACTTCCTTGCAGAGGAAGGGGTGAGTCTTTAAGTGGAATAGTGAGTGTCAGACCAGTTTTGAAAGATTAAAAGAGCTATTAACTACTGCCCCTGTACTAAAAGTGGCGGACCCAACCAGAGAATTTTAAGTCTGCACTAATGCCTGTAAGGAAGGGGTGGGAGCAGTATTGACACAAGATGGAAATGTCATAGCATATGAATCCAGGAAGCTAAAGGACCATGAGAAATGATAATCTGCCTATGATTTAGAGTAAATTTTTGTATTACATGCCCTTCGAATTTGGAGACATTACTTATTGGGGAAAATGTTTGTGTTAAGAACCGACCATAGTAGCCTAACTAGCTACTTTAAAATATCTTATTTGAATGCTTTCCAAGCAAGATCAAATGCATTTCTAAGCGAATTTGATTTTTACATTCAACATGTAAAATATAAGGAGAACTGTGTAGCTGATGATTTAAGGAGTAAACTACATTGCATATATGAACTTTACCTTAATCAAGTAGAATTTAAGTTCCAGGAGAAAATCTTAGAGGCAGTAAAGAGAGACCCTGAATATCAATTCCTATGGAAGCAAGCAAGAGAGGAAGAAAAACAAGAAAATAAATCAGATTATGGAATTAATGATAAACAAATTTTGGTATTTCGAGGGAAGATATATATACCAAATAAAATGAGCTTAAAGGAGCTGATTTTGGACAAATATCATCGGAGTTCCTATGTTGGACATACTGGATATCAGAAGATGCTAATAGCAATTAGAAAGGAATATTTTTGGTTTGGAATGCATAAAAACATTACTAAGTACCTTACAAAATGTTTGGAGTGTCAGCAAGTCAAGGTGGAGCACTAACATCCAACAAGATTACTTCAGCCAAATCTTGTACCGAAATGGAAATGGGAAGTCATATCACTTGATTTCATCACAAGTCTACCGAGAAGTAGGAGACACAATGATTCAATTGTGGTAGTGGTGGATAGGCTAAAAAATGTAGCTCGTTTCATACACATCCAGTCATCTTACAAGACCATACAAATTGCTGACATTTTCTTGAGGGAAATATTTAGACTGCACGACATACCAAGAGTTGTCATCTCATATTGAGATGTAAAGTTCATGTCATACTTCTGGAAGGCACTATTCACTGGTTTGGGAACACATATCCAGTTTAGTACAACTTATCATCCTCAAACGGATGGAAAGGCTGAAAGGCTGAATCAAATATTAGAATACATGCTACGCTTGTATGTGATTTAAAAACCTACAAAATGGAAATAATATTTTCATCTGGTTGAATTCGCCTACAATAATGGATACCAAGAATCCCTCAAGATGAGTCCTTTTGAAGCATTGTATGGAAGACAATGCCAAACCCCCATAAACTAGAGTAGTCCATAAACCAAACTGATGCTTGCACCAGACATGTTGGAGGAAATGGAGTGTGAGGTAAGAAAAATTAGGCATAATTTAAAGGCAACTCAAGATAGGCAAAAGATATATGCTAACCGAAAAAGAAATTTTCAATAATTTTAGGTGGGTGGCCATGTTTTTGTAAGGATTAAACCCAAGAAGAGCACCTTAAGATGGAATACCTGTGCCAAATTGGCTCCCAGGTACTGTGGAAATTTCCAGATTTTGGAACGAATAGGGCGAGTGGCTTATCGGCTGGCACTACCTAGCCACATATTGGTACATAATGTGTTTCATGTGTCATTACTGAAACGATACGTACATGATGTTATACATTGGTAGAGCGTACATGTAAGTTATGTTTAAATTATGACTCCTAGGAAAATATGGATTCATAATTAAATTAATTATAAATTCTTTTGCTTGCAGGTAGAACCAGACGACGAATTTCTGGTAGAACCTCAACATATACTCGATTAGAGATAAATAACGCTCTGTAGGCAAGTCATCCCCCAATTTAAAGTGCAATGGAGGCACTTTATCCTAGAAGAGTCTACTTGGGAGGATGAAAACTCCATACATGAAGAATATTCTGAAATGTGTTCTGGAATGAAGTAAACACCGAAGACAATGCTTGCCTCTAGTGGGGGAAGATGTAACACCCCATTTGATTTTAATGTTATTTCTAAAATAATTTTATAAATAAATTTGAATTTTTTAGTGAAAATAGATTAACGATATGGTTATTTGTTAATAATAAAAACTTGAATTCTATTTCATGAATAAAAATTACATTGAGTAATTGATTAATTGACTGGTAAAAGAATTCCAAGATTCTAGAGTAAAAAGGAAGAGGCAATTATTCTGACAGTTACCTTCCCCAAGAGGATAAAAATGAAATCCTGAGAAGGGGAAGGGGTTCTATTCAAGAAATAAGAAGAGGGTTTACAACATAATTTTGTACAAAAAAGAGTTGTACATAGCTGGTTGTAAACTAGTGGAGCTCTGTAACTTGAGGGGAGTGTAGGTTGGACAGAGGTCCTAAGGTCTAACTTCTGACAAATAAATGCTACCTAAACTTTGGTGCAGAGCACTGGGGGAGCATAGGACGTGATCACGTCTCTCACGGTTGGGTGGAACCATCAGTTAAAACGAGAAAACATAGATAAACGAATGAGTTTGCTGGTTAAGATATAGGGGTGATAATTAAATGGTATTTAAATTTACAATACTAGAAAATTTTATTGATTATCTTTGTTAGCTACAAATAATGTTGCTACTTATTCATTTTTGAAAACATGAAATAATTATGTAAAAACTAAATTAGCAAGGAAACGCTATGACAGGCTAAACCGAAAATGTAATATAGAGACTCTGGCTATTTAAACCCTGTAAACTAGAACAACTATAAACCATTTGGAGACAGAAAGTGTATTTAAAGGTATAAGTAGTGGAAAAGATCAAAAAATAAACACTATCAAGGCTAGAAAATTAAATCAAACATGCATTGTCGAATTTCTGTCTATTATTGAACATTTTCATTGAATAAATGTATTTCATAACATTACACATGAATAGAATTAAAAGAAAATAGGAGATATAAATTCCACACAAACTGTAGTTTGCATAACTACTTTACATTTTCATTATACTGTATAAATAATTAAACAGGCTTAGAGGTTTAGAAGCCAAGCTCTGTGATACACAAAGCAAGGATCAGGTTCCTCTAGCCACTAAATCCGCAAATATTTAAAGAACCATCTTACACTGAGAAGGGTAAAAAATAAGAAGTTGAAAAAAATCATCATTTTCAGAAAATAAAAATACCGAGAGGCTTGAATGATGATTTATAAAATCTAAAACTATTACGATAATATAAAAAATATCAAATGCAAAAAATATATATACAGAATGAAATTACTTCCATAAGTGACAGTGCCGAGCATGGATTTAGAAAAATAAATTTCCATAGACAACACTGGTGCAGGGACACATATAAACAACTGTCAACATTTAGTATTCAAGGTACGCAAATAGCATCCAGAGAATTTAAATTTCTAAATAAAATCTTTATATAGTGCTATAAAAAAAATATACACAATCATCTTAATAACCGAATTAAATGGTTGTAACAAAGAGCTATGAATTAGAAACTAAACCCTGGAAATTTTGGTCTATGTCCAACCCATCACTTGGAGGAACGCATAAAGCCCATTCATGCAAGGGGATATCAAGCCAGATTTCGGATTCATGTACATGAAAAGGTTTATACCCTCAGTAAAACCTGAGAAGAAACTTACTTAAAACTTAAAACTAGACTGAAGTTGGGTTTCGACTTACCTAGCCTTCCATGGAGGCACCATGGAGATCTCTGGAGGACGCCCCATTTCAACAAGACTCCAGTAACCAACAAAAAATTTCACATCAATTAAACAAAAACAGATACTGTGAGAAATTGTGAATAATGAGAGAAAATTTATAATATTTACTTCTATAACAAATGATTAAACAGTAAGAAAACCATTACCTGGATCCGTCACTCTCGACATTCTTAGAGGGTTACTCCGTGCATTTGTCGAGGAATGAGGAAAATAAATGTTGGTAGAGACATAGATCCTCGGCCACCACAGGGTTAAAATTCTGAAAGTTACACACTCCAACAATCGAAGAAAAAGAAAATGAAAGGCTGACAGAGCCATAAACCCCCAGCCACAGCGGGGTTAACATTTTGGACGAAATTTTGATCAAGAGAGTAGATATTGAAGGATATCACAAATGCAAATACTTGAGCAAAACTCTCTTTAACCTATGAAATAAGAATATGAACAATAAAGAACATGGGTGCATTACTCGCCTGTTCCAATAGAGTAACTTGAGAAGTAACGACAAGGACATCATATAATACTACAGATTCAAACATATCAGAACTCCAATATCAAGCCAAAACACTGGAGTGAAAATCATTTACCGAAAATTAAAAGGACCGTAATCAATTTCCGCAACCATTGACGAGGCTGGATACCTTAGTTGCTGAGCGAAAGAGCTTGGAGGAGCGAAACAAACTTGCAAAGCAGAGCCATGAAGAAGCTGCGAACAAATGAGTTCAATGCATGGCATTGGGGTCAAGTAGTTACCCTAATCCCACCCACATCAATCTGCATCGTCGGATCTAGGTTTTACTAGATCAATGGTGAGCACAAATTCCAATGATCACAGTGGAGGACAACTTCCAAGCAATACAGGTTGTAATTAAAACTTAAATCATAGATTCCGATCCAATTTTAATATATGTACCCGTGGAGTAATTGCAAGTACCATAATGATATAAATCATAGTAAACCAATGATAAAAATAATGTGAGTCTATGGTAGTATAAGGTAAGGATAATGTGTAACTTTGGTAGTAGAAGCAATCATTAATGGAAGTATGGATATATGTATATGTACTAATTGATAATGTTATTATTGACAATGTTATAAGTACCTTATGCAATTATTAAAAGTGCTAATATCCTTAAGTAGTGTAATTAAATATTTTTTTATGTGTAGTAAATATACGATAGCTGTGACAAAATTGAATGAGTGACTTCATATCAAGAAGTGACTTAATTTAACACAGTCTATCCAAGACAGAAATTGAACTAGTAACTTCACATCAAGAAGTAACTTAACTTAACACCATCTATCCAAAACCCTATATATATATATATATATATATATATATATATATATATATATATATATATATATATATATATATATAATTTTTTTTTAAATTATTATTATAAGAAAATTATCAAAAATAATCTTTAATCATAAATAAAAGTTCATATTTTAAAATTTTAAAATGAATACTAACATTTTTAGATTAAAAAATTAATATATATATATTTTTTCACAATTTATATATTTGTATTTATTAAAAATAATATTCAATATTTCATCCTATTTATATATTTTGAAATAAAAGATTAAATTTTTTTCCTTTTACATTCTTTAAATTATCATTTAAAATATATATTTTTAATTTTTTCATTCATTTTATTGTAAGATACTAATATCTGTTTTTTTCTATAATTTATACATTAATTTTAAAGTTGAAATATAATTATGAAATTTTGTATTATTGATTTTTAAGTTTAATTCAATTCACATATAAGTATTTTTTTTAAATGTTTTTTATATTTTGTCCAAAAAATTTATTCTTTCAATTAACAAAATCAATTATATATATATATATATATATATATATATATATATATATATATATATATATATATATATATATATATATATCTTATAATTACATTTTAAAATAAGTTATTATTACACTTTTAACTACTCTTTAAGACGTCTTTACTTACCAAAACCCTAAGAGATTTATATTTAAATATAAAATAATATTTTTTTTAAAATAATTAATTTACTTCTTTTTGTTTGAAAAATCTCTTTAAATTTTAAAAATAATAAAATTCATCATTTACGTTCATATCAAATATCCATTTATATAAATTACTTGATATTGAAAACTAAAATGATATAGAACATTTTTCAATATAAATGAAAGTTCCCTTATCTTAATTGTAACGTTCACCATAACTTAAATATGATTTTTTTTTTTCTTTTACCATGTTATACCTAGCTATGTGAACACTTATAATTACCAACCATATTTATCTGATTTTCTATAGATTATACATAAAAATTCTTCTACATATGGCTAATTACAAACTTTAGCTCACACGGACTTCTATGCAATACCATAAGGCATATCTATGATCCATATCTATGCATATACTTGACATTAGCAAACGCAACACTTAGCATGGTTTTCCTTTGCACAAGTTTCAATATATACATTACTCTATCTTGTCATAAGGTTCATCATTTCGGGAATTATTTAATTATGACGATACTTGCTAGATAACAAAAATATTCGACATTATAATGTATTCCCTGCTGTCGTATGATTCATTAAATTAGGATAGGGTTGCAAGATTCCTTTGCATGGAGATTCAGATCGTAGCATGACACCTGCTCAACCTACCTCCATGATGTAGGCTAGCTGTAATATATTAGAATAACGCTACAGAATATAGTTCTTAAGACTTTATAAAAATCCGCCTTTATTCGTAATAGAGATTAAAATTCAGGGGTTAGCCATATACATACATTGCGTGAATCAACAACGAAGTTTTTATAACATACGTAGGTCAAACAATAATCTAATCCAACACAGAAACCCAAGAAAAATATGAATATGCAGGAGTTCTTTACCGGAGGGTCCCACTGTAACTCCAACCAATCAATGGTTAGTCACAATTCACATTTCCCACTACATAACTTTAAAATGTTAATAGCTAAACCTTATGTTCAGGGTGATGCGATGTTGCGTCGCGTCGACACGTGGATTCCCGCACTTCACTTCACAAATTACTTAACTTCCCTTGCGATGGCCCTTAATGTTAACCCTCACAAATTGCGATTTGTGATCACCACTTCCAATCTCCGTCATTTGATCTCGGTTGGATCTGACAACCCGCGCTACGACTCCGCCTTATCTCGGTTGGATCTGGGTTACAAGTCTAGAGTTTCCTCTACGATATGCGATGTCGCTCCGCTTGTGGTATGATCCTCTATCGTTGATTGGCTGGATCCAATGACTCTCGTCATGCATGTCAATCTGATTGATATCTACTCTACGGTTAACACATTATTAGACTCAACAAGGAATAAGCAAGGTTTATGTTCCCGCCGTGCTTGTAGGTATCAATTGTTATTTTCTAGGTTTCTTCCTTACATGCGTTTTTTATAGCAGTTTTCATGCGAGTACTACATTTCTGTAGTTTTATATTTCTATAGTAAATATATATCTTTTGAGTCCATAAATTAATCTATTGTATCAGTATAAAGGATACTTTTCTATTATTTTGACTGTAACATTTTCTAGGTCACGGATAGAATATTCTGTCTTATTTTTCAAGAACAGAATATGGTTTTACTTCTTTCGGTTAAGTAATTTAAGAGATGTCCAGACCCTCCAGGTTTTATGTCCATGTATATCATAGCTATGGAAAAACGATCAGTTCTGGGGTCTATGGTTTCGACCTTGGACCCTAAACTAATAGTTTCTTCCAAATTTGTATCTTCTATATATATATATATATATATATATATATATATATGTTTCTGTCTCTATATAGGCCAGACTGTGGTTCTGACATTTCTGTGTTCTACTTTAACAGACAGGCTATAATTACAACTTATTCATATAGTTTGTTACACAGTCCACAAATATTCAATAGTTCCACAACAAGTCCATATCATAATATAATAGAGAGATACAATTTATACTTAACATGCACAGTGTAAAATTCTTCTTTCCATAATCTAAGGCACAACATCCATATCGAAAGTATTTCGGTCTAACAACATTTCTGTATTTCAAACAAATTTGAATACATATCTACATTAAAATAAATATGTTTACTTATCTCATGTCGGCTCTGCTGATGATGTCCTCCCTACCATGAGCGAGGAAATTATGTCCTCACTTCCCTCGTGCTCCACACCTGAGATGAGTAGGTTGACAGAGATTCTGAAAGAGACCTTAGGACGCCAAGTCCAGTCTTCTTTTCCACAAATTTACAAGAATGTTGAGTGTTTCAACTAGCCTTTACCAGCTAAGGAAATCATCACTCTCTTCCTTTCCTTAGAGACATAACATAACCCCTTTTCCTCACTGGGATGTACTTTTTATCCTCAGAGAAAAGGTAATTGTATTTAACTGTTTTTTCTATTCAACCACTTCTCAGTTCTTGGAATACTTTTATCATCAATATTTTTACTTTTTATGGAAACACTATTCCATGATTAGATTTTATTTCAACACAACATAATTAATTCATGATCATCATGTAATATTTTCCTCAAAAGAAATAAATATTTTTGTCCCTTAAAAATAAAATAGCATAACAAATAGTTAGAAATTAAGCCAGCTGTCACAAATTTCCCCCCTGGAAGAAAACATCGTCCTCGGTGTTTGATGCAGGAATTCTGCTAGAAAGCAGATCCCTCATATAAGAACACTTCCACTCACTAAACTCTGATAATACTCAATATTTCTCATCTAAAATCATGGAAAACATCCAGCTCAATTAAACATGAAGGAAAAAACAAAAGAGCCATAAAAAAATCAACTCAACATAACTACATTAAAATCCTGTGGCCAGATATTACATTGGGTGGCCTCTTGGCTCTTTGCCCTTTAAACCACTCTTCACTCACTCCCCTCTCAACTATCTCAGCTCTTTTACTATTCAAGTGTTATTTTCCTCACAAAAACCACTCATATTTGTACATAAATAATGAATTTAATTCACTCCAAAAATCTCTCCACCTAATCCTCAACTAAATCTAATTTAAATTCATTTTAGGTGTGGACTCAACTAAGTCCCGTACATAGAATTCTTACTCCCTAATTTTGCTACCTAATTCTATTTTCTCTCATATCCTTTTAATTAATAAAAGAATATTTACAAAATCCTCACTTTTCTAAATTATCTCCTATTTTATTTAAAAATTACCAAATTAATAAATAAAATAATTAAAATGTCACACCCCCTTTTATTACATATTGAAAAATGAAAATTGCCCTTGATGCTCCTGCATCAAACTCCCAAGGTTGAAATTAACCATGATCGCCTGATCATGTGTTCGGATCTGTGTATGCCTGGATCCCATATCTTGTGCTGCAACTTCCCACTTGTCGCTGCTTCTATCTGTTGTTCTTCTCCAGGTCTCCACACTTTATGCTGCATTTCCCCACTGGATATGCTTTCACAATCTTTTGGTGTCTTTCTCTTGCTGCTTCTTCTTTGTTTTACTGCTGCTGGCCTCTTCCGGGATACTTTCATCATCATCCGCCTCATTAGTTCAATTTATTTGTCTAAAATATTTTCTCCAGCATCTGCAATAAAACCTGTACTCACAAAACAATTTTTAGAATAAAAAACATAAGGCTTCAGTGCCCTTTCAGCTGCTGCTGGCAAAATTTCAGTATGATGCTCTAAAATTCCCTCGTCCATCAGCACATTAGTATGCTGATTTAATTCCTCTGTGAGACTATCAGTTAGTCCTTCCTCTACATCATCTGTTTGAAAAATGTATCCCTGTTCTGTGTCTTCCAATAACTTTCCCTGAAAATAGGTCCTCTTCTTTCCCAACTCTCTCCTCTGAAGATCTAACTTCTGATATAACTGAACAATCTCAACTGGAGTAGAACTTGGAAATTTTACACAATTTTCCCTACCTTCACTTGCTGTTGACCAATCATGAGATGGTCCTTCTTACCTTGCTTCAATATTCTACCAAATATTTCCATAAGACTCCTCTGTCTGAGATCTTGATATCTCAGCATCATTCTGAACAAATTTCAGATTCAACTCTTCTTCCTTAACAAACTTCAAAGTTTGTTCGACACTCTGTGATGTACCTGTAATCACACCCCAATCATTAGTCTTAAACAAATAAGACCTTGTGATCTCACTGAATGCTTCAGTCGACATCTCCCTTTTCTGTTCTGAATCCTTCATTTGATTCAGTTCTTTTGTATTTTTCCCTTCTGTCTCATCACTACTTCCATTCTCCCTCTGGCAATCTTCCTGAAAATTCTTGGTTTCAACATCATTACATTGTAAAATTTTGTCAGCAATCCCATTAAACAATTACACTTGTTTACCTCCCTGGAATTTTCCTTCAGCATTTCCACTTTGTTCCCATTCCATAACAGCTTTGACTTGCTGTCTTACCCCAAACAAGAAGTCATTTGTGATTCCTTCCTGTTGTAACCAATCACCACATTCCTTCTCTGAAAGGAATTCTCTACCAGACTTTACCTCAAGAACTTCATTCTCCTTCGTGACAGTTCTATCAGACTATTCACCGCCTTTCGTACATCCTGCAAACATACATAAACTGTGAGAAAATATGTAAGGCTTCATGGCCTCATCTGTTTCTCTTACGAACACATCTTCAGATGCTTCTGAACTATCCCAATAGTTCATGAGATCTTCCTCACTGATATCTTCACCCAGAATTTTGCCATTTTCCGGGCCACAAATGGAAACATCCATTTTCAACTCAACCTCTCTGAGTTCTTCACAACTCAACATCTGCTCGAGCTTTCTCAGCTCCTCCATCAACTGTATGTTTACCTGCTTTTCCATTCTTGCGTGTACCTTCTACCACTTCACCTTCCTTTTCATGGTCCAACCATGTGTCTGGTTTCTCATATTTTCCTGCAACAACTTCATTAACAATTCCAGGTGAATTGTTATCTCGGCCTTCTCCCGCTCATACTCTTCATTAGATCTCCGAAAATGACTATCAACAGTCATCTTCCCCTCCTTTGTGAACTGCATCTGTTCACATGTGGACTTCATTTAATCCACTCCCTCGCAATCCTTTGCACTTGTCATTCACCAAAATGCAACTTCTCCTACTGCGTTTGGCTTCTCTTTGTCTTGGGACCAATCCCGGGCAACCTCTTGCTATAAATTGTTGCAAACAACACCTTAGCATATACAAAATGCATCTCAAAAATTTTTCCCAATTAAAACTTCAATTTCGGGCAATTTCATACAATTTCATAAACTTCAATGTACCAGTCCAATAAATCAAAATGACGCAGGTAACCCTGATTAACCCAGAATCTTCCTTAAGACTACATGCATATAAAAATGCATCACAAACAATTTCCCAAATAAAACTTCAACGTCTGGAAAATTCACACCCCATTATTCGCGGAAGCTTCATCTTAACATATAGTCACACCTTTTAACGGTTTATGGGAACCATGTTTCAAATCATTTGGTTCATTCACACATGTCCCAAACTTCAATACAATCCCACTTTAAAACCTCATATAGAAGCGCATCAACATATGATTCAAAAATCATAAACTCAACACCAAAAGTTCGGATTCAATTTATTAAATCCCACAACTTTTATACAATCATGACTCATTCAAAAGTCGATATAAAACCATGCTTCAAATCCAAACTGCAAGTTACTACCACTGCATATCGAATTTATGCATTCTAATATAAATGAGTTTATTTGAAAATTCAGGGCTTATCACAATATCGAATTCTCAGCCCACAAACTTACCTCCTCCTTGCATTACACCAGCGAATTTCAATTTTATGCCTCACCATATCAATTGATTTACCTTGCCAATTTCCACACGTATTTAACTTACCATATCTATCGCTTTTCAATGCCTCATGTATGATCTGCTGGCAACCATGACTGCGCGATTTTCACTTAGTTTGCAACTCACTTCCTTTATTTCTAATATCGGTTCAATACACCTCTAATTCAACCCTGCGTGCCTTCTAATTATGGTCAACAACTCTTTTTAAAATACTGGCAGTAATATAAAATTATCCTATACAGCATCCAATGCCACACAAATCTGTTGTGAAATTTAATAAGCTTTTAACCTCACCATTCCATTCGATCAATATCTACACATCGAATCTTTGGCTGTGGAAGTTTAAAAAGGCAAACTTTAATTTAAATAAAATGCCAACACATTTTCCCATACAAATAACTTACCTTTTCTTCGACTTCACCGGACGCTTCTATCTTCTGTTCTGGATATCTTCGTACAGCACCAATACATTCGATCCAACTCATCGGCGCTTTAATTCTTCATTGAACCCAAGATTCTAAATATACATATGCGCCTTTACCATTTAGCTTACTAAGCTGTCTTAATGCATCAACACATACATTCAATTTATTGTTCGATAGCTCTTCAGTGCTTCGATCAGCTTCATCTCCAATCGACAGAACGCTGGCCCCTTCCTTATCTACAGCTACTGCATTTCGACATTGCTGATAATTTTATGCAATCAAACCTTCAATCGATTGCCTATTCTGCGCCTTTGCTTCAGTCTCCATTTGACTGCGAATATTCACGGTTTTTAATTGTGCACTTTCCCAATACATACAACCTTTCATTACATCGACTCTACTGTTTAATCTATTCATAACAGAGAAAGCTTAAAACATCTCTGTGCCCTTTTAATTCTGTCATTCCGGCAACCAGAGGTTTAAATCAACGACTTAACCATCGCTCTTCCAAAGCACACCTCACCTGTGCTAAGACTTGAAATTGACCTCCATTTATGCTGAAGTCGAATTTGCTTCACCGCCCAAACTCAACCAAAATAAACATGATCCCAACAATTAGATCCTTCCACGCTCGATTTTGATCAACATTCCCAACGCTTCTGTTATCGACTGTTAAACCTTTGAACCACAACATCAACTATCCAACGCTGTTTGCAATCTCTGTGCGTTTGCTCTCCAGCATTTTCTACTGAGTTTCAAGGCTGCGCCTTTCACAATGCCTCATTCATATACAAAACCCAGTTAAAATTAAAATCAAATTCATGGTTCCGGCAAACATATCCATGCAACTTTCAGATGATTTATAATGCAAATGAAATTTATATCACAGAATACAACGCCTACCATGCATAAAGCCCAAGGCATGGCCGCTACGGAAATTTGACCTTTGATCCATGCTGCTGACCCGGATCCACTGTTGGATCGCTTGGAACGATGGCTGCCACCCAGACTGCACGTCGATCCCCTTTTCGCCCTGACTGTTTAGTCTTTCAATTGAGTGCGAGGGCTCTCGAGTCCACTGCTGTGGTTCCTTGTGACTTCAGCTACGCCCGTCACCACCATCCTTCAACCAGACATTGTAGCATTCATACATATCAAGGCGTTCATTCAAGCTTCCTCCAGCTATAGCATGTAATTCACAATGCTTCCCTACCTCCAAAGCGTTTCTATTTTATTCATGGCCCTCCAATTACTGAGCAAAATTTTGCGCCTTTGTTGCTCACGCAGATATGTTTTTTCCCACGCTGTTGACAACCTTACGAGCATGCAATCTCAACGCTGCATCCCTTGGAGCTTCCCTTGTGATTTCTGCGTTAAATACAACCCCCCATCACGGCAAACAACCCACGTTCATAACAGCCATTTCAGAAAAAAAAAATCGATGGCTATATATCGATTTCTCATCGCCCATCACAACAAACAATCCACGTTCATATCAAACAACACAGCAAAGAATTTATGGCCATATATCGATCTCTTATTGCAATAACGATTCTACTCAACCTCTAATTAAACAAAATCGGTCACATATTTTTTTTATTTACAAGTGTTACTTTCAAATACATTGCCAAATGTCAATTGTATAATTGCTGGACATGCTCACACCATTCAGCAATGCATACCAACTGAGGTTTAAACTTACAGTTTTCATATGAGACACGACGCTGGTAAAAATCGTTTGACACAGAATTTACTCCTGCGTACACTCCAGAACTAACGCAACTTCAGTTTTCCATTGACAAATGTATGAAATAATCTCAGTGCAGAGTTTGCTCTACGTTCAAAAGGCTGAGGTTTTCTTTGTGATTTAAATTACGCCTGCTAGCACTGGTCTTTCAACCACACATCGTGGCTTTCACAGGTGACAATGCACCCTCTCCCATCGCAGAACTTAACTTCAACCACGCCTTTGCGATGGAGATTCGTGACTGTGATCCATTCCTCTTCGATGACAGCCTCCTGCATTCACGATTTCACACACAATATATATATGCAAACTTGCTGATTTAAAACAGGTATCTTACAAGCTCTGATACCAAAAATGATGCAGGAATTCTGTTAGAAAGCAGATCTCGCATATAAGAACACTTCCACTCACTAAACTCTGATAATACTCAAGATTTCTCATCTAAAATCATGGAAAACATCCAGCTCAATTAAACATGAAGGAAAAAACAAAATAGCCATAAAAAAATCAACTCAACATAACTACATTAAAATCCTGTGGCCAGATATTACATTTGGCAGCCTCTTGGCTCTTTTCCCTTTAAACCACTCTTCACTCACTCCCCTCTCAACTATCTCAGCTCTTTTACTATTCAAGTGTTATTTTCCTCACAAAAACCACTCATATTTATACATAAATAATGAATTTAATTCACTCCAAAAATCTCTCCACCTAATCCTCAACTAAATCTAGTTTAAATTCATTTTAGGTGTGGACTCAACTAAGTCCCGTACATAGAATTCTTACTCCCTAATTTTGCTACCTAATTCTATTTTCTCTCATATCCTTTTAATTAATAAAATAATATTTACAAAATCCTCAGTTTTCTAAATTATCTCCTATTTTATTTAAAAAATACCAAATTAATAAATAAAATAATTAAAATGTCACACCCCCTTTTATTACATATTGAAAAATGAAAATTGCCCTTGATGCTCTTGCATCAGTGTTTCACTCCAGCTCAACAAAAAATTCTGGATAAGCCTCACGAACAAATCCTTCTTCTTCCTAGGTAGCCTCATCCGAGCTGAAGTGCTTCCACTGCACTTTAACCTGGGTGATGGCTCGCCTCCGGAGCATGATTTCTCTCTGATCGAGTATACACTAAGGTTCGACCAGAAATTCACCATTTAGCTCGACCTGCAATCAACAAAAATCTAAATTAAATTCTCATAATTTTTTTTTATTTCAAGATAGGATTTTTAATTTTAACCTACTTGAATGCTTTGCTAGTGGATTACATGCTTTGGGTCATGCACGTATCACTGTAGTAAGGATACATGGAACACATTGTGCACCCGAATATGGTTGGGTAAGGCCAATCGATATGCCATAGGTCTCACCCTTTCCAATATCTCGAAAGGTCCAGAGAACCTGGGAGCCAACTTGGCATAGAAGGCCCACCTTAGTGTGCTCTTCTTTGGTTTAATCCTTACATATACATGATCGCCCACCTCAAATTCGTGATAATTCCGCTTCTTATATACATACAGTTTCGGTCGATCTTGAGCTGCCTTCAGTTTTTTTTGTTCTTCCTTACTTTTGATTCCATCTCAGCTAACATTTCTGGTCCAAGCATCAACTTGGTTTCGGGGCTGCTCCAATTGATAGGAGTGTGACATTGTCGTCCATACAAAGCTTGGAATGGACTCATATTTAGAGACTCATGATAACCATTGTTGTAGGATAATTCTACCAAGTGTAGATACTCTTCCCACTTTTTTGGCTATTGCATCACATACAAGTGCAACATGTCTTCCAATATTTGGTTCACCCACTCAGCTTTTCCATCCGTCTGTGGATGATATGTAGTGTTGAAATTTATTTGGGTTCCCAAACCTGTAAATAGGGTCTTCCAGAATGCTGAAGTAAATTTCACATCCCTATAAGATATGATAGTGTTTGGAATGCCATGAAGTCAAAATATCTCTCTCATAAAGATATCTGCTATTTTCACAATTTTGTAAGTAGACTGTACAAGTATGAAATGTGCTGCCTTGCTCAATCAAGTAACCACCACCATAATGTAATCATTATGTCGCTTTGACCTTGCTAAACCAGTAATAAAATCGAGGGAGATAAATTGTCATTTCCATTTAGGCACTCGTACAGGTTGCAACAATCTAGCTGGATGTTGATGCTCCACCTTCACCTGTTGACACTCCAGGAATTTGTTTAAATATTATGCAATAATTATTTGCATACCATGCCAGAAATAAACCTTTCTAATTGTTGTTAGCATTTTTTGGTATCCTAGATGTCCTGAGTAATTACCGCGGTGGTACTCATTCATGATCAGCTCCCTCAAACCCATTCGATTTGGAATATATATCTTTTCCTTAAATGTTAGCAATTGATCTTTACTAAATCCATAGTCAAAAGGTTTTTCTTGCCTTTTTTCTTCTTCCTGTTGCTGCCATAGAAACTAGTATTTAGGATCCTTCTCGGCTTCCTCTTTTATCTGATCTAAAAATTTTCATTCATACTGGTTATAGAAAAGTTCATAAACACAACGTAGTTTTCTACCTAAGGCATTTGCCACATGGTTTTATTTACCTTTTACATGCTGAATATTAATGTCAAACTCACTTAGAAAGGCATTCCATCTTGCCTAGCGAGAATTTAGATCAACTTGCTTGAAGTAGCTAGTTAGGCTGTTGTGGTTGGTTTTTAACATAAATATTTTTCCTAGAAAGTAGTGCCTTCATACTCAGAGTGCATGAACCACCGCTGTCAGCTCTAAATCATAGGTTGAGTATCGTTGTTCATGCTCTTTTAATTTCATTGATTCATAGGCAACCACTCTTTCTTCTTGGGATAAAATCACTCCAACTCCTTCTTTACAAGCATCGGTACAAACCTCGAATTCTCTGTCAAGGTCGACCACCCTCAACACTGGGGCAGTGGTCAACAAGTGTTTTAACCTTTCAAAACTATTATGGTACTCATTAGTCCATTTAAATACTTTTCCTTTCTGCTGTAAAGAGGTAATTGGAAAAGAAATATTTGAGAACCCTTTAATGAAACATTGATAGTATCGAGCCAATCCCATAAAGGATCGGATATCTACCACATTTTTGGGTACTCACCATTGCATAATCATCTTAATTTTTTCTGGATCGATCGCTATTCCCTTAGCGAAAATAACATGGCCTAGATATTGGATTTCTTCCTTGAAGAAATCATTGCTGAACTTGGCATACAATTGATGTTTTCGTAACATCTCCAACACTATCCTTAAGTGCTCCTTGTGCTCTTCCATTTTCTTTGAATAAATTAAAATATCATCAATGAATATCACCACAAAAATGTCCAAAAAGGGGTGAAATATGCCATGCATCAACCTCATAAATGTTGCTGGTGCATTAGTTAAACCAAACGGTAATACCACAAACTCGTAATACCCATATTTGGTACGAAAGGCAGTCTTGTAGATATCTTCGTATTTTATCCGAATTTGGTGGTATCCAGACCTTAAGTCTATCTTCGAAAATACAGTGTCCCCCTTCACCTAATCAAACAGATCATCAATCCATGGTAACGGATATTAATTTTTGACGGTCAATTTATTGAGCTATCTATAGTCCACGCACATTCACATAGTTCCATCCTTTTTATTTACAAACAACACCAGTGCTCCCCAAGGGGACACACTTGGTCAAATATACCCCTTATCTAACAATTCTTGTAGCTACATTCTCAGTTTGGTTAGCTCTGGTACACTCATTCGATATAATGCCCTTGAAATTGGTGATGCTCCTAGCATCAACTTAATAGTGAAATCGATGTCCCTTCTTGGAGGAAAACTGGGTACATCCTCTGGAAACATGTCCATGAAATATTGTACCACAGGTATGTTCTGCATCATAGGAGTCTTCTCCTTAGAATTAGAAAAACCAACCTGAATGGAATATAACTGACATTCTTTTCTAATACACTTACTCATTTGAGAGGCTGTAATAGGACACAACTGTAGGGGTTTCTTGATTCCTTGTATCTCCTTACAATTCCCATCTTGCATTCTATAATATATAATATTTTCTTTACAGTCTACCAACGTCTAGTGTTTATCCAGCCAATCCATGCCCAATAGCACATCGTAGGATCCCAAAGGAAACACATTCAGATCTACATTTAATTGATGTGTTCCATTTTTTAGTGTACATTTTGGAATTTGGCACAAACGTTTCTCTTTGCTCCAGTGGCTATCTGTATCAACCAATATTTTTTGAATTTCTGACTTTGTAATTTAGATATTTCTACTATTTTGGGGTTTATGTAACTTAAACTTGCACCTGGGTCAACAAAAATAGAAACAAGCTGTGAAAGTAGCTTACCTTCCAGTTCGATCATCATTGGTTGATAATCTTCCTGACAATATTCCAACGCTACGTTAATTCTGGGTATATTTCAGGCTACATATCCCACTGTAGAAGCTTCTTGTAAATTAACAACTGTTTCACTTCTTCCTCACTGTGGACAATTTTTATAATAACGAGCCTCGCCACACCCCCAACACTGTAGAGGTGGTTCCTGGGGTTGCCTTTGTTCAGGTTTGCTGGAAGCCTCTGTAGGAATTTATTTTGTAGGACATCGGGTTCTTTGGTGGTTCCTTCCAAACCGTTTACTCAATGAATTCCTTGCAGAATTATTAAAGTTACCAGTCCTAGTATTTTTGAAATTTGAACTGATTTTCTGCCCTTTTCTTGGCTACCAAATTTTTTCCAGTTCTCCTTTTGCATTGGAATGTTGGTAACACATTCTTGCTTTACGAATCGCTTCATCCATGTTCCTTGGATTCACGAATTCATTTCGTTCTTTCATGTGGGTTGGAAAACTGCTTAAGAACCGCTGAACCTTAGCCTTTTCATCTCTCAAATAAGGAACATATCTTAGTAGGGAAGTGAACTTGGTTATGTACTCATCCATCATCATTTGACCCAACTTCAAATCATGGAATTATCTGGACTTTTCGTCATAGAGGTGTCCTGTTAGATATTTGTCTTTAAAGTATTGCTGGAACAAATCCCATGTCACGTCTTGATCTTCAATGCTGCAGATGTTCTTGATGTCCTCCCACCACAGGGTGGCCTTTTCTCTCAACTGATAGATGGCCAATCTGGCTTTAAGATTGCTGCTATACTCATAAAATTGAAAGTACTTGTTCATATTTTTCAACCATGCTTCATCCACCTCCTCTTCTTCTCCATAAAACGTAGGTGGTTTAATCTTCTAGAACTCACCTTGTAGTTCCACTTTTTGTTTCTTAATTTCTTGTTGTTCTGAAACATTACTAGAATCAACCTCATTGTAGTTTCTATTATTTTTACTTCATTTTGAATGCCTTCTTTCCACTTTGTTAGTGGTTTTTTCCTTAGATTTTCGTTCATTTTATTCCTGTATGTCTCTATCAGGGCTAGGATGTATCACTCCCTGATTCTGTTTGTCAGAAAGGCTCTTGAGTATCCTTTCCTACTCTTGCATTAGGCACTCATTATCATTCCTCACACTGACCATTTCTTCCAGTAACTTCTACACAGTACTTAACAGTATGTTGGTTTGGTGTTATTGTTCCTCTTGTAGTCTACTAGTCTGCTGGTACTGATCCACACTTTGTTGAATCCACATTTCAGGATTCATTTTCAGTTGGGGTTGGGGTGTAGGTTCCCCTACATTCCTAGGTATTTTTTGTGTCGATCCCCTCCTCATATTGTCTTCTACGATATTATTTCTTTTCTATGCATCAATTACACACAATTTATCATGTTAGGTGACCCCTAGGGTCCCAACGTGCAAACGTTGCTCTGATACCATTTGTAACATTCACCATAACTCAAATATGAAAAAAAACTTGCTTTTACCATGTTATACCTAGATATGTGAACACATATAATTACCAACCACATTTATCTGATTTTCTATGGATTATAAATAAAACTTCTTCTACATATGGCTAATTACAAACTTTAGCTCACATGGACTTCTATGCAATACCATACGACATATCTATGATCCATATCTATGCGTATACTTGACATTAGCAAACGCAACGCTTAGCATGGTTTTCCTTTGCATAAGTTTGAATATATACATTACACTGTCTTATCATAAGGTTCATGATTTTGGGAATTATTTAATTCCTACAGTACTTACCAGATAGAAAAAATATTCGACATTATAATGTATTCCTGGATGTCGTATGATTCATTAAATTAGGATAGGGTTGTTGGAGTCCTTTGAATGGAGATTTGTATCATAGCATGACACCTGCTCAACCTATCTCCATGATGCAGGCTAGCTGCAATATATTAAAATATCTCTACGAAATATAGTTCTCAAGACTTAATACAAATCCTCCTTGATTCATAACAAAGATTAAAATTTGGGGGTTAGCCATATACATACATTGCGTGAATCAACAATAAAGTTTTTATAACCTACGTAGGTCAAATAATAATCCAATCCAACACAGAAACCCAAACAAAAATATGAATACGCGGTAGTTCTTTACTAGAGGGTCCCATTGTAATTCCGACCAATCAACGGATAGTCGCACTTCGCATTCCCCGCTAAATAAATTTAAAAAGTTAAGAGCTAAACCTTATGTTTGGCACGATGTGTTGTTGCGCCTCGTCGACACGTGGCTTCTTGCACTTCACATCACAAATTTCTTAACTTCCCTTGTGATGGACCTTAGCGTTAACCTTCACAAATTGCAATTTGCGACTGCCGCTTCCAATCTCCATCGTTCGATCTCGGCTGGATTTGACAATCCGCACTATGCCTCCTCCACAACACTTCACATCACAAACAAAAATATTTAACTTGCGAAGTGAGTCTTAATCGCTAACCTCTGTGATATGCGATGTTGCTCTGCCTGCGGTATGATCTTCTGCCGTTGATTGACTGGATCCAGAAACTCTCATAACGCCTATCAATCTGATTGATATCTACTATGCGGTTAACACATTATTCGACTCAACAAGGAATAAGCAAGGTTTATGGTCCCGCCATGCCTGTAGGTATTAACTATTATTTTCTAGGTTTCTTCTTCACATGCATTTTTTTCTAGCAGTTTGCATGCGAGTACTACATTTCTGTAGTTTATATTTCTGTAGTAAATATATATCTTTCCAGTCCATAAATTAATCTACTGTATCAGGTATAAAGGAGAATTTTATGTTATTTTGATTGTAACATTTTCTAGGTCACGGATAGAAGCTTCTGTCTTATTTTTAAAGAATAGAATCTGGTTTTACTTCTTTCGGTTAAGTAATTTAAGAGATGTCCGGACCCTCCAGGTTTTATGTCCGTGTATATCATAGTTATGGAAAAACGATCTGTTCTGGGGTCTAGGATTTCGACCTTGGACCCTAAAGTAACAATTTCTTCCAAATTTGTATCTTTCATATATATATGTATGTATGTATGTATGTATGCATGTATGTATGTATGTATATGTTTCTGTCTTTATATAGGCTAGACTATGGTTTCGACATTTCTGTATTCTACTTTAATTGTGAGGCTATAATTACAAATTATTCATATAGTTTGTTACAAAGTGGAAAAATATTCAATAGTTCCACAACAAGTATAGAACATAATATAACAAAGATAGATACAGTTTATACTTGACATGCACAGTGTAAAATTATTCTTTCCATAATCTAAGACACAACATCCATATTGAAAATATTTCGGTCTAACAACATTTCTGTATTTCAAACAAATCCGAATACATATTTGCATTAAAATAAATATGTTTACTTATCTCACGTCGGCTCTGATGATGATTTCCTCCCTACCATGAGAGAGGCAATTACGTCCTCACTCCCCCTGTGCTCCACACCTGAGACGAGTAGGTTGACCTCAGGGCCCCAAGTCCAATCTTCTTTTCCAGGAATTTACAGGAATGCTGAGTGTTTCCACTGGCCTTTACCCCCTCAGGAAATCATCACTCTCTTCCTTTCCTTAGTCACAGAACATAACCCCTTTTCCTGACTAGGATGTACTTTTTATCCTTGGAGGAAGGGTAACAGTATTTAACAATTTTTCTATTTAACCACTTCTCAATTCTTGGAATAATTTTATCATTAGTCTTTTTACTTTTTTATGGAAAAATTATTCCATGATTAGATTTTATTTCAACACAAAATAATTACTTCATGATCATCATGTAATATTTTCCTCAAAAGAAGTAAATGTTTTTGTCTCTTAAAAATAAAATAACATAACAAATGGTTAGTACTTAAGCCAGCTGTCACATTAACTTTATGGAAATCTCAAACAATATTTTTTTTTTTTTCAATTTTAATGAAACATTATTATTTTCTTTGCCCCATATTAGCTCTCCATGTTTGTTAGTTATATATATAATAGACGCTATTATCTAGTGAAGAAAGAAAACAATCCTCTAAACCAAGTGTGGAAAAATCACCTTTCAATTTATTCTATAAGTTAAACTGATAAATGAGAAATTTAGGATTTGATTGTGAAGAAAGAAAACAATCCTCTAAACCAAATGTGGCAAAATAACCTTTCAATTTATTCTATAAGTTAAACTGATAAATGAGAAATCTAGGATTTGATTTATATGAGTCTGTACTCCGTGTTAGATGTTATGAACCATTTATAGCTAAATAAAGTAATTTATTTTTCAATTCAATTAATACTATATAATTTGTATTTATCAAAATTATTATTATTATTATGATTATTCTAATTTTTATATATTTTAATAAGAAATAATCATAACTTTAGTTGTTTAGTACAACTAGTGATTTTAATTTTTTTTTCAAAAAAGGATGAATACAATTAGGTATTGGCTTTTATAAAAAATTACAATGGTTATTTCTGATGTGGAATCTAACTCCATGTGTGGAGTCTTTAAAGCTAGCCCAATTACATCAAAATGGTTTACAACTAACTATTTTGAAAGTGTATAGTAAATAATTTAAAAAACTAATTTAACCACAAATCAACTTGACCAATATATATTCCAACATTGTTTCAAAATTGACATAAAAATACAAAAAATAATAATATAATAACATCTAACATAAATAAATATTACACATTACCCTCGTTTAAAAAAAAAACATAAATATATATTAGGGTATATTCAAAATTAAAAAATAAATATTATAATACCTTCTTTATATACAATAAAGAAAAACTTATATTTTTCTTTACACCAATTTGGTGTTGGGTTTGGTTTGGCTATGTCTCTTGTCTCACAAACAAGGGGGTCTCATACACCAATATGTCGACCTTAAAAGATGATGATAATAATAATTATTATTCATATAACTTATGATTTTGAGGTGATTGGTTCTCTTAGATGATTTGTTATGTTTTTGTATTTTTTTTTAAATATGGATCTCCAATGGGGAAGTCAAACCAACGCTGAGGAATATACCTAGTAGATCATATCACCTTGAGAATGGTTAAAGATTCTTGATTAAGAGGCTTGTAGTTAATCATTTTAGAGAATTTTGCATTTTATTATCTGGACTATAAAACCTAAGGATGACTGATAAAAAGGAATGTCTTAATTAATCTAAGGGAAAAAAGGCTGCAAATGTAGCTGATTCGTGTCACCATTGGTAGTTAATTCATTAGATATGGTTATTGAATGTTTAAATCCTTCAACTCTTTTGTTGCAATTTGTTATGACAATAAATTTTAGAGCTTATCGATGCAATTTTATATCGCAGAGCAGTTATCAATGTAATAGTAAAAATAGGTTTTGTTTTTTAAATTAGTTTTTGTTTTACCATCTAATATGATCCTTCATATATAGCATGCAATTTTAAGTGCTCGTATTAAAATTTCCTGACTTGCATTGAATGTAATTAAGTGCTTGTATTCTCCTTCCATGATGTTGTTAAAGAATTGTGTCACTTCACCACTTTCTCTCTTTTCATCAATCAAATGGATTGAAAACACATTGAAGAGACATGGAGGCTCTTTTATCCTTCCTAATTTCCATCACATATGATCCAACTAGAGAAGATATGCTCATGGAAAGGCATCTAGTGTAGGCGAACCACGAGTAGAGTGGTGGCCATTATCCTTCCTTGATTAGGACTGGAAGGTGCCCTTGCTCTATTGAGCGGGAAATATTAAACGAGAAAGAAATAGATTCATAACTGAATGGAAAAATGAAGGAAAAAATTCACATAAAGAAACACACAGAATTTACATGGTAAAACCTTGACATGGTGTCAAGGAAACCTCCACGGGGCAAGGGATTGGAAAATCTATTAATAAAAAATGATTCTCCATACATACAAGCCTCTTGGGGCATCCAATTTATCTTGAGCCTATTTTTTTATTCTAACTTCATTTTGTTATTCAACCAATTAACAGTCAATAAGTAATTTGCCCAAAATTACATTATTTACAAATTTTTATCATATTTTTAACAAACTCCACCTTGACAACAATTTTCCTCTTATTGAGCGGGAAATATTAAACGAGAAAGAGAAGATTCATCAAATGTTACATCTCTACTAATGACTATCTTCCATGAAGAAGGATCCCACAACCTATATCCCTTCACTAAATAATTATATCCAACAAAGACACAACATTTCGATTTTGGATCTAATTTTGAACGCTGATTTCTAGGGATAAGAACATAGGCATCACAACCAAAAATATTCAAATGTGAATAATCACAAGACTAACTCGACTAAACTTCTTCAGAAATTTTACAGTTTATTGCAACTGAAGGTGATCTGTTAACTAAATAACAAGTAGTGGATACTGCTTCTGCCCACAACTCCTTTTGCAGGTTAGCATTACTGATCATGCTTTTGGCTCTTTCCATAAGAGTCAGATTCATCTATTCAGCAACGCTATTTTGCTGAGGGGTATAAACAACAGTTTATGTATAACAATCCATTCATCCTTACAAAATTGTTCAAATTATAAAGAAGTAAATTCACTGCCATTGTCAGTTCTTAAACATTTAATTGATTTTCCTGTTTTCTTTTCCACCATTGTTTTAAATTTTTTATAAACATTAAATACATCATCTTTCTTTTTCAACATATAGACCCAAAATTTTCGGGAGAAATCATCAATAAACGTTAAGAAATATAATGCACCTCCATAAGACATAGTAGGAGATGGTCCCCATAGATCAGAATGAATGTAGTCTAAAATCTGTTTGCTATTATGATTTCTAGTCTTGAACCTTTGTTTACATTACTTACCAAACACACAATATTTACAAAAATCCAACTTCAAGGATTTAAAATCAGGAAGCAACTTACGGTTCATTAGTACCTCAAGACCTTTCTCGCTCATGTGACCCAACCGCTGATGCCATAGACGAGAACCTTCTTCTGTTTTTTGAGATACGATCGCTGCTTCACTAAATTGAGTGCTTCCTTTGAGTCTGTACAGATTTACAACCTTTTCAGCCTTCATCACAACCAAGGCTCTTTTTGAGACTTTCAACACTCCATTCTGACCTATAAATTTATACCCATTTGAATCCAAAACTCCCAAGGAAATCAAGTTTTTCTTTAGTTCAGGTACATGCCTAACATCAGATAATGTTTTAACTGTATCATCATACATTTTAATTTTTACATTACCAATCCCAACAGCCTGACAAGATGCATTATTTCCCATGAATATAGAACTACCATTTACAGTTTCATATGAAGTAAACCAACTTCAGTGCGGACTCATATGATGAGAAGCACCAGATTCTAATAGCCAATTTTCAGCATCTTCAGAGACATTATAGACAGGGAGAGCTTCATCAATTAAAACCTCATCAACCATACCTGAATCAACCCGATTTTCTTCCTTGTTATGGTTTTTTGACTCCTTCTGTTTCCAACAATATTTCTTGAGGTGTCCAAGTTTATTGCAGTACCAACACTTGGCTTTACACTTCTTTCCACCCTTTGACTTCGATCTGGAAGAACCTCTTGCTTTCTCCCCTGTTTCCTTTGAACGACCTCTGGCTACCATGGCTTCTGGTGCAGATGTGTCAATGCTAGATTTCCTTCGTACATCTTCAGATAAGAGAGTACCCACAACAAATTCAAATTTTAATGAATCGACAGTGCTCAAACTGATTGAAGTCACGAAGTGATCCCATGACTCGGGTAGAGAGCACAACAAGGTTATTGCCTTGTCTTCTTCCTGCATTTTTACTTCCATATCTGACAAATGGAAAATAAGCGTATTAAAAACATTTAAGTGTTTTTTCAATTTTTGTACCCTCCTTCATTCGAAGACTGTACATTTGTATTTTTAAATAGATTCTATTTGTCAAAGATTTTTTCATACACAAGGTTTCCAATTTTCCCCACAACCCTTTAGTGGTACTCTCTCCAACTATATTAAAGAGGACTTCATCTGCCAAACATAACTAAATGGTACTGAGAGCTCGGGCATCCAAGTTCTCCCAGTTCGAATCTATCATGCTTGTCGGATTTTTATTTACCCCGTCTAATGCTTTGTGCAACCCTTGTTGCACCAGCAAATCCCTAACCTTTAGTTTCCACAATGCAAAATTTTTTTTCTCGGTGAACTTATCCACCTCAAACTTTGCATTTGTCATTTTTTCCATTTCTGCCTCCTACTTTTCCCTTCTTTCTTTAATTTCCAACTAGGGTCCAAAAAAAAAATTCCCCTCTTCTTCTAGGGTTTCAAAGGTTTCAGATATTTTCCCCTCTTTTGCTAGGGTTTCAAGGGTTTCACATTTTCCTTTCTTTTACTAATTTTAAATAGAAATAAAAAATTACAATTTCTATTTTTTTTCCTTTTTTTCACTAAATAAATTCTTTAGAAACCTGAACCCTATTTTGTTCACAATTTCTTCACCGAAAACTAAAAAAGTCTGTGCTTCAAGAATAATTTCTCACAAGAAAATTTTCCTTCGAAAAATTCAAACCATAAGAGAAAATACCTCTTTCTGCTCTCCTTTCTCCAGCGGATTTGATTCTGGGCAATGGCGGTGGCAAACAATTTCATTTAAATAGCCCCGTGGCAACTCTCTCTTCTTGACAGTCGGCTTTTCTTCTGTCGACCGTGGCCACCTCCTTGCTGCACTTGACCCCAAGACTTGCATGGCCATTGTCGTCACCCACAACAACGAATGCTTTGAATCGAGTCCTACAGTGCCGCACTTCCCTGTGACTTTAACAGGCACAATATGCGGCTTCCCAATCTTGTTACCCTGGTAACCTCTCCTCACGAGAATAATCTAAATCCTTGCCAAAATAATGGCTCAGTAGATGGCTGAGGTGGATGGAGGTTCTCTCGATGGCTCCTCCCCTCGACGGCCTCCCTCCTTTTTCCATCGGTTACAAATCTCACGGTGGTCACACTCGATGGCTCCTTGACAGCTTCTCTGAATCTCTGTGGAGAGAGGAAATGACTTGTCGGCTTGTCTTTCCATGCAGCTTGTCTTTCCACACAATTTCCTCCCACGGATAGAAGCAGGCAGGTTTCCAAATTCTCCCACGGACAACAGGCAGGTTTGAATGCATTTGAATGCCTCCTGACATCCAACCAACAGTGCAAACAAACAAGATCGACTCCTGTGCTCTGATACCACTTATTGAGTAGGAAATATTAAATGAGAAAGAAATAGATTCATAACTGAATGGAAAACTGAAGGAACAAATTCACATAAAGAAACACACAGAATTTACGTGGTAAACCTTGACAGGGTTTCAAGGAAACCTCCACGGGGCAAGGGATTGGAAACTCTATTAATAAAAAATGATTCTCCGTACATACAAGCGTCTTGGGCCATCCAATTTATCTTGAGCCTATTTCGTTATTCTAAATTCATTTTTTTACTCAACCAATTAACGGTCAATAAGTAATTTGCCCAAAATTACATTATTTACAATTTGTTGTCATATTTTTAACATACTCCATCTCTGGGTAACCTCTCTTTACTGCGCTCATTGGATCTTTCTAATAATAATTCCACTCGGATGGGACAGCTCGAAGCATTGGGACACCTTTGCATTCATTCTAATCTGCTTCGGGGTTCCATTCCATGTGAGTTTGGGCATCTTAAAAAGATGATAATACTTGACCTAGAGTTTAACCTGCTCTAGGGGTCAATTCGAGGGACATTGGGTAACTGTACATGCTACAATATATTAGATTTTTGGAGAACACATTGACAGGCATCATACTAATGGAATTTATTCATCTAGTAAACTTTGAACATCTCCATTTGTCCCACAATGGTCTGAGTGGTGGTATCTCTGAGCAACTGCACATCTCTCGAAGGATTGTTCATTGGGTACAACAATCTCACTGGTCAAATCCCTTCTGTTTTAAGTTTTATTACGAATCTCTCTCGGTTGTACTTTCCATCCAACTCAGTAAGTGGCCACATCCCTTTAACCTTACGAAATTGTACTCAACTACTGTCTATAGAATTTTCTAGAAACCACTTGGCTGGAAACATTAAATTGGAATTAGGATTGTTGCATAACCTAAAATTCCTATTTCTATAGATCAGTGAATTAGGAAACACCATTCCTCCATCCTTGGGACATTATATTTCCCTCCAAAAATTATGCTCAGGTAACAGCCAATTATCAGGTCATATACCACCAACTATATTTCAAGTTCCTCTCTTCTTACTATCTCTCAGCTCACATATGTGAAACCATTGGAAATTTGAGTCAGTTGATAGAAACTAGATCTTCATCCCAACAACTTTAAAGGTAGAATTCCCAAAGCTATAGGAAATTTAAAGAGTCTCTGTACACTATATATATATATATATATAACAAGGCTGCATGGCAGATAGTATACCTGCCGACAATATTGGAATGGAACGATTGGTATGGTGGCATCTCAAATTTTTGAATAAAGTTGCTAAATTTTATTTTGTGAAAACAATTGGATCTGATGGACCTACTATATATGTTTTTATATTTTGTTATCAAAATGGAAATTCTTCTCGAACATGCTGGAGAGTAAATTTGATGGTATGAAAGCATGTTGCATTTTCTATAGATAATACTTTTGTCTTTTTTCGAAAAATGGGATTTTTCTCCAACATGCTGGATTGTAAATTCGATGGTGCGGATTACACTGTAAATTCGATAGTGTGGAAGCATGTATTTTCTATAAATAATGCTTCCAAAAATGGCATTTTTATCTAACATGTTGGACCGTAAAAATTCAATGGTGCAGATTGTAAATTTGATGGTGCAGAAGCATGTTGTATTTTTTTATGAATAATACTTCTGATTTTGGTTAATTCCGCTACTTTTGATTAATTCTATTTTAGTAAATGCAACATAATCTCTTCAAAGTTGAGTGAAGAATGTCTTCCTTCTCATTTGTGAATGGGATGAATACAATAGTTTAGGAAGCACACTAAAATTATGGGAAACACTTAATTTGTGCCTTGGTAATAGCTTTAGATCACAAAATTTCCAAGGATGCATACTGAGAAAAATTTGTATTGAAATATTCCTGCCATAGTGTTGATGGTAATGATAATTGAAAATTATCCTGTAAGAGTGTTAATCTTGCCTACGAATGTTCAATATAACTTATAATTGAGTTTTGGTGTGCATGTCCAAAAAAATACATATACATGCATCTGATTTTCTCATTAGTAATAGAAAAAAGAAACTAAATAATACATATATATGCATCATATTTTCTAATCAGTAATAACACAAAGCAACGAAGAAATAATACACATACATGCATCACATTTGCTAGTTAGTAATACCTTAAAGCAATAGTATTGATAGTAAGTAAATATTTCGATTAGGAAAGCAATGATATTGATATCAAGTCAAGATTTTTATTAGCAGATCAATTTTATTTACAATATATAAAAACACAATGCGTTGTCTACAAATCAGAAAGTAGAATTAGTTAGGAGTTAGTTGAACACATTTTTATAACCGTCAATCTGATTTATATATTCAACTTTGGAATGAAACATTTGAGCATGTGTGTTATCATCAATTTTTATGTTTTGCATCTCTCTGTTTAGTAAATTTGTCATGGTATCAGAGCATTGGGGTTCTTCTAGAGATTTGTTTCCTCTAGAGAAAAGCATTATGCTATGTTGTTTATTGAGACTTTGTTCACATCTGCTACGTTGTTTGCTGCCACCATAGAAAAGCGTCCTGAGGTTGCGTTCGAGAGTGAGCAGAGCTATTGTCTATTTTATGAATTTTTGGTCAAATCGTAACACTTCCGCCCAAACAAAAGCAAGTCGCTATCCGTCCACCTGTTCATCCTATCATGCTCTTATGTCCCACGCCGACAGGCACCCCATCATATAAAAAGTGTATAAAACAATAGCCCACTCAACCCACCTCAAGTTGAAAGAATATTTTTAGTTAACCATATCATTCCTGAAAAGCTCAAATATAATAGAAAATGAATTTTCTTGTTGTTTGAGGGTTCAATGGTGTGTTGCTTTTTAAAGTGTTAATGGATTTTTTTTTTTGGCTCAAATTTTAATGGGTATTGGAATATGGTCATAGGTTTTGAACAATTGATTTGTTCTTGAAATCTGAAATTGAGATTCTTGTTGGTCATTAGAAAGGAATGGTGTGAAAATTTGATGGCAGTTGGAGAAGGATTCTTGTTTGAGGTTTTTTTTTAAAGAAGGTGCCATATTTTTGAGTATTTTTAAACATGGATTCGATGAGTCAGTTGGGAATTCTTATGCCACTATTTAGTGAGAAAAATTATGATTTTTGGAGTCTTAAAATGTAAGTACGCTTACAAGGTTTAGGTTTTTGGGATACTGTAGAATTGGGGTTCACAGAACCTAATCCAAATGTAATTGCTGTAATGATTGTTGCTTGAAGAAAACAATTTGATGAATTTAAATAGAAAGAAGGTAGAGCGAAGTCATGCATTTTAAATTCATTAGATGACTATATTTTTCCTAAAATCATTGCTGCTAAGACTACTAAATCAATATGGGATATACTTAAAGTTGCTTATCAAGGTAATGAGAAAGTAAAGATAGTGAATATACAAAGTCTCAGAATAAAATTTGAAACACTTAAAATGATTGAATCAGAAACAATTGATCAGTTCATCACTAAAGTTATGGGTGTTGTTAATCAACTTCGGATGAATGATGAAGAAATAGAAGATCAAAGAATTGTTTAAAAGGTTCTTATATGTTTACCTAAAAAAATTGACATGGTAGCTACTGTTTTTGAGTTGAGAGAATTAACAAAATTGTTCGTGGAAGATTAACTAGTTCTTTATTGGCTCATGAAGCAATAATTAATTTGGATGTAATTACTTTAGAACATGCTTTCAAATCTAAATATTCTATGGATAGAGGTAGAGGCTGAGGTTTTCATGGTAGGAGAGGAAAAGAAATAGGACATTCTCAATATGATGATAGATCACAGGTAACTCAAACACATTCAAAGCAGTCTCAAACTGATCATGGTCATAAGTGGATAGATAAATAAAAAATTAAATGTCACTATTGTAAAAAATATTGCCACTATAAGTCTGAAAGTCAAAAATTACAGTATAATTGTTGGGAAAAATACTGAGGGGGGGGGGGTGAATCAGTATTTAGAGCTTACTCAAAACTTTTACTTTTTCCTTACTAAATTCCATATGCGAATTTAATGAACCCAACTCATGTATACACGTGGATATCCTTAAGAAAAATTGCGTATTACCAGAGATCTTATTATGCATATAATTCTTTACTTAGATCAGAGCATCATTAGTTCATCAGATGTTTAGTAAGAAGTAAGCATGTGTAGTAAGAATAGAATAAATCATCACACATAAGCAACACACATGAACACCAAAATTTAAGGTGGAAACCCAATTCTGGAGAAAACCACCACTGTTATCGTCTCTGTCATCAATATTTATTATATGGAAAACTATTTACAACATTGTACTAATCCAGACTCATATCAGTACACAGGCTTCTACCTACAGAAGGCTGCAACCTTCACTCGTTTACCAACTACTACTGGAAGGGAGCTCTAACCCCCTGATCTCATTTACCAGCCACTCCTGGAAGGGAGCTTCAACCCCCTGAGCATAACACCAACTTCTACTGGCAGGAATATTCTACTTCCATACTGAAGGCTTCAACCCTTAGACCCACTGTAGACCACGTTTCATCAATTTTCATACTGGATCAAACAATTACAACCCTTTATCAACAATCATAAACTTTTCCCAATACTTCAATTAGAACAGTGAAAACAGTGTGACCAGGACTTCAGAAATAACCCAGACTTCAAAATAGATATGCAAATACAAACTCAACCTTGAACAGTCATTGATTCAAATGTCATACACTGCTTTGCTTCATTGAAGCCACGTACATACGCGCTTTTCTGCAAATCAACCCACGTATACTTCTGTGTATTTTATTCTTCAGAAAACCCTAACTTCCATACGCGATTTTCATGAAGCGAACCCGCTTATATACGTGCTTTTGTTGAAACCAACTAGCGTATAGATCTGCAGAAGATAAATTTTGCAGAACAGACCAGACCTATAAAACTTACCCAGATTTATTCATTTTCTTCAGCAGACTTGCGCCAGTTCTTCATTATTCCTTCAGTAGGTCATTCTAGAGATTCATTGTCATCAGATCTAGAGATCTTGAACCATCATTATATCCATGGGTGCATCATAGATTCATATCTATGAATTAAGAACAGAGTTCATCCATGTAGATATTCCTTAGAGAAATTTATTCATCAACAACCCTTACACATGCACACTTAGCACTATGATCTTCTTCTCCTTATATAGATTTAGCTTTTACCAATACCATGAGTCAAAACCACTCAACTACTGATGGAATCAAATAGACAATACAACGCTCAATATTGTGGGCTAATACCATGGTAATGCCTCCTGGTATTATAATTTTAGAGAGAAGAAGGCATATGCGACTTGGAGCATTCGTTTCTGCATGTATACGCAAATTCTCTTCAAAAAAACTACGTATATGCTAATCTTGAATGTATACGGCGGTTGCCTTCACAAAAGTAGTGTATACATTACATCCATATGTGGGTTGTCTTCACAAAAGTAGTGTATACATTGAGACATTATATTTATCATTTCTTTGGCACTTACTGGAATTCTTTTCTCTGTCACATTTGAACTAATATGTAGCTACATAATTCTTATATCTTTAACACATATGTTGCTTATTATAGGCAACTCATCAAGTAGGTTTCCATCAAGGACAACACATTACATCATATTGCCAATAAGTGCACTGAATTTACCATGCTCCCCCGAGTTCATGCTTAATCTTTAGATAGATTTTTCAATGAAGTACATGAATCTATAACTCAACCAAGTATGACCATTCCTATCACCAAGGACTCATACTTACATCAATGATCCAACCGAGTGGAATTACATAATTGACTAAACCACACAACCAAGTGGGTTTACAAATTTTGACTCAACTACCCAACCAAGTGGGTTTACAAATTTGACTAAGTCCTTACATGACTGAATATAACAAGTTACATCATAGATCTCAACATGAAATTTTCATCAAATGACTTTTTATAAACAAGACCAGTGAATCTCAATCATGAGATCTGATCACAGAAAACACTTAGAATGCCAACAATGCATCCTTTCACACAGGACAAGCGCTCCCCCTTAGCCTGTGCATCTTGAACACTTTCAACATCAACTCATAAAATCATCTTCATCAACAATCTATTAGAGAATGAAACAAAAATGTAAGAACTAGAACATCACCAGAGATACCCAACAACACTGTAATTGTTCTGATACCATAAAAGGCTGACCCAGAAAATTGTGCCAGCAAAAACCCATACGCGGTTTTCTGTATATCAACTCACGTATGTATGCGACTGTCCTTTATGAATTTCATGTATCCAATTTAATCTTCTGAATTTAAGCAGATCTAATATTCTAAGCGGCAGAGACAACTCCAAAATTTTGTCTGAGATATTTGAATGCTTCCCTAGGAAGAGGTTTAGTAAATATATCAGCAACTTGGTCTTTGGAGGGAGCATATTCCAATTTCACCTTTTGTTCAAGCACTTGTTCTCATAAGAAGTGATACTTGATAGGAATGTGCTTGGTTTTGGAATGCATACCAATATTCTTTGAGATACTAATGGCACTTGTATTATCACACATAATGGATATGGGAGGTGAACATTTGATTTGAATGTCTTGTAAAGTTTGCATCGGCCAAAGAAGTTGTGTGCAACATGATGCAACAACCACATATTTTGCTTCTGTTGTAGATAAGGCAATAGAGCTTTGCTTCTTGTTGAACCAAGATACTAATTGGGGCCCCATATAGAATGCACCACCACTAGTGCTCTTCTGATCATCAACATTTCTAGCCCAATCTGCATCTGTGTAAGCATGAAGAGTGAGATCAGCATTCTTTGGATACCATAGTCCAAAGTCTTGAGTTCCTTGTAGATATTTGAATATTTTTTTGACAGCCTAAAGGTGAGACTCTTTTGGTTTAGCTTGGAATCGTCCAACAATCCCAACTGCATGCATAATGTCTGGTCTTGTTCTTGTGAGATAAAGCTGACTTCCAATCATGGATCTGTATTCTGGTTGATTTACTGTGGAAGAATCATCATGAGAACTGAGGTTACACCCGGTTATCATTGGTGTACTTACAAGTTTGCAATCTTCCATCCCATACTTCTTTAGAATTTTCTTAAGATATTTTGCTTGTGATAAGAATATACCATCTGTTGTTTGTTGCACTTGTAAGCCAAGAAAGACTGTTAGTTCCCCAAGTAAAGACATTTCAAATTCTTGCTGCATAACAGAAGAAATTTTTTGGCTCATGGACTCTTCATTACTTCCAAAAATGATGTCATCAACATATACAACCACAATCAATAGTTTATCATTTTCAATTTTTATGTATAAGTTGCTATCAACAGATCCTTTTGAAAAAACTTGTTGATGAAGATATTTGTCAAGATGATAATACCATGCCCTTGGAGCTTGTTTGAGACCATATAAAGCCTTTTTAAGTTTACAAACAAGTTTTTCATCATTTCCCAAAATGAATCCGTCTGGTTGTTCTATATAAACTTCTTCTTCTAGATCACCATTGAGGAAAGCAGATTTAACATCCATCTGATAAACTCTGATTTGTTGAAATCTTAAAAAAGCAAGAAACGTTTTGATGGCTTCAAGTCTAGCTACAGGAGAAAATGTTTCTTCAAAGTCTATACCTTCTTGCTGAGCATACCCTTTACAAAAAAGTCTAGCCTTGTTTCTAATAACATCTCCATTTTCATTTAACTTGTTCTTGAATATCCATTTTATTCCAATAACATTTTTATCATGAGGTCTTGGAACTAATTCCCAAGTATGATTCTTTTCAATTTGATCAAGTTCTTCATTCATGGCTTGAATCCAACATTCATCTTTGCTAGCTTGATTGACATTCTGTGGTTCAATAGTGGATAAAAATGCTAGATAGCTAGTAGACCCTACAAGAGTTCTTCTTGTTTGGACACCTGATCCATTTTCTCCAAAAATTTGAGATTCTGGATGATTCTTTTCAACATACCTGGATGGAGCCTTTTCAGATAGATCTTCTTCTATTAGATATCATTTTTGGGATTCAACTGTGTTAATGTAGTCATTCATCTATGACCATTTCCATGAGAGGTAGTCGTAACTGACTAATTTATCATGAATTTTGAATAGTTCACTTAGCACTCATTGCATCAGGTGATGCTCACAGGGGTGAAGAAGTGGACGAAACTAGCAAAATGAATCACATAGCCAATCTTCCTTGCTCGGGGTTTGCACTGCAACCAGACTTCTGGAGTTGGAGGTCACCATCCTAACTCCTTCAAGCCTGCCAAGCACTATGGAGTTTTCCCCAAAATCAAGCCCACTTAGCTTTCTACCCCATTTGCAAAACCTTAGCAACTATTGTGCCTCATGAACCATTCAAGAAGAGATCCCTTTACTCTTAGTATTTTAAGTATGAGGGGTTTCTGTAGTGCATTATATTAGATATCATTTTTGGGATTCAACTGCATTAATTTAGTCATTCATATATGACCATTTCCATGAGAGGTAGTCGTAACTAACTAATTTCTCATGAATACCTCTCATGGAAATGGTCATAGATGAATGACTAAATTAACGCAGTTGAATCCCAAAAATTATATCTAATATAATGCACTGCAGAAACCCCTCATACTTAAAAGATCTTCTTCTGCTGCTTCATTTGGTTCACCTTCTATATTATCTCTATTAGATGTAGGAAGATATACATCATCATCATCTTCATTTGTTTTTTGAATTTCTCCTTTTGGAGCTGAGAGGGATTCATCAATTCCAATGTCAATGCATTCAACAATCTTCTGAAGTCTTTTATTGTAACATTTATATGCTTTACTTCTAGAAGAGTAGCCAAGAAATATTCCTTCATCTGCTCTAGGTTCAAACTTTCCAAGCTTTTCATCATTGTTCTTGATAAAACATTTTCTTTCAAAAAATTTAAAATGCTTTACAGTGGGAATATTACCATACCAGAGCTCATATGGAGTTTTATCACTGTTTACACAAACATGTGCTTTTTTAAGAATATTTACCGCAGTATGTGTTGCTTCTCCCCAAAATGTGTTAGGTGTTCCTGAATCATCAAACATAGCCTGAGCCATCTGTTGAACTGTTCTATTCTATTCATTCTATCTTCTACTCCATTTTGTTGTGGGGTACCAGCAACAGAAAACTGTCTTTTTATGCCATGTTGTTCACAAAAGTCAAAGAATTCATCTAATATATATTCACCTCCATGATCAGATCTAAGACACTTGATTTTTAGATCTAATTCATTTTCAACCAATGCTTTGAAGATCTGAATTTTTTCGAATGCTTCATCTTTGTGCTTTAGCAACCCAATCCAACACATTCTAGAGAAATCATCAATAAATAGAATATAGTATTGTTCTCCATGGGGTGACTTTTTTCTCATGGGTCCACATATATTAGTATGAATGATTTCAAGAGGCTTACTTGGTGATCCTTCCTTGGCATTAAATTTCACTCTGGTTTTCTTACCGAATTGGCAAGATTTTCATATGGTACTTTCAGGCAAAGTAATATTGGGAAGATCATGAACAACTTTGAGTCTACTAGATTTTTTGATTTGAGAGAAGCTCAAATGCCCCAATCTTCTATGCCATAACCAATTTTCTGAAGATTTACCCAAGTAGAATTGTTCTTTACAACTTTTCAATACATACAAATTGCTTGGTGTTCTACTTCCTTTTATGATTTTTTTTCCTGTATCGAGATCATGTACCACACATTCTTTTGAGCTAAAGACAAATTCAGTTCCTTGATCAAACATTTGACTTACACTTAACAGGTTATGATTTAATCCATCCACATACATAACATTGTTAGATTTCACCTTTTCTTTTAGAAAAACATAACCTTTTCCCTTAATTACATCAGGAATATCATTTCCAAAAGTAACATTCTTTTCTCTTTCTAGAGCATTGTATGCAAGAAGTTTATTTCTGTCACCGGTCATGTGTTTTGAGCATCCACTATCAATGTACCATTGATTTTCTTCTCCTTTTGCAAATAAAGCTATGCCACAGTTCTCAACTTGTAATTCCTTCTTTCTCCATACTTTGGAAGTTGATGGTATATGCTCTTTTGGCTGAAGTTTGTTCCTGCATTCAGATTCTTCATGACCAAAGTTATTGCAATAAGCACATTCAATTTCATTTTGAAGAAGAGAAAAGTTGTTATATGTATTCTTCTTTATTCCAGTATCAATTCTTTTCTTTCTTGCTTCTCTAGTCATGATGGTTTTGTATGCAACACATTGAATAGCTTTATGACCAAAATTATGATATGAGAAACATTTTCCATTGAAGAAGAAATTTCTGCGATCATTGAACCTTCTATTTGTTTTTACCTGTTGGTTGGTATTTCTTTGAAAGGTATTCCTGTTAGTGTTATTTATATTGAGGTGGTCATGCTTTACCTGTAAAGTTTCTTTGTTTCTTTGCTGAGTGGCAGAATGCTGTAGGCTGGCTGTAGCTGCTTTTAGATAGTTTGGTGCTGAATACTGAGAAGATTCTCTGAAATATCCAAGACCTGTCTTTATAAGAGGAGAACATTGTACCTTGATAATTTCATCTAAGGTTTCATATCCTTTAGCAAATATAAGATTCAAAGTCTTTACTTTCTCAATTTCTTTTCTTAGACTTACTACTTCACATTCTAATTTCTCATTGTGTTTCTGCTTTTCTTCAAGCTAATTTTTTAGAGTTTCTATGGATATTTTGTTTTCTTCCAAACATATTTTGAGCTGATTGATTTCTTCAAGGAAATCATTGTCTTCTAGAGCATCCATAAAAGTATCCTTTTCTTCTCTAGACTCTTTTTCAAATTCCATGAGAAGTCTAAGATATTGATCAGATTCTTCCTCACTATCTGATAACCCATCACTATCTTCATGAGTATAATAACTTTTTCTAGTGCTAAATCGATTCTTATTTCTTCTTGATACTTCTTTTCCTTTTTCATGTGTTTCTTTATGAGGACACTTAGTAGCATAATGACCAACTCTTCCACAAACAAAACATTTGAAAGGAAGCTTACCTCTAAACCTTCCAGTGCCAAGTTGGAGCTTCTTTACAAAATTTACCTCATCTTCTTCTGAAATATACCCTGATCCTTCTGTTTCTTTTACTTATTTTCCTTTTGTAGAGGCTCTAAAGATGGCTTCTTTGACTTCAGAAGATCCTCCTTTTCTCATTTCACATGCAGTTAGAATCCCATGAATTTGGACAATAGTAAGACTTTGAAGATGCTATTTCTCTTCAATAGCAGACACTTTTGACTCAAATTTTGAAGTTAGAGATCTTAAAACTTTTTCAACCAAAGTAGTGTCAGTTATGGTTTCAACCAAGTTTATCATACGATTTACAATATCATCTAGTCATAAAAAGAAACTGGCAATGCTCTCCTCATTATGCATCCTTAGATTTTCATATTGAATTATGAAATTTTGGAGTTTAGCACTTTTTACCTTTGTATCACCTTCATAGCTTAGAATGATTTTGTCCCATATTTCCTTTATTGTATTCAATTGCATGACCTTGACAAATTCTGATTTAGTCAAACTCCCTAATAGTGCATTGACCGCCTTTGCATTTGTTTCATAGTTCTTTCTTGCCGTTGCATTTGTTGGAACTGAGGCTGGATATTGATAACCTCCTTCAAAAATAGCCCATACATCTGCTCCAAGAGACTGGAGATAGGATATTTCCGTGTTTTCTAGAAGATTAAATTGTTTCCGTTGAAAAGTGGAGGCCTGATAGATGTTGTCCCATCTTGATTTCTCATCTTGGCTAATCTTCCTTTTAGCGGTTAATCTTCTTTAGAAGGATCTGATTTGATACCAATTGTTGGGAAAAATACCGAGAAGGGCCCCGGGGGGGGGGGGATGAATCAGTATTTAGAGCTTACTCAAAACTTTTAATTTTTCCTTATTGAATTCCATACGTGACTTTAATGAACCCAACTTGCGTATACACGCGGATATCCTTAAGAAAACTTGCGTATTACTAGAGATATTATTATGCATATAATTCTTTACTTAGATTAGTGCATCATTCATTCATCAGATGTTTATTAAGAAGTAAGCATGTGCAGTAAGAACATAATAAATCATCACACATAAGCAACACACATGAACACCAAGATTTAAGGTGGAAACCCAATTCGCGAGAAAACCACTGTTGCTGTCATCTCTGTCTTCAATATTTATTGTATGGAAAACTATTTACAAAATTGTACTGATGCAGACTCATATTAGTACGCGGGCTTCTACCTGCAGAAGGCTACAACCTTCACTCATTTACCAGCTGCTACTGGAAGGGAGCTCCAACCCCCTGATCTCGTTTACCAGTCACTCCTGGAAGGGAGCTTCAACCCCCTGAACATAACACCAGCTTCTACTGGCAGGAATATTATACTTCCATATTGAAGGCTTCAACCCTCAGACCCACTGCAGACCACGTTTCATCAATTTTCATACTGGATCAAACAGCTACAACCCTTTATCAACAATCATAAACTTTGCCCAATATTTCAATTAGAACAGTGAAAACATTGTGACCATGACTTCAGAAATAACCCAGACTTAAGAATAGATATGCAGATACAAACTCAACCCTGAATAGTCATTGATTCAAATAGCATATGCTACTTTTCTTCACTGAAGCCACGTACATACGTGCTTTCCTACACACCAACCCGCATATATTTCTGTGTGTTTTATTCTTCAGAAAACCCTAACTGCCATATACACTTTTCATGAAGCAAACCCGTGTATATACGCACTTTTGTTGAAACCAACTAGCGTATAGATCTGTAAAAAATAAATTTTGTAGAACAGACCAGACCTATAAAACTTACCCAGATTTATTCATTTTCTTCATTAGACTTGTGCCAGTTCTTCATCATTCCTTCAGTAGGTCATTCTAGAGATTCATCATCATCAGATCTAGAGATCTTGAACCATCATTATATCCATGGGTGCATCATAGATTCAGATCTATCAATTAAGAATAGAGTTCAACCATGCAGATATTCCTTAGAGAAATTTATTCATCAACAACCCTTACACATGCACACTTAGCACTATGATCTTCTTATCCTTATATAGATTTAGCTTTTACCAATACCATGAGTCAAAACCACTCATCTACTGATGGTATTCTTGGATGGAATCAAATAGATAATACAAAGCTCAATATTGTGGGCTAATACCATGGTAATGCCTCTTGGTATTATAATTTTAGAGCGCAAAAGGCATATGTGACTTGGAGTGTTCGTTTCCGCGTGTATACACAACTTCTCTTCACAAAAACTGCGTGTATGCTAACCCGTATGCTAACCCTGAATGTATACGGGGGTTGCCTTCACAAACGTAGTGTATACATTGCATCCATACGCAGGTTGACTTCAAAAAAGTAGCATATACATTGAGACATTATATTTATAATTTCTCTGGCACTTACTGGAATTATTTTCTCTGTCACATCTGAACTAATCTGTAGCTACATCATTCTTATATCTTTAACACATAGGGTGCTTATCATAGGCAACTCATCAAGTAGGCTTCCATCAAGGACAAATTCATCAAGTAGGTTGCCATCAAGGACAAATTCATCAAGTAGGTTGCCATCAAGGACAACACATTACATCATATTGCCAACAATAATTTAAGTAAAAGCAAAGCCAATATCACAAACACTGAATATGAAACATCAGATGCTTTATTTCTGGTAAGCCAAGTGACTGTGCAAGTACCTAATAAACTTGTTTGGTTGGTAGACAATGGATGTAGTAATAATATGATTGGTCATAGTGATTTGTTTTCACATCTTGATACATTTTTTAGTTCCTCTATTGGTTTGGGTGACGATCTTCAGGTTAAATCTTCAAGAAAGGGTGTTGTGCCTGTCTTAACCAAACAAAATGTTATGAAGAATATCTATGATGTTTATTATGTACCCAATTTCAATCATAATTTTTTGAGTGTTGGTCAGTTAGATGCACATGGTTATGATGTTAGCTTTCAAAACAATATGTGCATGATTTCTAATCAACATAAGTCTCTTGTTGCAAAGATTCCTATGACCAAGAATAAGTTGTATCAATTATAAATGACAAGTGAGAATTTTTATGCCCATATTGTTTCAACGCCTAATGACATTGACTTGTGGCATTTGCAATATGTTAATTTAATTATCAAAATTATGAGCCTACTGCAAAGACAGTCTATGGTGAAAGGTTTTCCTGCCTTGTTTGACCATATCTCTTCTTGTACAAGTTGTATAATGGGTAAACATAAGTCAAATAGTTTTTCATTAGCCTCTTTTAGAGCTATAGAACAACTAGAGTTTGTGCATACATATTTGTGTGGTCCTATGCAATCCTAATCAGTTGGTGGCAGTCTCTATTTTCTTACATTTATTGATGAAGTTAGCAGGAAAATTTGGGTGAATTTCATTAAATATAAATCTGAAACATTTTCCAATTTTAAGGAGTTCAAAGCTGAGGCTGAAAAACAGAGTGGAAATTTTATTAAAGTTCATAGGTTTGATAAAAGAGGTGAGTATGAATCTAATGAATTCATTGATTTTTGTAAACAACATGGTATTAAAAAATAAATGACAACCAATTATACTCCACAACATAATGAGGTAGGAGGATGAAAGAATCAAACAATTATGAATATGGCTCGAAGTATTCTCAAAACACGAAATTTGTTTAAAGATTTATGGGATGAAGTTGTTGCATGATTGATATATATTTTGAATAGATCGCCAACTTCCAATGTTCAAATTTTTGTACCTAAAGAAGCGTGGAATGGACAAATTGTAACTCTTTCACACTTTCGAGTATTTGGTTGTATTGCTTTCACTCATGTTCCAGAAAAATTAAGAAATAATCTTGATGATAGGAGTGAAAAGTATATCTTTATAGGGGATAGTGATCAATCTAAGGACCATAGTACTTTGGAGATATTTTATTATCCTTCTTAGCTTGCTTGAGGGACATTTTTTTGCATCGTTGTAGCTATAAAAATACCCATTCTTCTACATCAAAACTTCTCTCTCTATGATGTTGATCTGCATGTTGTTTCATTCAGTTTTGTGCCAAATTTAGCTTATCCTTTAAGATTTGGAGAACTTGTTTTTGATGCTTGATGTGATCTTAAAATTCTTGAACCTTATAATTTTCTCTTAAATATGATGTGATGGACAATGGATGATATTCATAAAGTGCCATAAATGGGGTCATTTCTTTTACAGTATGGAAGGAAGTGTTATACCACCATTCAGCCAAAGGTAACCACTTGACCCATTGTGTTTGTTTATCAGATACAAAACAACGAATATATCCTTCCAAATTTTTTTTCACTATCTCAATTTTCCCATCGTATTGAGGATGATAATATGAGCTATGAACTAGTTGAGTACCCAAAAAAGAAAACAATTCCGTCCAAAAATTTCTAGTAAAATTGGGATCTGTGTCACTTACAATAATCCTTGGGTTTGAATGTATCTTTTGAATTATTTCCATAAATGTACTAGCAATTGTACTTTCTTTAAATGGATGAGATAATGCACAAAAGTGTGCATACTTGGTAAGTTTATCAACTACCACCATGATGACACTCTTTCCTTCAGACCTAGGTAAACCTGTGATAAAATACATTGAAACCTCCTCCCAACATTGACTTGGAATGGATAAAGGTTGTAGAAGACCCGAGGTCTTAATTGTCTCAACTTTATTTTGCTGGAAAACCAAATGTTCTGCCAAAAAATTTTGAATATCAGATTTAAGTCCATCCCAAAAAAATTCTTTCTTCACCCTATGGTAAGTTTTTAAAAATCCCGAGTGTCCTCCTAAGGGAGAGGTCTGCAATTCCAAAAGAATCTTTTGTTTTAGTTGGTAATTCTTACAAATATATAAGAGATATTTGTACCATAAGGAATCATTTTTCCAACTAAATGTATCAGATGTACTAGGATCTTGCTGCAAATTTTGAATGAGTGTCCACACTTCTTTGTCATTCTTCCACTTCTTCATCCTTTCTTGAGAGTGCATCTACAACAAAATTTAAATTTCCTTTTTTGTAGATGATTTCAAAGTCATAACCCAACATCTTTGTGACCCATTTTTATTGCTCTTCTGAAGATATTCTTTGTTCTAAAAAGTATTTAGGACTACAACAACACCATTTAAATTTCTTTTTTTTAGATTATTTCAAAGTCATAACCCAACATCTTTGTGACCCATTTTTACTGCTCTTCTGAAGATATTCTTTGTTCCAAAAAGTATTTAAGACTATCGTGATCAATTTTTACCTTGAAGTGTCTTCCCATTAGGTAAGGTTTCCATTTATTTAGTGCATGTAGTATTGCAAAAAATTCCTTCTCATAAATAGCTTTCTATAAATAATTTCCTTTTATTGGACGACTTTTAGAAGCAAAGGGTCTTCCTTCTTGCTTTAAAACAACACCAATTCCATTTCCTCAGGCATCACATTCATCAATAAAGGTTTTTGTGAAGTCTGGCGTAGCTAAGACCAGTGCTAGGCACATTACCTCTTTAATATGTTCAAAGGCCTTAGTTTCTTAAGGAGTCCATGAAAATGCATCTTTCTTCAATAATGTTGTTAAAGGTGATCCTATTCTCCCATAATTCTTAACAAAATTGTGGTAATACCCCGTTAACCCAAGAAATCCATGCAACTGATTTATGTTTGTGGGGAATTTCCATTCCTTAATGACTTTAATTTTTTTAAGGTCTACCTTAACACCCTGCTGAGATACAATAGGACCCAGATATTCCAGCTCTTGTACTCCAAAGAAACATTAGGAGGTTTTTTAATGTAGTTATTTCTCCTCCAATAGTTTGAGAACCTTGTCAACATGTTGAACATGATCCTTCCAAGACTTGTTGTAGATTAGTATACCATCAAAAAATAATAACAAAAATTTTCGAAGGAAGGGTTTGAAAATGGAATTCATGAACCCTTTAAATGTAGAAGGTGCATTCGTAAGGCCAAAAGGCATGACCAAAAATTCATAATGACCCTCATGAGTTCGAAATGTTGTTTTCAGAATATTTTCAGTCTTCATTCTAATTTGATGATATCGTGAATGAAGATCCAACTTGGTAAAACAAATTTCTCCTTGTAATTCATCCAATAATTCATCAATCATAGGAATGGTAAATTTATAATTTATAGTGAGCTTATTGAGCTCTCTATAATTTAGAAACATATGCCTTGATCCATCCTTCTTGTGCACCAATACTACTGGAGCAGAGAAAGAACTTTGACTAGGTTGAATTATACTAGCCTCTAGCATTTCTACAATCATACATTTGATTTCGCTCTTTTGGACCTAAGGATATGTGTAAGGCCTAATGTCTGGAGGAACACTTCATGGAATCAAATGAATAGCATGATCATGATCACGAATAGGTGGGAGTCATGTGGTAGTTTTAAACACCTTAGAATGATTTTCCAAGACTTTTTGGAGATATGGAGAAATAGATGATTTTGATGTTGGAACGTCTAGTGAGAATAATTTTGCAATTACACCTCATTTTTCTTTCTTTGGAAGCATTGTCATGACATTACAAATTATTATCTTTCTCGACTTCCTTGCGATATGCTGTAATTCAACTTCCTTTCCTTCTGAAAAACATTTCAAGAAAATTTCTTGAAAATTAAAATCTATCGTCCGTAAAGACTGTAACTATTGTACTCCTAGTACGTCATCAACACATTCTATTGGAATGAAAAGAATTGGAATATTCAATACATATTCCCCCATGGTTAGGTTTATATTATGTCATTTTCCAGAGAAATTTATAGTTCCTCCATTTGCAACCATCACTTGACACTCTAGTGTTGAGTATAGGAAGCAATTAAATTCCTTGTCTACCTTACAATGAATTAAATTATGGGTACTACATAAATTAATCAACACTATTACCTTTTTATTCTTGATATGTCCTTCTATCTTGAGAGTTTGAGGACTGGTAATTCCTGCCAATGCATTAGAGGATACGGTCAGAGTCATTTCTTCTTTCTCTAGGGTTGTTTCCTAGTGTATATCCTCTACTTTTGAATTTTATTTTTCATCTTATTCCTCCTCTTTACAATCTATGTAAAATAATTTCTTCTCAACACAATTATGACCTTTAGTGTATTTTCTATAAAAACTGTAGCAAAGCCCTTTTGCACTTTTTTCTTCCAATTGTTGTGGTGTGAGCCTTGTAGGTTGTGGAAGTCTAGGAGTAGCTACACTTCCATCTTTATAGATGTGAGTGGTAGGCTTCCTTGGCGCCATAATTTTACATTAAATTTTTCTTTCCAACCTGAATTCCTTCTCCAATGAATCACGTTCCCAAAGGCGAACGTCATGTTGGATGTTATCTTTTGAAGTTCCTATGAAGACATTAATCCTGTGTTCCCTTGAAATATTAGTTACCCTTATATTCAATCTTTGGAAGTATTCAATGTGCTCCACCACTGAACCCTTTTGTTTGAGATTTATCAATTGGCTAAATAAGATGTTTCTCTTTGTATCATCATAATGTGTTATCATTTCCTCCATAAAAATAGACCAAGTGACAATTTTTTACGAGAGAAAAGCCATCGATACTATACAAATGTATTTTGTTCTAAATATAAATTTACAATGCATACCTTTTGTGTGTTTTGCACATTACTGAGATCAAAATATTGCTCCATCTGTAGTATCCATGTTATAGGATCCTTGCCATCAAAATTCCTCATATCGATATTTGGAATATGGTGGGTCTTTAATCCAAATCTAGAGTTTATGAAATCACGATTAACATTTATTTTGTTCTCGTCATAAGTTTCCTCTACTATATTTTCACCATTAGGAATAATTTATTATATCAACTTTGTTATACCTTCTTTCAAACCTTCCATGTCTGCTTTTAAATCATTCTTCATGTCTTCCATGTTGTCTTTCATTTTTTCTTCCATGTCATCCATCTTAGCTGCCATGCAATTATTCAAACCATCCATCTTAGCTTCCACGCCTTTCTTCAAACCATCCATATTATCTTCCACGAATTTCTTCAAAACTTTCATTTCATTTTTTGTTTCTCTTTGCGAGAGCGAAAGTTTCTGCACTTGATCTTGTAATTTTGATATATCATGTTTCACTTCTTCTTCTTCATGAGTCATAGTAGAGCCTTCTAAGGGCTTAATGGGTGTTGAATTATTTTTATGGGGAATTTTAGAACCCAATACTGATATCTATGCTTCAATATGCCCTTGGAATCACTTCAAGATGATTTTTCAAACAAGACTTATGCATTTTGAAAAAAAATACAAACCTTTTCTTGATTTTGAGGAGCTCGATATTTAAATTGATGTATATTTTTATTTTTGGATCCCTAAGACTTTATCTTCACTCCTTTATTATCTCTCTGAATATTGTTTCCAAAGCCATAGGTCTGAACTGATTTGGATTCTTCAAGACAAAGTTATGCCCAATCTCCCAGAACGACGTAATTATGGACTGGTTCAGGAAAGTGAACTTTTATGGCATTCCACGTGTCATTGTTTCCTCCTTAGGCTCTAAAATTGATATAAAGGAAACTACAGTCTATTTGATTTCAACCATTTCTTATAGAATTCCAATCCGATGCTCAAAGAGAAAGTTATGATGATTTTCCCAAGGTCACCTCTTTGAGATGAAATTCAAGAGCCTGCAAAAAGGCTAACTTCCACAGATCATATCTCCGAAAATATTGCGAACCAAGATCTGAAATTTTTACACGAAGTTTCTCAAGATTTCATTGCAAATGGGTTTTTCTTGTAGCTTCTGAACCTTCGTAGAACAAAATTTATAGTGAAAATTCCACGACTACCTATTTGAAGCAGCGAAACCCTAGAATCCAAAGCTATGATACCAAATGTTATGAAAACAACTCCAAAATAGAAGAAAAGAGAGATCAATGCCTTAGAAATCAGCCACTTAGAGGGGGAAACCTCCTTTAAATTACATAAATGGAAAATTCTTGGATGATACAAATGACAAAACCTCCTTTCTATATATAGGAGTCCATGGGGTCACAATATAATCGTAGCTGACCTAACAATAATAATTTAGGGCACAACAATAAAAATAGTGGCTTTTATGGGGCACAATAATAACAATATGGGAGCTACAGATGTATAACAATAACAATAAGGGGGCTACACTAACAATAATAAGGGACTACACTAGTAATATAGGGATCTAACAAGTAGTTCATCAAGCAGTAGTAATTCATCATCTTTAAGTGAGTCTGATTCTGATAATCCTAAAATGAGAAGCCTAAGTGATATTTATGCACAAGACGATGTTGATGATATTGTAAATTTTTCATTTCTTTCATTTCAACATACTTGTTTTGGAGAGGCTATAAAGGACAAAGAATGGGTATATGGAATGAATAATGAAATCAATGCTATTGAAAGAAATCAAACTTGGGATTTGGTTGATCTACCTGATGGTAAAATTCTATAGGTATAAAATGGGTTTTTGAACCTAAGTTAAATAAGAGAGCTGAAGTTGATAAAAACAAATAAAGATTAGTTGTCAAAGATGTTTCACAACAACTTGGAATAGATTATGGTGAAAAATTTTCACTTGTAGCAAGAATTGATACTGTTTGATTTGTATTAGCTATTGCAACACAAAACAAGTGGCCAATTTACCAAATGGATGTAAAATTTGATTTTATAAATGGTGTTTTGAATGAAGAAGTGTATGTTGATCAACCACCTGGTTTTGAAATAAAAAATAAAAAACATAAGGTGTACAGGTTGAAGAAATCATTGTATGTCTTGAAGGAAGCTCCAAGAGCTTCGTACAACCGAATATACCATTACTTGCTAAATAATTGTTTCAGAAGGAGAGACCATGAACCCAATTTGTATATCAAGAATGATCATCAAGGTAATATGTTGATACTGTGTCTTTATGTTGATGACATAATTTATATAGGTAACATGCAGTTAGATGAATTTAAAGCTACAATGAAAAATGAATTTGAAATTACAGATCTTGGATTAATGAGATACTTATTAGGTACTGAAGTAAAAAAAACACATGATGGTATATTTATGGGTCAATAGAAGTATGTTACTGACATTTTGAAATTTTTTAAGATGGATAGGTGTAAACCGATGGATACTCGTATTGAAGTTGGTACAAAGTTAAGTAAAGATGATGTAGGTATTGTTGTTAATTCGACTTTGTATAAGAAACTTCCTGATAGTATTATGTATTTAACTGCTACTAGACCTGATATAGCATTTGCAACTAGTTATATTTCCAGGTTCATGGAATCTCCTAAAGACTGTCATTGGAAATCTAGAAAAGGGTGTTAATATACATTGCAGGTACATCTACTTATGGTTTATCATATATAGCCTCTAAAAATAGTAAGATGGTTGGTTATATAGACAATGATTATGCAGGATGTATTAATGATCAGAAAAACACTTCTGGCTATGATTTTCTATTTGGAAGAAACTTGATCTCGTGGTCATCCGAAAAGTAGCCCATAGTTGTTTTATCTTCAACAGAGGTCGAGTAGGTTGCAACAAATTCAACATCATTTCAATCAGTGTGGCTGAAGAGACTTCTCTTTGACTTTAGATATACAGAAAATGAGCCTATTTCAATCTTTTGTGACAACACTTCCGCTATTTCCTTGTCAAAGAACAATGTATTTCATAAAAAAAAAAGTAAACATATTGACACTGATTTTCACTTCATCCATGAACTTGTTAAGAATGGTGATATTGTTCTCAAATTTTGTGATTCCAAGGAACAATTAGCAGATATCTTCACCAAACCACTAGGAAAATTTAATTTTTAATTTCAATGTAAGAAGTTAGGTATTAAAATAATGTATCCCTCAAGATTAAGGGAGGGTGTTAAAGATTAATTATAGTTAATAAATTAGCTTTTAGAATCAGTTAGGAGTTAGTTGAAAAACTTTTTATAACTGTCAATTTGACGTATATATTCATCTCTAGAATGAAAAATTTGAGCGTGTGTGTTCTCAAATATTTTTTTGTTTTTCTTCTCTCTCTGTCCGTTGAATTTGCCAACGATTACTCTTGATCCATATTTATATATGTATTGGTAGCTAAAAATTAATAAAGTACCTAGGGTTTTCATCACTATTCATTTCAACTAAATAGTTGAACACCAGAATAATAAAATATTAACACGTCACAATATATTTGATGATAAGATTTTAGCTGCTTGTGTTTTATCCATTCCCTCATTGAGTTGGTTAAAATATTGCTTAGTTGAATTCCATAGTGTGTTGAAATGATCTTTGAAATGAATGCAGATATGAGATGCATATATATTATTGATTAAATATTTTATAGTATTTCTCCACGTGATTAAGTTAAAGACAATTAAACCGATTCTCATGTAAAAATTGTTATAGTTAATTTATATGTAGAATCTTTAGGTGTTTGATTGATAGGTTAAGAAATTTCACTCTCTACCAGCAAGCTTGCATAAAATTTTTATCAGTAGAACCTTTATGGGTTTGATTGAGTGGTTGAGAAGGTCTGATCTCTACCAAAAAATATACATGGAAAATATTACTAGTTAGTCACAAATAGTAAGGAACGGTTTATCAATTTTATTTGCTAGATTGCTTGCCTAATTTTATTTTCTAGATTTATTTCCTAGTTGGTGGGGAGTGTTGAATCTGTAAGCCATATCTTCTGGCTCTAAAATTGATATGTGAAAGCTATGTTCACTTGGTTATGTAGGTCTGCATAAATAAATATACCTCAATATAAGAAAACAAACCAAAAATGAAAAATTGAATCAAACAAAAAAGGTGGGTATGAGATGGAAAATTATAGTTTCTAGTAATTTGTTGGAAGTTCATCCACTTTCAAACACTGAGATGTGGGGGTATCCAGATTTTTGACTCTATCACTAGAATTCTAAGGTGCCAAACCTATGTGGAAGAAACCTCGATCAATTTGTAGAACATGTGTTGATAGGTGCTTTTTTTTTCTATAGAACCAAATAATTCATTAATGTTTTCTCCTGCCCCTGACTCAATGGTCTCAGACTGCATATGCAATTTTATTTACTTCATCAACATTAATAATTAATAAATATTAATGAATCCATTGACATAATTACAAAACCCAGAGGAAAAAAGGCGAGGAATTACAAAATCCATTGGTATTGAGACTTGGGATGAATTAGGCTTTGTTCTTGAACAGTAGCAAAATGTTGGGTTGAAGTAGATTATAAATTTATGATGCACTGTGATGCAGGTGGTACCTTTACTCCTTAATCCTTCTATTGTCAAAGAATTATTTGCCTTTACTGCTTACTCCTACTGCTATTAAAGAATAACCTGCCCCTTTCATGAAAAAAGAGAGTACACATGAAGATCAAGTACTAGAAGGAAATTCCCACATGAAGATTACAGACCAGAGCTTGTTGATTCGAACCAACAATGAAAATAGGGGGAAAAGTATAGAGTTTGAAAATGATAACCCACATGAGTTAGTATGATTTTAGTGGGAAAACCTGGAAATCATTGTGTGGTAATGCTAAAATATGGCTAAGATGCAAACCATGTGTTACAAAAAATCGTTCAGCTAGTGTCAAAATAAAAGCTTAGTATATGATACTTACAAGCAAGCCAATACATTGCTAAAAATAAAACTTGGAATATTTTGTAAAGGAAAATGACTAATATACTCAAAATAAATCTTAGGATATGTTGTAAATTTAATACGATTCTCAAAATAAAAATTAGGATATGTTGTAAAAATAATATTGTTTGAATTAATGTAAAGCTAGGTTGCAATAAGAGGTTCATTTGGTTTCCTAATTAAAAAAAAGGAAAACTTTGGTTAAACATTGTCATCTCTGCCTACAATAATTAGTTTCACTAAAACTTTGGTTTAAAAGCGATATAAAAATAAGTCAACAAAATCAATATGAGGTCAGGGGCATAGTGATCACTATGTATCTACCTTCATAGTATAATAATAGTATTTATGGAAGTATTCTAGGTAGTATTAGTGTATTGGTTTTTCTTGAGATAATATATCTATCACAACAATATCTATGGGAACTAATCCCTAAGGGCATTGGTAATTTCACTATTCTAAATGTTTTCTCGGTTTATTATAATAAATTTGTTTGGATTCTACCGACATATTTTTCTAATTGTATCAAGCTTCACCTACTTGATTTAAGAAAAAATAGATTGATAGGTGAGCTTCCTTCCTCAAAATATCACAAGTTTTGATGACTTGAGAGTTTTGAGTATTGGCTATAATAATCTCAGTGGTGTTATTCCTCAGTGGATCTCAATTCTCATTAGCATGCAAATATTAGATTTTTCAAATAATAAATTTAGTTGAGGAATATCATCTGATCTCAAGAGACTCCAGGGATTTGTAATCCATCAATAGTCTCAACCCAATATCAATTTTGATAGAATATATGACAATTTGGAGATTGGGATACATGGTTTTGATTATGACTTAAAATATGTGTTAGAGACAAATACAATATTTGACTTGTTTAACAATATTCTTACAGGGTAAATCCCATGGAGCATGAGAAATTTGAGTAGCTTAATATTGTTGAATTTATCAGGGAGTCATCTTGGAGGAGAAATACACACATTCCTTAGTGAAATATCTACATTGGAAGAGTTAAAATTGTCCAAAAATAATTTGAGTGTTGCTATTCCTTCGGAGCTCTCTAAATTATCATTATTGTAGGTTCTAGATGTTTCTTTTAGCAACCTCTATGGGAAATCCAAACATGGATACAATTTTATACTTTAGTGTATCTTCATTCCAAAAGGATAAGTTATAATTTGGGTATCCTATGAAATCAAGAAAGAAAAGTGAAACAAAGGTAAGAAGCTCTATAAATAAAGTGGGATGGTTGAATGGACTAAATGAACACATGGCATTTACAACTTTAGGTATGGGAATGGGGATTGGATTGGGGGGAGTGGTTGTACCCTTTTATGGAGTGTATCACTTCCCAACATAATGGATGGTTGAAGAAATTGTAAATGATACTTAATTGTACTGAAAATTTAGTGTAATATGAATAAGGCAATCTTATTGATCGTGAATGTTATATATACGGTATGTATTCAACCATATATATAATTTATAAAAAAAGTTATAACAATGTGAATAAAACATTCTTATTCATTCTTAGTTGTTATGTGTATGATTTATAAACCACAAACTATAAAGAAATGTTAATAATGTCATCTCCGATATGATATTTACACACACATATTAAAAATATACTTAAATAAATACATTTTTTTTTTTAATATTTAAGAGTCTGTTTTTTCTCTTAGAAGGTTAGATGTTCAAGTTTAGAATATGTAAACTTAGGTAGACTTTAGCTATCAAATGAAGAATATACACCTCTGTAGACTTTATCAATCAAATTTCTATATGGATACTAGGTCCTTGTCCCATAAAGAATGAATTTGAAAACAAACCATAAACAATGAGTTTTAAAACAAACCATTGTATTTTAAACATTAATTGAGTGCTTGACTTGGTAATCACCTTGAAAATAAAATATTATTATTTTTTATTATTATAAAACTAAAAAATATTTTATACATTTATACTATAAAATTATTATTAAAATTATATATCCAAAAATATATACTATAACAATATATACTATTACAATACATTGTAATACATTTTTCATTTATCAAATTTTATATAAATTAAATTTATAAGAAATAATTAGGTTTAAAAAAATTAAAATGAAATTGATTTCCAAATTTATATACATCTCAAATTTTTTGAAATATTGTTATCTCTAGTTGTTCTATTAAGATACATCACTAAATATACACATACATTTTCTTTTAATTCTATTAAAATAAGATAAATACATATCACCATTACATTTTTCTTTATATATGCATGCATTGTAGTATAATATGCATAATTTATATTGAGATACCATTATCAAAATTTAAATATAACCAATTGAATTGAGTATAGTTATTATTTTTATTATTTCTATTTTTTATTAATTTTTTACTTGATTACATAATGTTTTATTATATGTAATATCTTTAACATCTGTAATATCTTTAACATATTTTCCATAATGTATGTAATGTGAATATATTAATATTATTTTTTAATTTAGTTTTAGATTTAACAAATCATTCATTTAACACTCTACTACAACATTAAATTAAATTGTAAAACTATTTAAAAATTAATTTAAATTAATGAACATATCTTTTAACATATCTATTTACCCATTCCCTCAACACTTCATATTTTTTTAAAATCATCATTAATATATATATAATTTTTTCTAATAATTTGTTTTTAAACATTATAAATACTATTTTATTTATTTTATTAGAATTTTATTATTAATTTTATCTATTTGTCTTTTAGATGCTCCAAATGTGGCGAGAATCTCCATGAGATCTTCGAAATACTTTGGCTTTGCTTTTCGATTTATTTTCTCGGTTTGCTTTAGTATTGTTTTGTGACCCATCATTCTCGTCTTTCTTTTGGCTTCTTTCTTCTTTCCTTATTGTTTTAGCCTTTTAGAAATGAATGTCTCATACACTTGCTTATCTTTAAAACTAAAAATTTTAACCTTTTATTTAACGGTGTTTCCCAACAACTACTAGCAACTTTGCTAAGATCTTCTACACATATTCTTATGGATACTCATGGCTACAACTTACGATGGAGACTCCTTCTTTGGTCAGTGGTAGTGGCTCTTTCCTCTTTATATATTGGTGGTGGCTTTGTAGGTTACTCACCCAAATATTTTAGTAGTTAGGTTTACAAACTCTCAACGAGCTCTAGTTTCTACTTACGGACTAATGGATGTAAACTTCGATTTATGGTATACTTATAATAGCCAAGGCTTTTAGTGGAAGTAGCTCATGACCTTCTTAAATCCTTTGCTTATTTGAAACCTTTATAAACCTTTCTTTGATACCACTCGTTATTTAGACACAAAGAAAAATATTCAAACACAAGACAAATAAGTACATAAGCTTCTGCTTGAATAAATATGTTCCATTCATTAATTATTCTCTATTATACATCCACCGAGTTGATGATATTCTCTCTTCTTACTTCACATTAAAATTACCTAACCATGAGTATACAAGCACTAAAATTTTTAAATATGGAATCATGCAAACTCTAACTTTATTTTCCTCATGCAAATTATGACTTGATGCTTTAACTAAACTTTTATAACTTTATTTTAACATAAATTGTCAAGTTATATTTATTCATATGGTTGGTCTTATGATATTTTCATAGGATGGCCATGGACGAGAATGATGGCAGAGGATGACGCCACCGACCCCAGAGGGTTTGCGGTTTTGACCCCGTGACCTTCGAGTCCACTGACTGTGCAGGTTTTCCACATACCTGGTTCTCCGAGTCCACCTGAATGCTTCGTTTACCATTTTCACAATGGCTACACCAACATCCTACAGTCACTACTCCCTCTGTCCGTGGAGTTGACCCATTATCGGTGGTTTACTAGTTCTATAACGGTTTTTGGTTTTGACTATGAAGGGGTCATGGATGAGGAACTTGTTGATTATTCAAAGGACCCCTTTTCCTCTGTGGACATCTAGTCGCTTTCTGCCCGGTTCTTTGAAGTTATGCACACATCTCATCTGATTTTCTCTTCTCTTCTGCCTTTTGTTTTGCTTGGGTCATATTCCTATTTACCCGCTTCTGTTTGCCCTAACTCAACCTTTGAATCTTTCCTAGTACCTGAGCTCTCTTCTTCTCCCCTTGTCATCCTCTCCGCAGTTGATTTCGACCTCATTACCTTCCTGGACCTCTGCCCGCCATCCCCTGCTACCTTGTCCTTCCTTACATATTCTCTCTCCCCATCATCTGTGGAGCTAACATATCCGCACCATTTTCACTCCTCCCTGTTTATTTCCTTCCCATCCTCTGAACCATCTCCCTTAACCACCGACCCTATTCCCCTGTCTAACTCCCTGCCCCCATCATTTTCAAACCCAAACACTCGTTCTACCCCGTCTACCCCCCATCAACCCTCTGGCTGTTTCAATGTCACACTTCCCCCGAACTAACTCAACCACCATCCTCTGATGTAGTACCCTCTCCCCCCCTCCTTGGTAGCTTCAGAACCTCTCTCCTCTCATGCGCTGCCCCACCCTCCACATGCTCCTAGGCATACCAAGTGTGTCAAGGCCTCCAATTATGGCAGTCTACTCACGGTCAACAAGGGCATTCAGATGGATGTTGTATTGGATATTATGGACAAACTTCTGGCTAGAAGGGTTCGTGGTTGGAACTATGGTGCAAAGCGACTCTGACAATGGGTCAAAAATATCTGGGTTGGCTTGTTGCAAGATCTACCTATGATACATAATCTCACAAAAGGATGATTCACACTTTGATTTACCTCCAAGGATCCCATTGATTGGTTCAAGTCACAGTATTGGCATATTGAGATCACTCTAGTTCTCCTTAAGAGATGGAGCCCCTTATTCGATCCCAAACGTGAATAGCTTGGGGTCGGCCCCATATGGGTTTGACTACCTACCCTCCCTTTACATCTATGGATGGAGGATATTTTTTCTAGCATTGGCAAAATATTGGAGACCTATCTAGATCATGACTGCTCATACATTGAGGTGGGAAAGATGGCTTTCGCTCACATACTTTTCCATCTGGATACCTAAGAAGGATTGGAGGAGCCCTTCAAAATTTAATGGAAAAACACAATTTAGAAGGGGTTCCGTTTAGGTGCAGACACTGCTATAAGGTGGGTCGTGTCTATAAGGACTATCCATTGATTTTTTCTGCTCCCACTTCTCCCCCATCCATTGACAATCGTACCATGCAGGACCCGGTCTCTATCTCACTGATCAAGTAGGCACAATTATCGGGATTTCTCACGACTCCACAGGTTGTACCACACTTGCAAAATACCTCACCGGATGCTGCTCGTGCATCTACCAGGATCACTCATTATATGACTATGACTGCAACCTCTGGGCACCCTCCTGGTTCTGGTACATTTCCTTTTCCCAATCTCTTTTCCATCCTTGTTATCTTCTCCTGCATCACATTCGTGTACTGCTTCTATTCTTTCTGGCATTCATGTTTCATCATTTGCGTACTCTGCCACCAAATCTCCTTTGGTTTTCTCTCCCACTCCCCCTACCATCCTCCCCCACTCCTCCTTCGCGCCCCTCCTCCCCCCTCCCTTCCTCCCCATCTACCTTGGAGGCAGATGCCTCTGATACCTCCTCTTTCCATCCTTACAACCTCCGCCCTCGTACCTCAGCTCATGCTACTTTGGGATCCACCCTTTCCCTTCCCATCGTCCTAGCTAAATTTCCCAGAGGTCGTTACTCCAAAATCTTGAAGGCCATTTTGCAAGCAGGTCTGGATGTAGCTATTGGTAAACAACTCTCCATTGAAGGGGTTCTTAGAGCAACACATACCCCTGGATTGGTTTCCAAATGAAATTCCTTTAATTTAATTATAAAGGGTTGGCTAGTCCAGCCAAGCACCTTTCCCTTCAGCGCCTTCATGATTCTACCATTTTTGACATTCTCCTTTTACAAGAGACCCTTGCATCTTCTGAATCATCCACCAACACCCTCCCCACCCTCCTCCCTACCTGGTCCTTTCATGCCTTATATTGCAAATGCAGATTTGGAGGACTTGCCATGGGCTATAACCCTAAGACCATTAATATCCTTAATTTCTAGGGTCAGGAAGGCACTCTATCGACAGATTTCTTCTCAAAATAACTTGGCCTATAACTCAGAATCATTAATGTATATGGCCCCTATCAGCATTGTCAACATTTATGGACGAATATTCTACAAAAATCTCTTCTTCAGATTCAAAAAATCATTCTTGCTGGTGACCTTAATTTCTCACTAGGGCTCACGGAGTCCTAGGGGTCAAATTCTCAAATGGATCCTCTTATGGACTTCTTCAGGCATCAGCTCACATTGCGTCATTTGGTGGATCCCATCATTGCCTCTCTGTCTCCAACTTGGTGCAACATATGGACTGGTAATGCTATGATTGCCCGTAAACTTGAAATATTTCTCATCAAGGAGGATCTCATACAACATTTGGGCTCCTACAGAAAGTGGGTAAGATCGGGGGGCATATTTGATCACTCCCCCATCTACCTTGAACTATCTGGTGCTATCCGTAAACCTGCCTCCCCTTTCAAATTTTTCTCCTTGTGGCTTCAAGACGAGGATTATATTACTGTGGTTAACAATACTGGGAGATAAACACAACTTACCATTAAGCACCCAACCTCCTCCCTTTTTTGATATAAAATATAACTTATCAAATGGAAGACCATTGTCTAGGAAAATAATAAAAAGGAAAAATAATGGCCTCAATCTCATCAAAATTGATAATGAGATCGAATATATTGAGGACCCTACACATGGAGGATACACATCTAAAACAACAAAATACCATCTCATTAAGATGGAAAGAGATCGAAAAAAATCCTAAAGGACAGAGATGAAACTTGCAGGTTAAAAATTCGGGCCATCTGGGTCAAAGCAGGGGATGAAAAATCCAAAATTTTCCAACAATTCACCAAGGGAAGAAAGGACATAAATACTATATGGTATATTGAAAACGAGGATGGTACAACAACTTCTACTTTCACATAGATTGCACACAAAGGCATCGCCCATTTCAGGAACCTTTACAAGGCCCCTTAACACTCCTCTCTAATAGAAATCATTAAGTTTTCCATGCTCTTTCAACAATATGTGGACCAAGATACAACTGAGGAAATATTTGATGCGGTTACTTTGGATGAATTGGAGGTTGTCCTAAACTAGCTCAAGAAGGATAAGAGCCCTGGTCCTAATGGATGGTTAGTTGAATTTTACTTAGCCTTATTTCATCTTTTGGGTCACAATATTCTAGAGGTGGTGGAGGATACTAGGAAATCTAGGCACATATTTGATGCTTTCAACTACACATTTATTGCACTTATCCCCAAGTCATACCACCCCTCCTCTTTTAAGGACTTTCACCCCATCTCACTATGCAACTGAATTTATAATCATGGGAAAAATCATTTCCAACAGGCTCAAACCTATTCTGTCCAGATTCATTTCCACTGAACAATTTGCTTTCCTGGAGAATAGACAAACTCATGAAGCCATTGGAGTTACATATGAGGTCCTACACTCTATGCACACCAAGAAGATCAAAGGTATTATTCTAAATATTTACCTTGAAAAATAATTTGATTAGGCTAGTTGTCTCTATATTCACATGCTCCTCACACACCTCGGATTTCTTAATCCAATGATCAATTGGATCATGTGTTGTATCAACTCAGTCTCATACAGTGTCCTCATTAATGGTGCAGCCATAGACTTATTTTAGCAGAAAGAGGCCTTCTTCAGGGTTGCCCATTATCCCCACTCCTCTTCCTCCTGGTCATGGGAAGGAATTAGCAGATGCCTAATTGAAGAAAGGTATAGGGGAATATTGTGGGGCATCAAGGTCACTGATCATTGTACACTTACTCACCTACTATTTTTCGATGATATCATTGTCTTTTTGAGTGGATCAAGTGGTGATTCTAGAGTGGTGAACTATGTACTTCTACGTTTTTTCAAAGCCACTAGCATGTCTTGCAATAATAACAAATCCACCATCACCTACCATGGATGCTCCCCTCATGAGTTATTATTTGCACAATAATGGTTTCCCTTCAAACTGACCATATTTGAAGATGGACTGAAATACTTGGGCTTCCACCTCAATCCTGTCAACTAGAAAACCATTGACTGGTCTTGGATGATTGCTAAAATTGGCAAAAGCCTGAATGCTTGGTTCCAACGATAGATTTCTCGGGATGGGAGGCTTTTCCTCATCAAGTCTATATTATAGGCCATCTTGGTTTATTATATGTCCTTGGATTGGATCCCAAAAGGTATACTTAAGAGGATACAAAAAATTTGCCGCAGATTTTTATGGAATGGGGCAAAGGAGGGCCATATAGTTGCATGGACCAAATGGGCACTTATCGCCATACCAAAAAGATGGGGTGGCTGGGGCATCAAAGATCTATAATTTTTCACAAAAGCACTGGATACTAAACTTGGCTGGCATATCCTCACAGAGCACAACTTGTGGACCAAAGTTTTTACTCAAAAGTATATACATCCTCACTATCTGCTTGACTGGATTAGGAATATGCCAGGTCAAAGAACTAAAATCTCTACTATCTGGAGGGCCATTCTTTATTCAATTAAACACATTAGGAATGGTCTAGCTTGGTAGTTCAGCTCTGGCACACAGGTTAGAATTGGTTGTGACCCTTAGTCGGGCTGTGGGAACGCACATATCCCCCCCAATGCTTATCCTTTCCTTCAATCAAGCTAGTATACATACTCTACATCAAGTGGAAGACATGGATCATACTACCATATTCTCCTAAGGATGGCTGATCCTATGAGATCTACACATCCATCCCTAATGGGAGGAGGAATGGATGCACTATATAAATGCATTATTAGAATCACATGTCAAAATCACTGACAGAGATGATGAAATCATATGGATGATCTCCAAGAATGGTAGATATACACCAAAGGAGGCTTATATGCACATCTTAAACTCACATGGACCCATGGTCAATCACTCTTGGTGGAGCTTTCTTTGGAAACTAAGATTTCCTACAAAAGCCAAATCACTGATGTGGTGTATTCTCACTGAAAAAATACCTATCGGGGAAAACCTGCAATTGTGCTTGCTCACATATAGGGTCCAAAATATGTGTTTTATGCACTTCGGGATGCTAAGGACACCAAACACCTTTTTATCACTTGTGCTACCATCTATGGCCTTTGGGCTCTCATCATTTCCTCCCTCAACCTCAAAATAAGATGGGAAGGTCCTTCTATTCACTCAGTTTGGGAATCCTGGGGGCAATCATCCAACCCCCATAAGATCTGAAACCTCCCCTCATTAGTGTGCCGAGGAATTTGGATTGCATGAAATCGTGCTATATTCCAAAATACTCAACCCTATTGGATCACATCTACTACTCACATATCATCTATCTATCAATTGATCCTAGATGAACCTCCACCTACAACCCCCCGTAATGTCACCCCTGAGTTCATATATCACACTTTTACTTGGGCATATTTTGATGGTTCGTCACAAATCAAAGGCTGCAAGGGAGGATTCATTCTACACCTATCCGATCTCCACTACTTCAAAGTCAAGCTTGGCCTTGGTCATGGCACAAAAAACTATGTGGATCTATTCGGCTTCCTTTCTCTTCTACAATTTTCCATCACAAAGCACTGCAACAAACTACATATTTTTGGAGACTCGAAAATCGTCATTGATTGGTTCAACTTGCATTCTGCATGTCACCTGCACACACTACAGAGCATTTTGGATGAAGTAGATGAAGTCAAAGAACATTTTTATTTCACTTCATGTCAACATATTTATAGGGAGAGGAGTTTGGTTTCTGACCAGCAAAACAAGGAGGTAACGCACCTACTGAGGGATCAATGGGTGATATAGGAACAACATGAACATACATTCTACCAGTATTTTCATCGACCATTTGATGATCTGAATCAAAGGTTCAGGTGAACATGAACACCAACATATGATACACCTTCATGTTTTTTGGGCTACTTCATATTTAACCTATTATTATCTATGTTTAAATTATTGTTTCTCTATATGTACATAACTTGCAACATCATGCTCGAACTATCTACTGAACTCAGTGATGATCTGTCTTTCATTTTTGACCGATATCAGAGATGTAATTTTTTGTACCTTAATTTGTAGCTACATAGCTAATATGAATATGCTAAATGCATACACAGCACATAACTTTTCTTATCTATAATGAAAGTTATGGATTTTTCTGTGAAAAAAAAAGCATAAATCTACATTTTTCTTTTCCTTAGCTACACTACCTTCACAAGGCATTAATTCTAACTTTGACTCACTTGAATTCTAATATTAGACTTAACTTTATTTCCTTAACTTAAATCTTCATACATTGCATGCATACGAGAGTACTTACTATTTCTATCAAGTGAAATGATTTTGATCTATGAGAAAGTTGTGATCGATGGCAGTAAATCAAATAAGAAATTTGGGGATAGGTTTGTATGAATTGTGTGCTCTTATAATTTTTAAATTGCTATATGAGACTACATTTCACTTGGTTGTAACACATTTGAATATTTTACAACTCTTAGGTCATTTGGGTTGTTGATTCTCTAATATTAATTTCATTCATCTAATTTTCATATTGGTTATGTTAAGGCATAACTGTATGAAATGATTATCTACATACTTCAATAAGTGTCAGACTTATGAATTTTAATAATCTTGAAATCTAAAAAGTGAGGTGTAGTATGGAATTACATAGTTTCAGATTTAGAAAATCGATGAGATGAAATGAGCCATGATGCACCACAAACCTATAGTGATGGGTCATCTAGTTGCGCTAAGTCAACCTTTGATGTGGGTGACTATAGGGGCATAATAATGAATTTTTTAGTTAAATTAAATTTTATGCTAGAGGTACTCTTTTGTCACATCTACACTTTTTTTTTGTTATTTACCTAATAGCTACACATACAAGGTAAATGGATCATTACGACTTATTTCCATAGTTAATAAATATATTAGTATTAAATTATACATATCTAAAAATAACCATATATGCATTCTATTATAAATTAATGTATTCATAACCCTACATATGATTTACACAAGTAGATTAATATCATCAGTTTATTTTTATGGTTTCTCTCTCAATCCTTCCAAAATTTATACTTTTTGGTTTTTAATCTGACTGCAATTGGAGACTAGCTGATTCTAATCACTTTTCACTTTCCCAGGTTCTAGAACCTTCCACCATGACAACTGGAATTTTCACGACCATCGATCTTTGTCCTCTACATACAACAATGCCTGGGGTCTTCAATGGTTTTGGTAACCAACCGGTTTGTGCCCATCTTCGTCAGTCATTTGAGCGTTTGGAAATCAAGGAGTTTCTTGCTCCCTCAAACCCTCGTTCTCAAGGGTTTTACTATTTAAAAAATTCAATCCTGGTGGTGGTTATTTTCTCTGGTTCTTCTTTACTATTCGACTTTTGCGCTTTCCTCACTATGGCCCTAAACGATTTTGAGGTTGAATTGACAGGTACAAATTGCAGGCTTAACATGGTAAACAATTTTGGAAACTACTCTTCTCCTTTATTTTTTATCTGTAGTTAATACATTTTGTTTGTTAGTCATCTAACATTTTTTCCAATTTCTTGTGGTCACAGGTGTAGGGTTCATTTCCTAGAAGTAAAGCCACAATGTTCAGATCTCAAAGGTCAACACCTACAAGTAAAATGTGGAAAACCTATTGAATTTAACACCAAATTATGGTAAAAATTTCATTGCGTTAAATTAAGGTATTTGTTCTACGGAGTTGGCATTCTTGAAAAACAGTTATGGTTTGGCCTTTGGCCTCTGGAACGTGTGTGACTAGACTTGAAAAAGAGCCTCCTACATCGACATGGGTTAAGTGGTTCATTTCTAGGTGAAAATGAACTCTCGTGAGGGTTTTATCTTTCTTAGTTTATTTTCGGAGCAAGAGAGGGTTTCTCTTCTACTCCTGTGAGTATGCATTTGTATACATCTTTTCCTTTGGAAAAACCCTGTCAAAGGGTTACTTAGAGAATCTTGGCTCCTTTAAGTGTATACATCATTTTCTACTAGCAAGTTCATAATGTCCTCGCATTGTATTTTTGTATGAAAAAAAGTTACTTAAAGTTTTCATTTTGTATATTCGAATGGAAAATGTATTCCTTGATTTTCATTGGTAGTTTCTTCAAGGTTACTAAGTCAAAAGTTAAAATATTGGTTACAGTCTGTATACTCTATTTCTTTAAATTTTAATTCAGGCTTTATTCCTATTTGTAAATATTTACTAGTGAAGAGGTCCATCTCTATAAATTTATGTGCAACTATGTTTTCTTGAATTGACCACATAGTTTATTCTTATTTCTATGTAGATATCATAGGTTTTAGTCTTTGTTATAAAGAACCATGTGAAGAAGTTTTCCAGGCCTATTATTATTCTTAGATAAATACATTTTCTGAGGGTTCATTTCCAATGGTAACTGAATTTCTCTTATTCTTATGGACTGTCAGCTAAGTACATGATAAGGATCTCTTAACTCAAACCACTCCTAAACTGTCTGTCAACGACTGGGAAAATGAGTAAATATGGTTGAGACCCCGTTTTCTTCATTCATTTATAACTTACTGTATTTGAAAACTCATTTCTTCAGATTGTATATGAATATGATCTCATGGTTGTTGTTGTAGATTATAATCTGTGTTTGATCTATATTATTTTCTTTTCAAGTTATTTAAAACCACTAAATAAAATTGCATCTGTTCTTTTTGATTAGTTATTTTGAATGCTAAGTTATTCTTTGTTTGGTATCTGAGCATGGTACCATGATATAAATTCTAGAGAACATACAATCTATTCACTTTTATATCTCTAATATTCCATTATGGCATAAATGTACTGCCATATTTCATAAGAAGATATATATGTATAGTAATGTTTAATCTTATTTTCTCAGTTTCTGTAATTCAATCCTTACATTGTAAAACTTGGCCTTCCTAGCCGCATACCACACCACTTATATATATATATATATATATATATATATATATATATATAAACAACATTAGATACTATACCCTTAGTAAGATATTGTTCAAAATTCTATCTTAAACAACATCCTATCGAATTAAAATAAAATTCCCAAGTTCATATAAACACTTATCTGCTATGATAATGTTCCATAATTTACACACATGACCTCACCACCCATCCAATGAGAAATTGGTCATTACATATAGTTTCTCCCTCGTGCTCCTCTCTTCTAGAACAATCACTTAGGCAACAATATTTCTTTCCTCTGTTGAATTCACTAGCATAAAGACCCTTAGTCCAAAAAAAAAATATTTCCATAGAGTAAATATGAAAAGTGTAGTTTCCACTCGCCCTAATCTAGCTCAAGAATACTCTGAGGCAGCGTCCTACCTTCTCCTTTCCTTTTCTCTTGTTTTTTTCCCATTCTCTCCTCTCTTTCTTCCCTCTTCTGGGAAAATAAAAGAAAAATAAAAGATAGGTAAATGCTCCTAATTGTTATTTTTCGGGGTAACAGAGAATTACCAAGGTCTTTTAGTAAATTATAGAACTTCACATAGAGATAATTATTTTTTTCTTTTTTTTTTCTAAATTAAAAAAATAATTATTATTTCAAAAATGATCCATATTCCATTATTTTATCTACTTAGAAATTTACTAAGTCCTTAGTGTTAAAATTAACTTATGAATATTTACATTACTTAAGGGTGTCACATCTCCCCGCTCTCGAGCAAAGCACTGTCTATGGTGTTTGTATTTTCTGCTTATTTTTGTAACAGGTTAGGATATGCTTCCTGCATAAAATCCTTATCTTCCTATGTGGCTTCCTCCAGGCTAAAGTGTTTCCACTGCACTTTAACCTGGATGATAGATCACTTCCATATCATTATTCATCTCTAGTCGAGTATATGTAGAGGTTTTACCAGGAACTCTCCATCTCGTTCGACCTTTTCAATCATAGATTAATCACTAATCTGTTATACTTATCAAATCAAATAAATTTATGTTTACAAGATTTTTTTTAATATCCTTAATCATCTCTATATCCTGCCAGTTTATAATGTGTCTGAAACCATATATATATTTATTTAGAAGTGAAACATGGAACACATTATGAACTTGAATGTGATTGGGTAGAGTGAGTTGCTATGCAATTGTCTCTATCCTTTCTAAAATTTGAAAGGGTCCAAAAAATAGGGGTGCTAACTTTGCACAACTTTCCTATCTCAATTTTCGTCTTTTAGGCTTAACCCACACGTAGACATGATCACCTATATAAAACTCGTGATAAGTCATTTTATTATTCGCATAGCCTTTCTTCCTATCTTGGGAAACCGTCAAATTTTATCGAACTTTTTTCACCATCCTTCCATCTCTTCCAGCATGTCGGGTCCTAAGATCATTTTATTCTTAGGGCTATTCTAATTTCTAGGCACTCTTCATTTATTTCCATAAATCACCTCAAAAGGGCTCATTTTCAACAACTCATGGTCACAATCGTTATAAGAAAACTCTAGCAAGTGAAGATATTGTTCCCATTTTCATAATTGTTGCATTATATACATACATAACATATCCTCGACCACCTGGTTTACACATTCAGTATGTCCATCCGTTTACATATCGTAGGTGGTACTAAATTGAATTTGGGTACCGAGTTTGATAAAGATTTCCTTCCAAAAAAGCATAGGTGAATTTTACATCCTGATCATAGATTATAACTCTACGCATTCCATGCAACCTGAATATTTCCCTCATAAATACATATGCTACTTGTGTTGTTTTGTAGTTGGATTTAATAGGGATGAAATGATCTACTTTTCTCATTTTTTCCAAAACCACCATAATAGAATCATTTTGTTTTTTAGATTTAGGTAACCCGGTTATAAAATATAAGGTAATTATATCCCACTTCCACTCAGGAATGGGTAATGGATGCAAAAAACGAGTAGGGTGTTGATGCTCCGACTTAAAGTGTTGGCATTCTAGGAATATTTTTAAATAATTTGCAATGTATTTCCTCATACTCAGCCAATAATAAATTTTATTAATTGTAAAAAAAAAAAATCGATATCTTCAGTGTGTTGTGTAAGTACTTCTATGAAATTCATCTAATAATCACTGAAATTTACGTTCATATCCTAAATTATATTCTTCATCCACAACACTTGTGTGCAACAAGCTGCAGCTGCTATGTATTTAGCTTTTGTTGTAAATAGAGAAACTGATGTGTGTTTCTTGCTTATTCATGCCACCAAGGGCTCTCTTAGGTAGAATGCACCACTGCTTGTACTTTTTCTTTCATCCACATAGTTGGCCCAATCCGCATTTTTCTATGATCTCAGTGTAAATTCCTTATCTTTTCAAGACCATAGTCCATAGTCATTAGTCCCTTACGAGTATTTTAATATCCTATTTGTTGCTACCAAATGACTTTATTTGGGTTTTAATTGATATCTTGCTACTAATCCAACCACCAACATTATATCTAGTCTAGAATTTGATAGGTATTGTAGAATTCCTATCATATATATGTAAATTTATTTTATACACATTAGGTGAATCATCATCTTCACATACCTTAGATCCAGTAGTCATGGGGGTTGAGATAGATTTACATTCTTCCATTGGGAAAATTTTCAGCATATCTCTTAAGTATTTCACTTGAAAAATGAATATGCCTCTAGCCTTTTGTAGGATTTGAAGTCCTACGTAGAAGGTAAGCTCTCCAATTATTGACATCTAAAACTCAGACTTCATCTCTTCAACAAACCCTTTTACTAGAGGATCTTTATTTCTTCCAAACATGATATCATCCACATATACAACCACAATTAATAATTTATCCCTATCAGCCTTTATGTACATATTACTATCAACTCCTCCTTTCTTGAAGCCCTATTTTTGAAGTTAATTGTCCAGTCTAGAGTACCATGATCGTGGTGCTTATTTAATACCATACAATTCTTTATTTAACCTGCAGACATAGTTAGGATTATTTGTTGACAAAAAACCTCCAAGTTGTTCCATATAGACTTATTCCTCAAGATCACCATTTAGGAAGGAAGACTTCATGTCCATTTGGTACAACTTGAAATCATTGTAGCATTCATAGGCAAAAAACATCCTAATTTTCTCCATTCTCGCTACTGGTGAAAAATTTTCTTCATAATGAAGACCTTCCACTTATGAGTACCCTGTATTAATCTGGCTTTGTTTCTAACAACTTGACCTTTTTCATTCATCTTATTTTTGAATACCCATTTTGTTCTAATGTCATTCTTTCCGACAGGTCTTGGTGTTAGTTCCCAAGTCTTTTTTTTCTCAATTTCATCTAACTCTTTGTTCATAGAATCTATACAATTCTTTTCTTTACTTTCCTCATCAAATTTCTTTGGCTCTATTTGTGACAACATATCTATATGACGTTGCTCATATTTTTCTTCTAGTTGTCTCCTTGTTTGAACTCCACTTTTGTCTCCGATAATTTGATTTTCAGGATGATTCATTTTAGTGTTTCTTGAGGGTCCTTTTTAGTGTGTCTATGTATATTTTTATGTTTCATATTGCACTTCATTCTCTTTATTTTCATAATGGTGATGATCTAGAGGATTAATAAAACTTGTGATTTTGTTCGTATTAGATAGTTATTCATCAAACCTTACATCTATGGATTCCAAAATCTTATGCAACCTCTTATTATAGCACATATATGTTAGAAAGTGTACTAGGATCAGTCTTCATAATGGCTATGTAATTATTAATTTGTGTAATGAAGAAGACAAAGGTACTAAAAATATTTTGTATATACTTGCTATATGGGTTTCATGAGCAAGAAGTTTTATTATATGTCAAATGATTCTTCTTCATGTCTCTTAGGGAATTTTCATCTTGTAATAAATGTATAAAAATAGAGTCATCTTGTTACACTTGTGAAAGGAAAAATATTCATGTAAAATTATGCCTCAAAGACCTTGTCATCATGTTGGAAGAAGTAGGCATAAATATGCTGAATTTCGACTCAAAATAGACAAGGCTATTCACTGTTAGTTCACCTAATCAGAGAGTCTTACTACTATAAATAGCCCACTGGACTGCACAAAAAATACATGGATGGAATTCAGATTAGTCTGAGATTTTTAGACTAAATTGCTGGAAGGATATCCAGATCAGCTACAAGATAAAGTGAGAAGTAAAGGTTGAGCGTTTAGAGCATATAAAAGAGACATCTCAAAAAAAAAGAAAAGGATAACATAGGAATATGATCTCGGATTAGAAACTGTAATCAAGGGTATGATTGCAATGCATGAAAAAGGCAAGACATACCATTGATTGCAATGCATGAAAAAGGAAAGGCATACCATAGAAAAGAAATATGATCAAGTGTTGAAAGGAAGTGCATATAAAAGAGGTCAAGATTTGTCTTAAGATGAAGGTCTAAGTTATACTATCAAAGAAGAAAGGCCAACAGTCAATAAAGAACTCAATCTAGGGAATCAAGAAACGAATTTCAGAATTCATCTATAGAATATTAATTTTGGATCAAGGAAAGGAAACACTTTATTTAGAGTTATTAGACTACAGACCAAGTATACCTAGTGTTGGTGCACAACGATGCAGAATGGTCCAAAAATAGGGAGATCAGCATAAGGAGCTAAGAAAGAGTAGAGAAAAGGTATTGGACACATACAAGTGACAAGGGTATGTGTTATGGTCATGGTGCTTGTCAACTGCAAAATCTATAAGAAGAATTACTTGCGAGTTTTCCTCTCCAAGAGGGAGAGGTTTTGGCCTTGGCTTGAAGAGCCAAAATCTTGTGTATTTTTTATTTTGATAATTGACTTGAAATACCTAATAAATAATTTCATAAGTAATTATCAAGTAGATAATTGAATTAAACTACGCCCTATCAAATTATCAACATGATATCATAGCTAAGGTGCTAGAAAGGGATATTTCGCAAGAAGGCACACAAGGATTATTTTTCAAAAGAAGGATATACTTTATAAAAGTATATATATAAGAATATCTTCATTCATTCAAGAAGGAGCACTTTGTAGAAATTAAAGAATTCCTCAAGCCATATTAAGAATACAAAAGATCTTACTTAAAGAACATATACATCAAGGTTCTTTCAAGAGGTGACTTTTATCTTCAAGGAATCTAAAGACATCTCGTGATCGAATTCAATTCAACACTATTGGAGACATCATCAAATCATCATTTTGTTGAAATCGTCATCAAGTCATCCTTGATCATCATCAAGGATCCAAGGTGATCTACTAATTTACACCACTCTTAAAGAAGTCTATCTAAGATGGAGCTCATGGTGTTATCTACATCATCATCAACAAGGAAGATGATTGAAGAAGAAAATAATCTACTCAAGTAAGTATCCTTTTGACTTCATATGAATCTATAAAAAAATATTTTTACAAAGAAAGCAACAAACTGGTTAGGGTTTCAAACTTTCTTACATGGAAAAAAAGGAAAATGATGTCATACATGAAGGGAGACATAAGAGCCTATAGGATTCTTATAGAATCCATAAAGGACTCTCTCATCCCCTATGTATCAAAACTAAAATCTTCAAAAGAAATACATGACAAATTGGTGGAGTAGTTCTCGATAAGTACTGCAGGGGAGGTAATATCTCTAAGACAAGAACTATACATGTTACAAATGCCTAGAAAAGAGGAAATAACTTCATGAAGATTTCCAAAATACAATATCAATTGCAAGAATTGGGAGAAGAAATGTATGATAGTGAAATAACTACAGTGGTGTTGAATTCTCTTTGAGATGGATGGGAAAAATTCACTTCAAGCATTTATGGAAAAGAAGAAGAAACACCATTCCAAAATTTGTGGTATCTATGAGAATTAATAGAGACAAGGTTAAAAGCTAAGGTGGATATATGATCAAATAAAGAGAATCAAGCCTATGCTATCATATTAAGGAGAAAGGGGTGATCCGAATGGAAAATGGCATCAACCCATGGTATTCATCTACCCATGTTATCCATCCACCCATGGAATTTACCCATGGTATTGTAAATGGCATCGACCCATGGTATTCATCCACCCATGATATTTACTCGCCCATGGTATTGTAAGTGACCCATGGTATGTATCCACCCATGGTATTCATCCACACATGGGATTTACCCATGGTATTGTAAGTGGTATCTACTCATGGTATTGGCCTATGGTATCTACACATGGTATTGTAACTAAAAAAAGGCTATAAATAACAAGCCTTAGTTTGTAAAAGGATAGATTTTCCGCCACAATGTAGTTTCTAAAGTTATTCTCTGTTTTAATAAAACAAATTTCTTTGTGGTTTTATTTTCTTTGTGTTCTCTCTTTTTTCTGGCTTTCTAATTTTGCAGATCTTGTCAGATCCATTTCAATTTTTTTTAGATCTTGGAGGCATCCCCCCAAGATCTAGATCAAGGGGAGATTAAGTAAGTTTGGTCCTCAAGAAGAAAAAATGAAACATGGATAAGATATTATGCTATGGGTGTAATGAAATATTCTCTCAAATCTAATAAGGGCAAGAGGAAAAAGGAAGAAGGCCATATCATCAGAGAAATGGAAGAACTAGATTCAATGAAGCCTAAGCAAGAAGAAGTGAAAGGTCTCTATTATAATTAAGATCATATTTCTCTTTAAGATGTATCTATTAGGTTGTTGGGAATTATTGTATACTAGATAAATACATCACTCCAGGATTGGCATCATGATGGAAGCATTGAAGGAGGAGCACTCAATGTAGGAGCATGTCTATAACACATATGTGACATCTATGTTATAAGAGGCTCCTGGGAACCTCACTGAGAAAACAAAATTTAAATAAGGAAGTCATCAAGATAAAGTTCATCATTCAATAATCAATAAGGAAATAGATGCTAACATTTTCTAATGGAATCCTCTTTGGACTCACTCTTTAGAAAGAAATAAATAGGTTTCCTCGAGAAATTATAAATTTGGTTCTCAAACTTCCTGTGGTTGTTGTTAATTGCAGAATCCAGATTTTCCACAATATCATAAAACATTGGTTGAAGTTTCGAATCCCAACAGGGATCCATCTTCAGGACGAGAATGAAGAATGAAAGAAGGTTGCAAAAGGTAAATGTATAAATAGTGAAGGATTGTGATGATTGAGAGGAGCCGACAATAGATAAATTCATTTAAATAAATTATATTTAATTATTTATAAATTTTTAATTTTAATAATAAATAAAAATCGTTTATTAAATTTTTTAATAATAATAAATATTTAGAATTTTTTAGGCTTATTAATTTAATAATAAACCCTAAGTGCCTAAATTAACTTTAATAAATTAAACTATAATAATTAAATTTTATTTATTATTTATTAAAAATCATTTATATTAATTTTATATTAATTTCTTATTATATGTCTAAAAAGAAAATTATTTAAACCTAGGGAAATTTAACCTATGGCCTAAATTTTAATCTAAGTGAAATTTATTAAATGAGACCTATGTTTATTAATTCTAAATAATAATATAAGAATATGTTACTAAATAAATGATAATGATTAATAAATCTTAATTCTACTAATGAATTTAATTAATTAAATTTTAATATTTAGAAATTAATTTTATTTTAAAAATATACTACCGATCTCTAAAAATAATTATCAATTAATTAATTTTTATGAATAGACTAAAAATTAATTAACACAATAATTATTACGAGTGAGTTAAATAATAAGGTTAAAGTACTGACAAGACTCTAAACTGATTACTGATAAGGAGAAGAATCAAACCTGCGACATTATACCTGGGAAGAGGAAGAACCTGAGGAGCAAATTTGTCTAATAAGAGGCCTTCAACTTTCACTAATCTCAAATCCTTCATCCTTGTTGATTTTATGGGGGTGTTTTATAATCTCAATCGCTTATCTAATCTTCTGTCTCTGATAGTGTTCCTCCCTTGCAATGATTTTAGCATCCTCAAGACGCAAGTGGTGTTTTGTTTTCAAGGAGTGATCAGCAAGAGCAGAGGTTCAAGATCGCTCATGCTTAATATCAACACCATACTCTTTCAGATTATTTTGAAGAGAGCACCAGTTTCACCAATATAACTCTTCCCGCATGAGAAGTCAATCTTGTAAACACATTTAAGCTACCTCTGACTAATGCTATCTTTAACTGAGCACATATTTTGTCTAATGGTTCTTGCTGCTGAGAATTGAGCAAAAATGTCACTCCTTCCCAAAACCCTGGCAATCTTATCTGTCACACCTTTAATGTATGGCAAAAAAACACTTCCACCATTCCCTTCAAGATCCTGGTGTCTCTTGGATACGACAATACTTTTTTCTCTGTTTATTTCTTTTCTTATATCTCTTTTCGTATACCCTATACCCAAGAAAACAGATGTCAGGTGAGATATTTCTTCTTCAAGGTGCTCTTCATCGAATATCCTCAGGGCTCTAACAACAAGAGTGTTAAGGACGCAAAATTTTTGAGCAGGATGATGGTAAGAGTCAGCGTGAAGGTAGCTGTCAGTATGGGTTTTCTTCCTAAAAACTTGATGCCCTAATGTTTCATCTTCCTTTCTGGTAGTTAGGATATCCAAGAAAGGAATGCTCTTATTTTCTTCCATCTCCCTGGTAAACTTAATTTCTGAGGAAATTGAGTTGAGGTGATTGAATAATTTGTCAAGATTTTCCCTACCATTTGACCACTTTATGTTAGTGTCATCCACAAATCTTTTCCACCAAGCTGGACTTATGGGAAAGGAGGCTAGGGATTTCTTTTAAAGTTATCCATAAATAAGTTGGCCACAATAGGTGAGAGTGGTGATCCCATTGCAACACCAGATACCTGCTCATAGAACTCTCCTTGGAAGCTGAAGAAGGTGGACCTTAAACAAATTTCAGCAAGCTTGGTTATTTCAGGATCCATGACCTTATTAATAACCCTCACTACTTCATCTAAGGAGTTTTTTGTAAACAGTGAAATCACATCAAATATTACCAAGATTTCACTCTCCTCCACCCTCTCTTCTTTTATAAGCTTAACGAAATCACTAGAATCTTTTATGAAGGAGTCTGTGTTCCCACCGACATATATTATGGGATTAGAAATGATGACATATTGATCAGATAGGTCAAGGGAATAAAACTCTTCACTCCAAAAGAAATATGTTGCATGATGACTCAAAGAAAAGAAATGAGGTACATATATACTTATGCTAACACTGGATGCTATATTGATAGGTCATATCATTGTACGTAGAAGAAGCATGATCAAAGAAAGCAATAACTCTTTCGATGCAAAAGTTATTAATAGACATGTTCTACATCAGATAAAATCAACATAGTATGTCCTCATATGGAATATTATGTGACTATATACTATCAAGGAGCTGCACATTGGAAGTTCCTGGGAATTAAATAAAAATGTGCGGAAGAGAAAACAAGAGATCGCGAAAAAATGCAATCAAGGAAAGAAGCAGTCAACATTCAAGGAAACCAAGAATACTTGACTTGAAAATCTCCTAGGAAGATATGTATACTTTGATAGAAGTCTAGAAAATATGGATACCCTTGAAAGTACATATCTTTAGGATATGTTTCAATCTGTAAACAAAGGATGTCCATGCCTACAAGAGGATGTCATGGTGAAAGATAATCACTAAGGTAAATTTTGATTTAAAAGTTCATATTTATAACTAATTAATATTTGATGAGCTTATGCAAGGCTTCCAAAGGGAATTATGTCTTCCATAGGTTGCAACCATATGGCAAGATGAAAGATCCTTGGAAGAAGTATGGTTTGAAGGAAAGAAGCATGGCATGAAGCTAGACCAGATGAGAAGATTGATGGATTGCTTTCTGATAGAAAATATGGATCTTGATGAAAGTGATGGATTATATGTGTCCTACGAAAAGATCCAAAGTATGAAGACTCCATAAAAACGAAGAAATTCATGACATCAAAGAAAGGAGCTCTTCATGAGAAGTTGGGTGTTTTCATCATTGTTGTTGCAGGTCCCTCATTAAGAGGGAACACGATAATGAGTTTCTTACTTGGAATAAAACTCAGTGACTCCTAATCCAAGAATAAATCTTAGGAATATGTCCTCCCTAGTTGAGAGGGAGAGATAGAAACATCATTCTGGGAGACAGAATGAAGGATTGGGTAATCATCGTGCATTTGATACTGTTTGAGAATGTGATAGCATGTTTCGATAACACTAATCATGAAAGGATCGATATTCTTTAAGGATTGGGAATGAAAAAATAAGAATAGTACTAATGGACATATCGTAAGTGAACTCGAGTGGGATTTGATTCAAGAGATACAATGATGAGGGTGTCTACTCAACATTGGTCTCACCAGCATTGTAGCTAAGATCTCATGTAGAGATGGATTTTTTATTCAAGGCCTTGCACTATGAAAATTCTAACGGTTAATATGATTCTATATAGATGGGCTACCAATCTGATTCTTCTTATGAGAAATTATTCAGATTGAAAGTGAACCTGTACCATTATGAATACCTCCTTAGTTAAGAGGGATTGTTATAAAGTGTAACTAGGATCGGTCTTCATAATGACTATGTAATTATGAATTTATGTAATGAAGAAGAAAAATATAATAAAACGTATTTTGTACATACTTGCTACATCAGTTTCATGAGAAAGAAGTTTTATTATAGGCCAAAGAATTCTTCTTGATGTCTTTTAGGGATTTTTCATTTTGTCATAAATGTATAAAAATAATGTTATCATGTTAAACTTGTGAAAGGAAAAATATACATATAAAATTATGCCTCAAAGACCTTGTCATCACTCTGGAATAAGTCAGAATAAATATGTTTAAGGTTGGCTCAAAAGAGGCATGAATATTCACTATCATGTAGGCTAATTACAAGGGATGACTACTATAAATAACCCACTAGACTATGTAGAAAATACATGGACAAAGTTCATATTAGTCTGATATTTTTGGACTAAATTGTAGGAAGGATATTTAGATCAGCTACAAGATAAAGTGTGAAGTAAAGGTCAAAGTTTTAGAGCATATAAAGGAGACATATCAGCAAAGAACAAAGAAAGGATAATGCGGGAATATGTTCTCAAATTGAGCCCTGTAATAAAAGGTGTGATTGCAGTGTGTGAAAAAGGAAAGGCATACCACTGATTGTAGTTCCTGAAAAAGGAAGGGCATACTACAGAAAAGTAATATGATCAATTTTTGAAAGGAATTGCATAGAAAAGAGGTTAATATTTATCTTGAAAATAAGGTCTAAGTTATACTATGAATGAAGAAAGGCCAATACAGTAAATAGAGAACTCAATCTATGGCATCAAGACAAGAAGTCGAGAATTCATCTGTAGAAGATAAAGTTTGGATCAAGGAAAGGAAACATAGTATTTAGAGTCATTAGAGTAGGGACTGAGTCTCCCTAGTGTTAGTGCACGACGATGCAAAAAAAGGGAGATCAGCGTAAGGAGATCAGAAAGAGAAGAGACAAGGTCTTGGAGGCATACAAGTGTCAAAGGTCTATGTTATTTTCATGGTGCTTTTCAACTGAAAGTCTATCAAAATAATTACTCGTGGGTTTTCCTCTCCAAGAGGAAGAGGTTTTGGCCTTGGATTGAAGAGCCAAAATCTCGTGTCATTTGTGTTTTGATAATTGACTTGATGAAAGACCTAATAAGCTAATGAAGAGAAAATCTAAGTAAGAGAAATAATTCACAAGTAATCATCAAGTAGATAATTTAATTAAACTATGCCCTATCAAATTCTCAACACTATATCCCTTAATTTTTGATGAATATCCAAAAAATATTCCTTCATCAAATCGAGCATCATAATTTCCTAGTTTTTCATCATTATTTTTGATATAGTATTTACTCTTGAATAATTTAAAATGATCGATTGATGTTGGTTTCCCATGCCACAGTTCATATGGTTTCTTATCACAATCTTGTATAAGATGTGCCTTATTGAGAATATGTATTGTTGTATGCATCGTTTCTTCTCAATGGGTTTGAGAATTATTTCTTTCTTGCATCATGGCTCTGGCTATTTGCTGAACATAAATGTTTTCTCTCTCTACAACTCCATTCTGTTGTAGCATATATGCAATAGTATACTATTTTTTATCCCAAATACATTAGACAATTCTTCAAACTCATCTGATGTAAATTCACCTCCTATATATGACATTATGCACTTTATCTTACATCATGTTTGGTTTTCTATGAGTGTCTTGAATGTTTTAAACTTTTAAAATGCTTCTAACCTATTTCTGAGGAATGCAAGCCATGTCAATCTCGAATAGTAATCAATTATTAACATGAATTATTTTTCTCCTCCCGGTGCATCTGTTTTGGAAGGCCCACATAGATCCATGTGAACTAGCTTCAAAGGTTTACTACTTGATAGTTTATCTTTGACTTTGAATGATGTTCGTGTTTGTTTACCCATTTTGCATGACTTACATACAGTGTTTTAAGCATTCTTTATTTTTGGTAGATATCTAAATTCTCTCTTTTTGCTGAGTTTGATGATGTGATCAAATTTTAGATGCCCCAATCTCCTATGCCATAGTCAGGATTCATCATGTTTGCTGCTGTAGCATTCCTCACTCTCTTCCTTCAAGATATATACATTATTCTCTATTCGTAATTATTTATCCATAGTCTTTCTTGCAGATTTTGACCTTATTTCATATTATTGAGCTATAAAGAGAACCGCACAACCTTTTCCACACATCTAACTTACACTCGAAAAATTATGTTTTAGAACATCTACAAACAATACATCTTAAGCCTTTCCTCTTCCATTATTCAAACTCATTGTACCTTTTCCTCTATTTTTTACTGCTTCATCATTTTCAAATGTAAAATTTCTAGTTTATTTTCATCCAGAGATACATGCTTAATTTTGTCTCCTGTCATATGTCTCGAGCAGCCACTTTCCACATTCCATTTACTATTTTGATCTTGAGCATATAGAACTAGGTCACAATTATCAATTTTTTTCTCTTCCTTCTTCTTTCTCCATTGCATGAAACCATTTGTTCTATAATTATTCTGATATGAAAGTCTGTTGTCCTTAAGTTATCTTTCATATGACTTGTGTCCAAATTTGTGACAATAGAAACATTTAGCAATATCACGAAGAGGAGCATATGCATTTTTATCTAGATTTATGTTTGCTTTTATGTATGTGAAGCCATTATTATCCTTACTTCTTTTAGAGTTTCCAAAATAAACTCTGTTGACATAACCTCTATAATCTATGGATTTATTTCCAGAAATTTTACAGTGGTAGAAATATCCCTAGAACAAATATCTGTACCTAGTAGTGGATGTCATCTTTGGATGTAACCATCGAGAGATTTGAAGATCCTGTCTTCTAAAGAAGTATGGTCTATGATTTTTTTTTAATTGATTGTTGATATCTTTTATCTCCTGGACTTTTCCAGTAGTGTTTCTTTGGAGCTTTTCATTTGATTTTGAAGTGTTTCCCAAATTTTTGTTCTCAAACTGATGGGAGCTATCCTTCTCCCCCATGACATCTTTTACAAAAGTGATTGTAGTTTTTCCTCTGTCATAGATTCATTGGATTCTCCTTCATAGCCTAACCCATTCTTTACGAATGGAGTCCATTAAGAATTTAATATCTCCTTCAGTTTTTCATATCATTTTATCTATTGAATGTTCATGTTTAATTTAGTTTGTGACTCTTCTAGTCTCTTCTTCAGACTTACCACCTCTTCTTCCAATCTTCCACGCTCCTAATTTTTCTCTTTTATTTTCTACATTAAAATGTCTTCCACCTTCTTCGCTTCTTCAAGTTCAACTTTGATCTTAATAATTTCTTCTGAATTTGATTCTTCTTTTACATATTTCAATAGGATCCATTTTTTTTTTCTATTCTTGATTTTAAGCCTTTCTATTTCATCCAGGGCACTAATCAACTCCCCGTCAAGATCTACCTCACCTTCCTATTCTTCTTCATATTCTAGGAAATCATTTTCAAGTTCTTACAAGGCCATCAACATGAATTCAATAGTTTCATATTCACTAGAGGATTCATTGGAGCTTTCAAATACATTGATATCTTCTTAAGCATATTTTTTTTTTTTTACTTTTTCTCTTTTTGCATTTTATTAGATTTGTTCTTTTCTTTCCCTTTTGGCTAATTGTATTCTTTAGTCTAAGAACATTTTGAGGCATAATTCCCCACTCTTCCATAATTAAAACACTCAAATGGAATTTTTCCTTTGTACTTACATGTGCATTTCTTCAACCTTCTAACAAATTTTGCTTCTTCTTCATCAGAACCTGAGCATGAACATTCCTTCTATTCTATGCACTTGTCTGCCTTGAAAGGTGCCTTACTAGTGATTGAATTACCTTTTAGAGTTCTCATCTCATATTTTGTCAAGGAACCAAGTAATGCATGCATGTTCAAAATCTCAAAGTTTGTTGTATCTTCTATAGCTAAAACCTTATGATTGAATTTAGATGGTAATGACCTCAATATTTTCTGAACTATTACACTTTCTTTAATTGTTTCCCCTATAACTATCATGAAAATGAAAACTTCATCAAATTAAAACTTCATCAAATTTTAAGAATAATTTAGCTATATGTTCATATTCATTCATTTTTAAGATCTCAAATTGTGTTCTATATACTTGCAATTTGGTAATCTTTACCTTTTTATCTCCTTCGTGAATATTTTCTAATTTATCCCAGATTTCTTTGGTTGTTTGACAATGCATTAATTTTATAAATTCATACTCACATATACCACTCAGGAGTGCATTAATATATTTTTCATTAGGTATGAAATCCAGTTTGGAATATATGTGACTAGTCTCTTCCTTTGGTTCTTCATATTGTACCATAAAATCAGCCCATACTTCTATTCCAAGAGACATTAAGTATGTCTTCATTCTAGCTTTTGAGAAAGCATAGTTTGTACCACTGAATAGAGATGCTTTATTTTTTTAGAATACTTCTTGACTAGAAATTTTACTTACTTATGACCTCCTTCTAGTTGGTAGATTGTTCCTGAGGAACCTTTCTCTGATACCATTTGATATTTATGATTGAAAATTACTTAGGAGGGGTGAATCAATAACTTAATATTATTTTCTTGTGCTTATATTTATTTTATAATGAAACTAGTGGTTTATGTTTGTGCACTATTCAATTCCTTTTGTAGGTGTCAAAGAGGGAAATTTTCATATTTACTTATCAAGAATTCAAGAGCATTCACATAACATTCATAAACAACGCATGAAGACACCAGATATAAGTGAAAACCCCAAAGGGAGAAAACCTCGAATGTTAGGTTGAAAGTGATGTGAAGGTAATTTTCTACTCCTTATTACATTATATTTTTGAGTTTCCAACCTACAAGAGGCTACTACCTCAAAGGAAGCTCCAAATCCCACATATTGTTTGTAGGTTGTAACCCACATGAGGCTCCTACCTCAATAGGCTACAACCTGTTCTTTCTCAAGCTGCAACATAGAAGGGAGCATAAATTTCTCAATCAAAAAATCAAGTCACAAATGTTGGTTACCTTATATTAAATTATGCTATCAATTTTACTGTTGAACTGCTTCTTCTCTTCCACCCTCTTTCTCTTCTGCTCCTTCCCATCAACTTTCTTATACAGATTCCTTCTCTTCAAAAATTCATTTTTCCATTCCATGTTGTATATTCTATAAGGAAACCATCATGGTTGTTTGTATTCTTTGCAGGAATATGAAGTGAAGCATTATCTCTTGGGCTGCCAAAAACTTCTCACTAGCTTGACTTCCAGTTTTGAAAATATTTGTAATAAAAAATAACGTTATAGCAACTCAAACAATAATAATTACAAGAGAAAAATCAGACTTGTGTTATCTAGATTTTGTGTTCAATGAAATATATGTATTTAAACCTTTTTATTAATATTTTATGTCTCGCTTGACAATATTTATCCTTCATATTGTTTAGCATAGGATTTTCACTTCACATCACTTTCAACCTTTGCAATTATATCAACAACATTCATTAATATTAATCAATCAACTTGATGACAATAAGTTTCCTTATAATGACCATTTGACACCAATGCCAATATTACCAACAGGTGTTAGAAAAAAAATTCAGGGAATTAAGAGAGAAGTTAGGTTATGTCTTGTTTTATCCCATCAACTAGGCAAGTGAATTCGTAAGGGATGTCAAATTTATGTTGTCCAAGTGGTATACACAAACTCTAAAAATAAGATATCTGAATTAGAATATATTCCAGTCATTCAGGAGTTTTTATATGTCTTTCCTGAGGATATTATGATACTAAATCCAAAAATAAACATTGATTTTACTATAAAGTTGATCCTTGAGGCCACCCCAGTGTCCAAATCCCCCTATAGAATGAGTGTCCATGTGTTAACAGAATTAAAGATGCGGCTCCAAGAGTTTCTAGAGAAGGGTTATATTCGCCCCAGTGTGTCTCCTTTAGGAGCACTAGTTCTACTTGTCAGAAATAAGGATGGCACTCTTCGTTTGTGTATATATTATAGAAAATTGAATAAGTTAATAATAAAAAATAGGTACATGTTTCCCCGAATTGATGGCCTGTTTGATCAAGTTAAGGGCGCTTTCGTCTTTTCAAAAATTGACTTAAGATCCATATATCATCATATTAGGATAAAAGATGAATATATTTATAAAAGAACATTTAGAACATGCTATGGGCACTATGAATTTGTGGATTTTCCATTTGGACTCACCAATGCTCTAACCACATTTATTAGCATGATGAATGGAATTTTCCATCACTTCTAAGATAATTTTTTATTTATATTTATTGATGATATTTTAGCATATTCCAGAAATCTAGAGGACCATAAGGAACACCTTCGGATAGTACTTCAAACCTCGAGAGAAAATAAAATTTACACAAATTTCAGCAAGTGTGATTTTTTTAAAGACCAGATCCAGTATCTTGGACATATTATCTCTTCCGAAGGGATTGCGGTAGATCTAGAAAAAAATAAAACTATCATGGAATGGCCTATACCTAAAAACATAGAAGACACACGTTACTTTATGGGTTTGGCTAGTTATTATATTTTGTTTATATAAGGTTTTTCCATATTTTCTTGCCCTATAACCTCCTTACAAAATAAGGGAAAAAAAGTTGAGTGGTCAGAAGAGTGTCAACAAATTTTTGAGCGTTTCAAACATTTGCTTACCATCGTTCATGTGTTGAAGTTGGTGAATCCAAAAAAAGAATATACCATCTGCACAAATTTTTTCCATGAGTTTGTAGGGCGATTGTTGATGTAAGAAGGTAAGGTGATCGCTTAAAAATCTCGTAAGTTTAAGGATAATTAGAAGAGATACTCCTCTTACGATTTAGAGTTAACAACAATAGCCCATGCCTTGAATGTATGATGACATTACCTTCTTTGAAAAATATTTCTCTTAATGACAGATCACAATAGTTTGACTAGTTTTTTTAAACAGCCTAATTTGAATGCATGTCTAGCTAGGTGGAATGCATTTCAGAGAAATTTTCATTTTAATATTAGACATCTTAAAGGAAGATAAAATCAGGTATTAGATGTATTGAGCAGGAGACTACATTATGTATAGGAAATTTTACCTAGTTAGGTGGAACTTAATTTTTCTCAACCCATTAAAGAATTTTCCTTAAAGGATCTAGAGTACGGTTATCTTTGTCAGCAACATAAACTTGCATGAAATTTTGCGAAAAGAATAGATTATGATATAAACGAAGACGAGATGCTATGCACCATCTAAGGGGGAGACCACAAAATAAGATAAGAGGAAACAAGAACAAATTCATCATAAAAATGTCAAATCAAGTCATCTTATTCATGAGAAAGCGACATCAATAAGGTGCACTAGTCTTTAATGCCAGGTTTTATAGACAAATGTACACAAATGTACACATGTATATATTATATGTATAAACATGTAAATAAATAAATAGACAAAGCATGTTAGCATCATTACAATTTTCTAAAAAATCCTCGATTATTTTCTTGTTCACATGAAATACATTGATGTACATTATGGTGATCTATGTATTGACTAACAATTGATCTATGAAAACCCAAGATACATTGAAATATATTCACATGAAAGAAAAAGGAAAATATTTTCATCAAGTGGAGGATCAAAACCTATTTTATTCAAATACATATATATTTACATGCAACCAGAAGAAAAGAGACCACTATGGAATTAAAATGGATCTTTAATTCATAAGGAATTCAAGTAATTAAGTTGCATTTCTACATTCAAATTTTGAGGCATCTTCAAACATCTATGCTACCTTCAAGCTAGGAGGAGCAGATTTTATTCATCTTTGTGACAAGTTTCGAAGAAGTCTTGATCATGAAGACTCATGATATCGACATCTGAACTAGGCTATTTGCAAGTTTTATATGAAGAAATCTAGCTCAACATAAGATCATGTACAATCTTCTATAAGGGATTATTTCATGCATAATTCCCTTTATGATTTCAAATTTCTCCCACTAGAGAAAAATTATGAAGATGTGTTTATAATCATAAAGACATAATGTGATTAACATAATCTGCAATATTTCAATGCATCACTAGTGTATTGCTAAATCCTTCATCATTACAATATAAGCACAAATATGAATCTTTCATCAAAAGAAAAAATCTCCGGAAGTGCTTCAACAACCTGATTGGACTATTTTTTTTTTTTTTTTTAATTCGATGGAAATCGACATGCTCACATAGAAATGAGAATAGAATCAATTCAACAAGATTTTCTTTCTGTATTTATGAAATAAATTTTTTATTGACATGAGTCTATGATAATAATGAATAATATTTTTAATGCAGAAAATGTAATAAAATTAAATGCAGGGAAATGCTATTCTCCAAATATCTGAAAGGAATTTTGTTTTTCACAATACTATGTGTAAATTATTTGAAGCGAACAAAATTAATGGAAGCCAAAATTAATAAACCCAGTTCATAAAATACAAACATTGAAAGAAAAATTCAATGCATTTTCCAAGGGACATGAAGAGCCAAATGCAATATTATACACTAGCTTGCTAGATTTGATACATTTTTCCAAAAAATAATTTGGAGGAATTTGATAACCCTCAACAGGGCTATCACTAACTAGATTTCAAAATGAAACATAGTTGACATAGGTTTCAGTTTAATCTCTGTCAATGCAATCATATAACAATGGGATGGATGGAAAATCATCCTGGGAATACATCCTATTGATCAAATGAAGATCCAAAATATCATAAGGATTTAAGCATGGATTCAATTAATCATGATATTAATATTGTTATGAAACAAAAACCTCAAAGAGGCATTTTCTAGGTATGAATATCTACGAAAGAAATTACATCCCATGACGAGGTCATTAAACATATTTATTTTTGAAGAAAATGAGTACAAAAGAAGACCAAAAGAGAAACCAAACTTCAAAAAAAAATAATTATATGATGAATTTAAAGAGGATGGAGCACTCTTGTAACTCCTAATTATAATGAATGCTAGTAGAGAAAAGAACGAAGAGAATAAAATCATTAATGTGGTGAGTAATATAATTATGTCTATTCAAATCTTGACTGAAATAGGAATGGAAGCCCAAATACAGAATGACAGGTAACGGATATTGACAGCCTCAACAACCCTATCCAGGTGCTATTATGGGAGATAGTTAGACTGAATGTCATGTAAAGAATATTGACAGTCTCAATAACTCTAGCCATGGATTATTTTGGAAGATAGTCAGTTATAAAATAATGCATTCTTAATATTATGGGATCTCAATTACCTTAAGGGTCAATGAGGCAATTTAGAGGAAGGAATATTTTCAACAATGATTGTTTACATTGCTTCTAGCTTGGGAATTAGTCATTGCAGCAAATGTATCAAAATTTATCCATTGGTATCGACATTATATTTGACTGAGAAATGAATTATGAAGCATGAATATTATTATTATCACTGCATAAAAGGATTATTGTTACATTTATTTGAGTACTATAGCCAAATGAAATTAAATCAATATTCTAATTTCTAAAATCTTTATTATTCCTCACCAAATCATGGAAGATTTTGGCATAGTATATTAAGTATTTAGACATAATGGTTTACATAGTAGAAATCATGAACGATACTGACATGCAACTAAACCATATAACCAAACTTCCAAGAGAAACAATTAAGTTCCTCTCCCATCGATTTTATTTTATTATTCTACCTTATCAACTCTAGTTACAACCATTATAACATTTGCAACTGTGTTAATAATTGATAAGGTGAATGTTATTCTGTATAGAGGAAATTCAGGAGAGTTGGTTAGGGAAGAGTGAAGCAATGCAACCATTTTCCCTAATTTCTAACAGGATCAACTCAAACCTTTGACAATTGCTACCTTTTCCCACATCAATTATCTGTTACTTCTCCAGTTATCACAATCCAAGCATAATCTTCTACTACAACCACGACCAAATATGTATCATTGACATAATAAAAATTGGTATCCCTACTCAACAATCTAAAGAGTTGTTGTGTCCTCACCAGTTACTGCATGCCAAGGTCATAATCTTCCAGGTGCATAATATGTCGGTGCATAAGTTGGCATGCCTTCACCTATTATCATAGAAAAAAGGCATAATCAATCTAGCTTAGTGATATTTGTTTGGTTTGAAGGAAGTAAGGAGCGATGTGGAGAAATTGGTGAGTGAGCCATTTATGCATGGTGCATAGTGGAGGAGAGATGCAGAGAAAATGGTTTGTGATCCATTGGTGCATGATTCATGATGGAGCCATTGGTGCTTGATGCATGAGCCATTGGTGTGTGATGCACAGTGGAGGAGTGATGCTGTAATTAGTGTTTTATGCCCTAAAACATCGCAACGGTAATGCAAAATTTAGAGCGATGATAAGAGGTTGCATAAATCCATGAAGCAGGAGAAGCAGCAGCAATAACCACTGAAGCACTATGAAAAAATAAATCCCTGAAGCAGGAGAAACATTAATCCCTGAAGTGGAGCAAAATTAATCCCTGGAGCAACATTAATCCCTGAAGCGGGGCAACGTTAATCCCTGAAGCGGTGTTAATCCCTAGAGTGGATCAACATTAATCCCTAAAGTAGAGAAGCATTAATCCATGCAGTCATATTATTATTATACCATGGAAAATATTCCATGCAGCATTAAGCTCATGTTCATGGCAGTGTTAACATGCAGAAATGTTGGGATGGAATCTCGAATTAATTTTTGAAGCACAGTGAAAAAAACCCCTACAGTAGCGTTAATATTTCCATCATTAATTTAATGCGTAGGAATATTATTATTATTATTATTATGTATTCTTATATACCTATGTTCATTGAAAATATCTAATGAAATTAACTCTTATAATGCAGTATTATTATTATAGTATGCTACATTATAATAGATTGAGCATATATAATATTCAAAGGGGTATAATATGCAAAGTGGAAAATCATATGGTGAAGAGAATTATTATCATTATCGAGCCTTGGAAAACATTATTTTGATTATTTGGAAAAGTGTTATTCAATGTTGGATAGTCTATAATATGTAGAGTTCGTTATACATTAGCCTCATAATTTTTTATGGACTTTTAATGCCTCATATAATTTATATCAAATGGATTCATCAAATGGATTCATCTTGGCAATTATATTTCATATTCTAATGCAACCATAAATTACTTTAATTTTTGGATTAGAATATATTCATTGTAACTCTCGGGTGTTATGGAATTGTATCAAAGGCATGGAACTGAAAAATGTGACGGTCTCTAAAGGAAAATCAGTGAGCACCATACAATTCAAGATACAAAACATATATATGCGATGGCATTTAAAGATGCATGTGTTCAAAAAAATTGATAGATGAATTCATCAACCAAGAAAGCTCAAATTATTTCTCATTCAAATAACCAAATTGTAGTGTTATTATTTCCAGTGATAGAAAGGGATATATCTCCAATATTTTTAGTGCAAGGCATAAGTTATAGAGCTATTTAGATATTTTATTAGCAACATATTTTTTTCCACTTTCCATTGATGTCAAAGGGGAAGGTAAGAGAGGAGAGGAGAATAAATACATAAGTATCTTGGGAAGAGGAACAACAAAGAAACAATGAAATAACAGAGGTATGAAGGAGAAATACAAGAGAAACAAATACAAAGAATTAGTGAAAGAGCAGAGGTATGAAAGAGTAACATAAGAGCAGGCGTGTTGCCATCAATGCCAATGTTAGGTCCCTATATTACTAGTGTAGTTCCTTATTGTTGTTATTGTAGCCCCCTTATTGTTATTTTTGTACCCATGTAGTCTGGATATTGTTATTATTGTGCCCCATAAAACCCCACTATTGTTATTGTTGTGCCCTTACATTATTATTGTTAGGTCGGCTAGGATTATATTATGACCCCATGGACTCCTATATAAACAAATGAGGTTTTTTCATTTATGTAATGTAAAGGAGTTCCCCCCTCGAAGTGGCTGATTTCTAAGGCATTGATCTCTCATCTATTCCATTTTTGGAGTTGGTTTCATAACATTTGGTATCAAAGCTTTGGATTCTAGGGGCTCACTACTTGAAACAAGTCATCATGGAATTTTCACTATAATTTTTTCTTATATGAAGGTTCAGAAGCTAAAAAAAAACCCCATTTGCGAAGAAATCCTCATGAACGTTGTGTAAAAATTTCAGATCTTGGTTTGCAATATTTTCGGAGATATGATTTGTGGAAGTTAGGGTTTTTGTAGGCTCCCGAATTTCATCTCAAAGAGGTGACCTTGGGAAAATCATCATAACTCTCTCTTTGAGCATCAGATTGGAATTTTGTAAAAAGTGGCCAAAAGTACATGGGGTGTAGTTTGATTTGTATCAATGTTAGAGAAAAATGAGAAAACAGTGACACATGGCATGACGTACAAGTTCGATATACTAAAATAGTCCATAACTAGGTCATTATAGGAGACTAGGCTAATAAAGGATTGAAGATAAAATCTTGGAGATATGAAATTCTAGATATACATAAGTTTTAATATCAATATTCTCAAAATCAAGAAAAAGGTGTGTATTTGTTTTTTCAAATTGCATAAGTCTTGTTCAAAAAATGAGTTCAAAGTGATTCCAAGGGAATATTGAAGCATAGATATCAATATTGGGTTCTAAAATGGCCCCTTAAGCCACCCCATTAAGCCCTTATAAGGATCTAATATGACTCATGAAGAGGAAGAAGTGCAACATGATATATCAAGATCACAAGACGAAGTTCACCAAATTTTGCTATCTCAAAGAGCAACAAAAAATGAAATGGAAGTTTTGAAGAAAGACGTGGAAGCTGATATGGATGGTGTGAAGAAAGGCATGGAAGCTAATATGGATGGTTTGGAGAAAGTTGTGGAAGCTAAGATGGATGGTTTGAAGAATGGCATGGAAGCTAAGATGGATGGCATGGAAGCTAAGATAGATGAAAAAATGAAAGACACCATGGAATACATGAATAATGATCTAAAAGAAAACATGGAAGGTTTTAAGGAAGGTTTAAAAAATTTGATACAAGAAATGATTCCTAATGGTGAAAAGGTAGTATAGGAAACTCATGACGAGAACAAAATAAATGTTAATCTTGATTTCATAAAATCTAATGTTGGATTGAAGACCCACCATATTCCAAAGATTGATATGAGGAATTTTGATGGCAAGGATCATGTAACATGGATACTACATATGGATCAATATTTTGATCTCCATAATTTTCAAAACACACAAAAGGTACACATTGCAACTTTACATTTAGAAAAATACATTTGTATGGTATCGATGGATTTTCTCTCGTAAAAATATTGTCACTTGGTCAATTTTTACGGAGGAAATGATAGAACATTATGAGGATACAAAGAGCAACACCCTATTTATCCAATTGATAAATTTCAAACAAAAGGGTTCAATGGTGGAGCACATTGAGGACTTCCAAAAATTGAATATAAGGGTAACTGATATTCGAGAGGAACACAGGGTTGATGTCTTCATAGGGACTTTAAAGAATAACATCCAACATGAGGTTCACCTTTGGGAACCTGATTAATTGGAGAAGGTATTTAGGTTGGCAAGAAAAATTGAAAGTAAATGCATGGTGACAAGGAATCCTACTGCTCACATCTATAAATATGGAAGTGTTGCTACTCCTAGACTTGCAAAACCTACAAGCTTGACACCACAAAATTTGGAAGAAAAAAGAGCAAAAGGGCTTTGCTACAGTTGTGATAGTAAATACACTAAAGTTCATAAGTGTGTTGAGAAGAAATTATTTTACATAGATTGTGAAGAGGAGGAAGAAAATGAACAATAAACTTCAAAATAAGAGGATATACACCAAGAACCAACCCTAGATAAAGAAGAAATGAGTCTAACCATATCCTGTAATGCATTGGCAAGAATTACCACTCCTCAAACTCTCAACATAGAAGGAAATGTGAAGAACAAAAATGTAATAGTGTTGATTTATTCATTGTAATAGTACCCATAATTGTATTCATTGTAATAGTACCCATAATTTTATTCATTGTAAGGTAGCCAAGGAATTGAATTGCTTCCTATACCTAGCACCTGAGTGTCAAGTGATGGTTGCAAATGGAGGGACTATAAATTGCTCTGGAAAATTCCATAATATCAAGCTATCCATGGGGGAATATGCATTGAATAGTCTAATTCCTTCCATTCCAATGGGAGGTGATGATGTTGTTCTAGGAGTACAATGGTTACAATCTTTGGGGACGGTAGATTTTAATTTTCAAGAATTTTTCTTGAATTTTTTTTTGGACGGAAAGGAGGTTGAATTAAGGGGTATCGCAAGGAAGCTAAGAAAGATAATAAACTATAATTTCATGATGAATATTTTGAAGTAATAAAACCAAGGTTTAATTGCGCAATTATGCTCACTAGAAGTTCCAAAATCAAAATCGTCTATTTCTTCAGATCTCCAAAAAGTCTTGGAAAATCATTCTAAGGTGTTTGAAACTCCTAAAGGACTCCCAAATATTCATGACCATGATCATGCTATTCATTTGATTCTAGGAAGTGTTCCTCCAAACATCAAGCCTTACAGATATCCTTATGTCCAAAAGAGCGAAATTGATCATATGATTGCAATGTTAGAGGCTGGTATAATTCAACCTAGTCAAAGTTCTTTCTCTGCTCCAGTAGTATTGGTACACAAGAAGGATGGATCATGGCACATGTGTCTGGATTATAGGGAGCTCAAGAAGCTCACTATTAAATATAAATTTCCCATTCTTGTGATTGATGAATTACATGGATAAATTTATTTTACCAAGTTGGATCTTCTTTCACGATATCATCAAATTAGAATGAAGGCTGAAGATATTGAGAAAAAAACATTTGAAACTCATGAGGGTCATTATGAATTTTTGGTCATGCCTTTTGGCTTTACCAATGCATCTTATACATTTGAAGGGTTTATGAATTCCATTTTTAAACCCTTAGAAAATATGTGTTATTATTTTTTGATGATATACTAATCTACAGCAGGTCTTGGAAGGATCATTTTCAACATGTCGACATGCTGCTCAAACCATTGGAGGAGAAACAATTATAGGAAAAAACATCCAAATTCTTTTTTGGAGTACACTAGGTGGAATATCTGGGTCATATTATATCTCACGAGGGTGTTAAGGTAGACCCTAACAAAATCAAAGCCATTAAGGAATGGAAAGTCCTCAACCATAAAGAAGTTGTGAGGATTTATCAGGTTAACAGGGTATTATCGCAAGTTTGTTAAGAATTATGGAAGAATAGCAGCACCTCTAACAATATTATTGAATAAAGAAGCATTTTCATGGACTCCTAAAGAAACTAAGGCCTTTCAACATCTTAAAGAGGCAATGTTCTTAGCACCAGTCTTAGCTACGCTAGACTTCACAAAATCCTTTATTGTGGAATTTGATGCCTCAGGAAATGGAATTGGTGTTGTTTTAATGCAAGATGGAAGACCCATTGCTTTTGAAATTTTTCCAATCAACTGAAAGTATTTACTGAAAGCTATTTATGAGAAGGAATGTTGGAAATACTACATGCACTAAAGAAATGACGACCTTACCTAATGGGAAGAAAATTTAAGTTAAAAAATGATCATGATAGTCTTAAATACTTTTTAGAAAAAAGACTACCTTTGGAAGAGAAAAAAAATGGGTCACAAATATGTTGGGTTATGAATTTGAAATCATCTACAAAAAAGGGAAGCTAAATGTTGTTGCAGATGCACTCTCAATAAATGATGAGGAGGTGGAAGCATTTCTTTGTGTTATTTCTATTATCTAACCAGATTGGATAATGAAGCAAGGGAGGAATGGAAGAATGACAAAGAAGTGTGGAAACACATTCAAAAGTTGCAACAAGATCCTAGTACATCTGATACATTTGGTTAGAAAAATGATTCCTTATGTTACAAATATTTCTTGTATCTTTGCAATAATTCCCAAATAAAACAAAATATTCTTTTGGAATTGCACCTCTCCCATAGGAGGACACTTGGGTTTTTGAAAAACTTACCACAGGGTGAACGAAGAATTTTTTTGGCATGGCCTTAAATCTGATATTCAAAAGTTTGCGTCATAATGTTTGGTTTGCCAGCAGAATAAAGTTGAGACAATTAAGACACTGGGTTTGATACAAAATTTACCCATTCCAAGTCAAGTGTTGGAAGGAGGTTTCAACAGATTTTATCATAGGTTTTCCTAAGTCCGAAGGAAAGAGTGTCATCATGGTGGTAGTCGATACACTTACCAAGTATGCACACTTTTGTGCATTATATCATCCATTTGAAGAAATTAAAATTGCTACTGCATTTATGGAAATAATTCAAAAGATACATGGAAACCCAAAGATTATTGTAAGTGACGGAGATCCCATTTTCACTAGAAATTTTTGGATAGAATTATTTTCTTGCTTGGGTACTCAACTAACCCATAACTCATCTTATCATCCTCAATCCAATGGGAAAACTGAGATAGTTATCAAATGTTTGGAAGGATATCTTTGTTATTTTGTATATGATAAACAAGCACAATGGGTCAAGTGGTTACCTCTGGCTGAATGGTGGTATAACACTTCCTTCCATACTGTAGCAAAAATGACCCCATTTATGGCACTTTATGGATATCATCCACCATCCATCACATCACATTTAAGAGAAAATTCTGAGGTTCAAGTAGTGGAACATCACATCGAGAATCAAAAACAAGTACTCCAACTCTTAAAGGATAAAATAAATTTGTCACAAAATCCAATGGAACAACAAGCAGATCAACATCGCAACGGGAGATTTTTTGATGTAGGAGACTAGGTATTTTTACGGCTACAACCATGCAAAAAAATGTCCCTCGAGTAAGATAATATGGATAATAAATTATCGCCAAAGTACTATGGTCCTTAAAATGTGTTGCAAAATATTGGTAATATGGCATACAAATTGGAGCTTCTTGCTTCTTCTCAAGTGCACCCAGTTTTCCTTGTTTCATACTTAAAGAAGGTTATAGGTGAAAAACCTCCAATTCAAACAATATTGCCAGAAATTGATGAGGAAGGAAACCTCATATTGGAACCTGAAGAAGTCACGAAAACAAGAACTCGGTAGCTACGAAATAAATCAATTTCAGAGTATCTCATCAACTGGAAGAACTTACCCACTCAAGATTCCACATCAGAGGATGAGAATTTTATACAGAAGCATCCAGAGCTACCCAAGCATTGAGGACAACACATTTTTGAAGGAGAGGGGCATGTTAGGTCCCTATATGACTAGTGTAGTCCATTATTTTTGTTAATGTATCCCTCTTATTGTTATTTTTGTAGCCCTGTAGTCCCCATATTGCTATTATTGTGCCCCATAAAACCCCACTAATGTTATTGTTGTCCGCTTACATTATTGTTGTTAGGTTGACTAGGATTATATTGAGACCCCATGGACTCCTATATATAGAGAGGAGGTATTTTCATTCGAATCATATAAGAATTGTTCATTTATGTAATGTAAAGGAGGTTTCCCCCTCAAAGTGGATGATTTCTAAGGTGTTGATCTCTCTTTTATTCTATTTTTGGAGCTGGTTTCATAATAGACCAAGGGGGATAATGCTGGTAATATTCGCATTGCTGTAAAATGGTAATGATAAGGAAACTTATCGTCTTCACTTTCAACGTAACATTTGTAGTTTTATCTATTTAGTGTTTCCACTTGTATATGGTGTCTTCATGTGTTGTTTCTGATTGCTATGTGAATAATCTTTAATTATTGATAAGTAAATATGCAAATTTCTCTCTTTAACACCTGCAAAAGGAATTCAATAGAGTGTAAACATAAACCATTAGTTGAATAATATTTGAAAGGCCTATCTAGTAGGGTTGGGGAAAGGTAGGTCTTATCACCTGAATGAAAAGCCAATCCTTCTCAGATAAGTTCCTGAAAGGCGAAAGGTAAGGAGGATAACTAAGCCAGATACCTAGAATCACATTGCGTAGTCAGTCACCAATGTTGAACCTTACAAGCTCCCGGATGATGGGATGGCATGGATGGATCTTACCCTTACCCTTATCTTTATACTGCTAGACACCTAAGACCATGGATGGGATGGGGGAGTCCCTTTACCCTTTTACCTAGAATATCAGTACTAGTAGGCAACATTATTAGAAGACCTTACCTTGGTCATACTACCCCCACCTCCTATACATACCTTTCTCTAGAGGGAGCAACCCTAGACGACCATGCTGACCAGGGAAGGAAATGCTATCAGACCTGTTTATGTGACAGATCAGATTGAATGTTACAGAGATTAAAATGAGGAAAATAGAATAATATTAAGTTATTGATTCACCCCCCTGATCCTCTCAGTAATTTCCAATCATAAATATCAACAATCTCATCAGTCAAAAAATTAATTATTTTTCCTTTGCAATCTACTATCACCCAATGCTTTTCAAGCTAATACATACCTATTAGTATGTCAAAGGAGCACAAATGTAATATATTTGAATTTTCTTTAATTGGTTATTGAGCTACATGAATTACACAATCTTCTACTTTTGAACTTACCCTCCTTTTATCTCCTATGGCCAGTTTTACTAGCCACATATTCTTAAATTTTACACTATTCATGTGATTTAAATCACAAATTTCTGAAATAATGTATCTAACACTTGCACCAGGATCTATTAAAATGGAAATAAATTTATTGGCTATTTTACCTTCAAGTTCCACCATTGTTGGTTGATACTCAGCTTGGTGATTCTCTAAAGCTGCATTAATTCGGGGTCTACTCCTTCCCACCTCACCCATAGTAGAGGCTTCTTGGATATTGGAAACTGACTCTAGTCTGGTGCGATGAGCACAATTTTTGTAGTAATTTGGTTTTTTACAACCCCATCATTGCAAAGGAGGTTTATGAGTTTGGCTAGGTGCTGGTCAACTGGACGCTTTTGTCTCTTTCACTTCATTTTCAGATATAAAATTTTGTTGGATTTTTCAAGGAGATCCACCTGATATTTTTCGGTGTGCATTTCTGTTTCTTGCAGCCTTCACATTTTTTTTGTTCAATTTTTTTTTTCCCATTATTATTTTTTCAACCCTTGGTACCCTCACCCTTCTATTTTATTTGATGGTAACATATTCGAGCTTTTCGAATTACTTCATCCATCCTATTGGGGTTATCAAATTCTAACATTTACTTCGTGAAAGAAGGTAAATTTCTAATGAACCTCTGTACCTCTTCTTTCTCTTCATGAATGTAAGGGACATATCTCAAAAATGAGGTAAATTTTCTTATGAACTCATCCATTGACTCTTGTCCAAGTTTCAAATCATGAAAGCCTTTTGATTTATCATCATAGAACTACTAAGTTAGGTATTTTTCTTTGAAATTCTTCTTAAATTTCTCCCAAATAACTTCACGTTCATCAATTCCTCGAATTGTTTTAATTTACTCCCACCATAAGGTGGATTTCCCTTACAGTAGGTACACTGCCAACCTTTCCTTCAAATTATCATCATATTGATAAATTTGAAACTATTTTCCATATTAATCAACCATGCCTCACCTGATTCCTCCACCTCCCCATCAAACATCAAGGGGTTTTATTTTATTGAACTCCCCTTGCAATTCAATTTTCATTTCTTGATTCTGTTTCCACTAGAGAAATTATCATATTCGTCTTCATTTCCGGCTTGACTTGCTTCAAACTATGGATTATCCTCTTGTTGTCTACACATTTCTTCCATGTTTCCTTCATCTTGATTGGGATTATGATTGATTTGGTTTTTCCTATCCGAAAATATTTTCATTATCTTTTCTTGTTCCAGCCGCATCCTTTCAGTGTCTACCCTTACATTCCATTTCTCCGTATGTTATTTTTGTACAATATCGAGTAATATATAATTTGTATTTTGGTTTTCCCCTCCTAATTGAACCCATGTCGCAGGGTTGGATGTAGATTTGACTCCCCTGTACGGTCCTCCGAGTGGGGTAACTCTTACACCCCTTCTCATGGTGTATCAACTATGTTATGTGCGTCATAATTATTTTTTATTATTCCACACAAATCCCTTTAGGCCTCAGAGTAGAAACCTAGGATTTGATACCACTTGTCACATCTATACAATTTTATTTTTGTTATCTACGTAATAGCTACACATACAAGGTAAATGGATCTTTATGAATTATTTCCATAGTTAATAACTATATCAGTATTCAGTTATACATATCCACAAATAACCATATCTCCATTGAATTATAAATTAATGTGTGTGTGTGTGTGTATTAACCACCTTTGGGATTATTTCATGTTGCATAAATCTACATATGATTTACATAAGGGGATTAATATTATTAGTTTCTTTTTATGGTTGCTCTATCCATCCTTCCAAAATTTATACTTTTTGGTTTTTAATCTGATTGCATGTGGAGACCAACTGGATCTAATCACTTGATAGCTTCGCAGGTTCCAGAACCTTCTACTATGACAACTGGAATTTTCATGACCATCAATATTTGTCCTCTGCATCCAAAAGTTCCTGGGGTATTCAATGGTTTTGGTAACCGCCTGATTTTGTGCCTGCCTCCATCGGTCATTCGAGTGTTTCAAAATCAAGGAGTTTCTTGCTCCCTCAAACCTTGGTTCTCGAGTTTTTCTATATTTACCAAAATATATTCTTGAGGTTGTTCTTTTCTCTAGTTATTCATTACTAGTTGGCTTTTTCACTGCCCTCACTGTGTTCCTAACCAATTCTGAGGCCGAATTGATAGGAATGACCTTCAGGATTAACAGGGTAAACAATTTTGAAACTTACTCTTCTCCTTTATTTTTTGTTTGTAGTTACTACATTTTTTTTGTTGGTCATCTAACAAATTTTTCCAATTTCTTGTGATCACAGGTGTAGGGTTAATTTCCTAGAAGTAAATCCACACTATTTGGATCTCAGAGGTCAACACCTATAGGAAAAATGTGGAAAAACTATTGAATCTAACACCAGATTATGACAACAATTTCCTTATGTTAACTTAATGTCTTTGTTTTGGATATTTGGAATCCTTATGAGAGGGTTATGGTTCGGCCTTTAGGCTCTGGAACATGTGTGAACACACTTGGAAAAAGCCTCATATAGCGGCATGGGTTCAATGGTTCATTTCTTGGTGCAAATGACCTCTCGTGAGGGTTTTATCTTTCTCAGTTTATTTTCAGAGCAACATAGTGTTTCTCCTCTACTCATGCAAGTATGAATGTGTATAAATGTTTTCCTTTGGAAAAAATCTATCTAAGGGCTGCTCAAAGAATCTTGGCTCCTTTAAGTGTATACTTCATTTGCTGCTAGTGAGTTCAAAATTTCCTCACATTGTATTTTTGTATGAACAAAAGTTACTTTAGGTTGTCATTTTGTATATTCGACTGAAAAACATAATTCTTGATTTTTGTTGGTAGTTTCTTGAAGGGTACTAAATCGAAATTTATAATCTTGGTTATAGTCTCTATACTATGTTTCTTTACATTTTTGTTTAAGGCTTATTCCTATTTGTAAATATTTACTGGTTAAAAGGTCCATCTCTATAAATTTATGATGCATCTATGCTTTCTTCAATTGAATGCACAATTTATTCTTATTTCTACAGATATATTATAGGTTTTAGTCTTTGGTATAAAGAACCATGTGCATAAGTTTTCCAGGCCTATTATTATTCTTAGATAAATACACCATTTGTTGGTTTTTTGCCAAGGATAACTGAATTTCTAATTCTTGTGGAATGTCAGCTAAGTACATGACATGGATCTCTTAACCTGAACTGATCCTCAGCTGTCTGTCAACGACTCGACAGGGGTGTAAATTTGGTTCAGACCATGTGTTTTGCATTCATTTCTAACTTACTCTATTTGAACCTTAGTTGCTTCATTTTGTATACGAATATGATATAATGGTTGCTATTATAGATTATGAACTGTGTATGTTCTATATTGTTTTCTTCTCAAGTTATTAATAGTAATTAAAATAAGTAGTATATGTTATTTCTAATTAGTTATTTTCAATGCTTTCTTATTCTCTGTTGGTATCGAAGCGTGGTGCCATGAAATAGATTCCAGAGATAAGAGTCTATTCAATTTGTTTTCTCTAATATTCCATTATGGCATAAATGTATTGCCATATTTCATAAGAAGATATATATGTATATAGTTTTTAATCTTAATTTCATAGTGTTTGTAATTTAGTCCTTTGTAAAACTTGGCCTTCCTAGCCACATGCCACACCACTATAATATATATACCTTTAAATAAACAACATCAGATACTATGCCCTTAGTGACATGTTTTTCAACATTTTATCCAACTAAAATAAAAATCCTAAGTTCTTATAAACACTTATCTGCTATGATAATGTTCCATAGTTTACACACGACCTCACCACCTATCTAATGAGAATTTTTCCATTACATCTAGTTTATCCCCTCATGCTTATCTCTTCCAAAACAGTCACCTAGGTAACAATATTTCTTTCCTCTATTGAAGTCACTGACATCAAGACCCTCAATTCAACTCAAAATTATTTCCACAAAGTAAATATGAAAAGTGGAGTTTCCACTGGCCCTAGTCTAGCTCAAGAATACTCCTAGGCAACATCCTGCCTTCTCCTTTCCTCTTCTCTCATTTTGTTCCCCTTCTCTCATCTCTTTATTCCCTCTTGTGGGAAAAGAAAAGAAAAATAAAAGAGAAGTAACTCCTCCTAATTGTTAACTGGAACTTCACAAATAGATAATGATTTGTCTTTTTTTTTTTCTTTCTAAATTAAACAACTAGTTATTATTTCAAAACTTATCCATATTCCATTATTTTCTCTACTTAGTAATTCAATTGTAAAATTAACTTATGAATATTTACATTACTTCAGGGTGTCACATCTTTCAACCTTCTTCATAATTTATTTATATATATTCCAAGTGAGGAAGAGAAATCAAATAGTCGTTACCTAGTTTGAAATGATACCAATTACTTATATTACTTGGTTTCTTAATAATACATTCATGGCTTTCTAATTTCTAGATGAAAATATTTACCAAAATATTTATACCTAACAATAAATTAATATAAAAAAAATACTAAACTGCATTTTGTATATATATTTTTACAATCTTAGAAGAAAGTTTTTTTTTTTTACAATAAGAAAAAATTTAGATAATAAAATATTATCTAAGATATAATTAAATTATTGTTATTTATCTCCTTGATATATTTGTTTAATAGTGAACAAAATATTGAGATGTGAGTATGAGAAATATCCAAGAATTATATTTCTTACTTTTCAATTAGAAAGAAAAAAAGAAAGTTTAAAATGCATATATTGATGAATTTGAATTTGTATTTCAATTTTTTTGGATTTCTTTATCTAGTTTTGATATATATATATATATATATATATAACAATTAATAAAATATAATTATTTTTATTGTTAAATTGCTTCTAATTTCTTGCAAATTTATATCAAAGTTTTAGTCTAAGTAATTTATAAATAAGTTTAGCTCATGGAGTGTAACTCAATTGAAAATCACCTTGTTATGAAGTATTATGTAAAAGTATGAGATTCAAAGTTCAAATCCCCACTATTTAGGCCAACCAAAAAAATAATATTTTTTTATCTATTTATTTATATATTTTTAAAGTGTGGTGTGTATATTGTAATTGTTTTGAATTCAAATTATCTTTAATTTATCATTTTTAATATAATTTTTAGATAAATATACATTAAATTAAATACTTAAAAAAGGTTAAAATTATTCTAACTTTTCAAAATGTGATATTTTAATTTTATAATTAATTAAAAAATTAATATAATTATCATATTATAATTTCATATTTAATTAAAAAAGGATTAATGAAAAAGGAAAAATATAATATAAAAGAAAGAAATTGATATGATTAAATTTCATGTGGTTTGAATATCTATTTTTAAAAATTAAAAATATAATTTTCGCCTATCCACTCATGGAATCTCTGTGCAAACTTCCCGAATGCAATGACAGACAAGTTGTCTCTAATCGTATCAACATAGATTGAAGGGACATAAAAGGAACTGATGTTCAGGAAATATCGCGAGGAAAATTGTTGCGTTATTCATAGTCGTCTACCCCTACAAAACAAAGAGCCCAAGAAATGATTGTATTTAAATAAGATAACGTAAGTGGTATGTGAAATAACAACCTCGATATAGGTGTGAGATAGTAGTATCCAACTCTGAAGAACGTGATAGTTTTCCTGGCAATATTTCCTGCACATCAATTCATCTTCTTTCCATTTAATCTCTGATGATATGCCCCGCAAAACGAAGCGCCCTACAAATGGCTGTCTTTATATAATATAACTTGAATGGTACATGAAATAATAACCTCGGTATAGGCGTGAGACAGCAGTAGCCTACAAGCCGGCGAACTTAGGGCGCACAATGAGAGTCAATTTTGTATGTGTTAGATAATATTGTCTTAAATATATATGGTTTTGTCTTAATTCTTAACTATCTTAAATGAGTTTCATATTAATTTCCATTGTCGTAAGTAGCCGTTCTCTTAAGTATAAAGTTTTATCTTCAAATTTTTTTGTCTTAAATATAAAGTTTTGTCTTAAGATATATTTTTCTTAATCTGTTTTTGTCTTAAATATCAAGTTTTGTCTTAAAACATTTTTTTCTTAAATATAAAGTTTTGTCTTAAACTGTTTTTGTCCTAAATATATAGTTTTGTATTAAAATATTTTTGTCTCAAACTGTTTTTGTCTTTATCTTAGATTTTATATTTAAGATAATTCAATTTATATTAAAATTTAATGTAAAATAACTAAAATAAAAACAAAAAGTGACTTTCTTTTGTCTTAAAAATTATCTTCAAAATTCCCTTCGTGTAGCAGTGGTAAGATGTTGACGAATTAATTAAAAAAATCATTGAAGAATTGTCCCCACTTTCCCGTGCGCACCTATCTTACCCTCGTCAAGTCAATAGGTTTGTCTTCACTTTCTCTGCATCCTTTCTGTAGATCATGAATGCCTTAAAATTTTCCAACTTACTCTATTATAAGAATGAATCAAGAAATCACTTCAATACATCGTATATGAATGCATTAAGAACTCGTTGAATATTTTCCCAAGTTTCTCTGCCTTTCTTAGCGCATATGCCCATTTTCCTCTCTTAGGGTTAGGTGGTTTTTGTTAGGGGTATGGGTTAAGGGTGTCATATAGGTGACATAGGGAATGGTGTGAAAGGTATATGGGTTATAAGAAATGGGGTTGGAGGAAATATTCTTGGTTGGAGTTAGGGGATGTGTAGTTGGGATAGGGTTAAGAGTAAGGTAGAGATTAAGGGTATTTACTTCAATGTATTTTTATGTTGAAATAGAAAAGTATTTATAGATGGAAAGGAAATGTATATATTTACATATAAACTCAAAATTTAAGTATTTTTCTCTTTTCTTATTAAATGCACATATTTCTCTTTTCTTATTAAATGCATGTGTGTGTGTGTGTTGCTATTTTATATATCATTTCAGGTGTAGCTATCCCAACTACAACTTGAGTGGGCCTAATGGTTAATAACATGTGTTTCCGCGTAAGAGGTCACAATTTCAAAAAAAAAGTGGGTAGAGAATGTATGCCTTAGTAGACTAGCGGAAGCGAGTCCCTTGTCCCACAAACAAGAGAGTCTCATACACCAATTTGGTGTCTACCGTGACCTTGAAATTAGATTATATATATATATATATATATATATATATATATATATATATATATATATATATATATATATATATATATATATATATATATTGGAAACCAATGGAATATCTAACTGAGTTGTCTTGTACTCACCTTGTTCTATATAAGGTTAATTTTGTCAATTACCACTATAACTAGCAATTGCACCATCACCAGACGTTGCAATGGAAACACCTTACGATTCTTAGTTGCTAAAGCAAGATATATATAGTGATTTTAGTTCATTTTATAGTTCATTTTAGTAAAGGTAGGAGAAGCCATCAGGTTCAGTAATAATGTTGTCTTTCATTGTAAATTTGATATACATTAGGTCTTGTCAATTGCAAATTTTAAAATAATTTATTTGAAGATTATGAAAAGGAATTCCCTAGGGTCATGGCCTGCACAATCAACTGTAGAACTTGCTCACTGTTAAGTAAGACATAGTTGCAGCAATCCAATACCAAAATGATATGAATAACATGAACTAGGTGTGTATGCATGAGCAATAAGCTACATATTTCTCAACCAATCCTTGTCATATTCTTGATATAAGTGAGGCCATGACCAAAAACACTACTGCTGAAAACCTGTACCCAATTCTGTAATCATGCAATCAATGCTATTATTGTTGTTGAAGGGCAAATGATCTGGAATAATATGATAGATATCAGCTTGCAACAAAACTCGAGATATGCAAATCCCCTCCCATAAAATGATACAGTGTAAAAGAATCAATAAACCTTTGTTTCATGGGGGCAACTTAAGATATGAAGAGGTGCTAACCATTTGTTTTGTGAGGGAAACTTTAAGGTATGCAAATCTTCACCCATAATAACAGTCTAAATATGACTGAAAATTGGAAACAAAACATGCCCCCATAAATAAAGTAGGGGTAGCCCCCTTTAAACCAAGTGAATAAGTAATTTAAAATTTAAATGAAGACAAGGTACATACAATACCCATTTGAATTAGATGGGTTAAGAATAATTAGTTTATAATCTTAAGCATGAATGCCATTATGTGTAGGGGATATCTAAAATTTAAATACTAGAAACCCACTACTCCATTTGCATTTGTTGATTCACATATATAATACAATCTATGCCTGACAAGAAAAGTTATCCTTCAAGCATGTTACGAGAAATTCCATCAAAATTGGAACATGCAGAAAAAATAAAGAAATTTATGCTATGGGAATCAAGACCATTGTAACATTAGAAGGCAAATGGGTGCTAACAAAATGTATCAAGTTCAAAAAGTGATCTCAGCGATGCCTGAGAAAGCCTCCTTATCAGCCACAGTGCAAGAAAAACTCAAGATTTGCAAAGCTCCTGTCCTAGAGTGATACAGTTTAAAAGAGGAAGTAATCCTCTATTTTATGGTGTCTTCACCCAATATATGCAGATACTCTCCTATAAATGTTATAGAATAAGAGGGATTAACCCTTTGTTTTATTGGGATTTCCAGTCAACGCATGCAAGATGCAGCTTCCAGCTAAACTATAATAATAAGATATACCTAATAACTCACGGAAATTTATGCTAAGATGTCTGGACTAATAAAATATGCTAAATTCGCCTAGGACTTGCACCTGGAAAACTGTGTGAAAATACCTCTTAGAGCAGATTGTAGAGCAGACCAATAGCGAGGCATTCTGTCCTCCTTAACTTGATGATTTTGCACCGTTGGGGTTTTGCCCTGTAGAGTGGATGGAATAGTCTGGCACTGCCAGCATGGGGTCACTGCAATGGCAAGATGCCACTACAAGTCCATCTTTCCCACATTGCAAAATGATGGGGGTTTTAAAGAAGAAGCAGTCCATTGGTCCATCAATGGGCCAGCTGTTGAGACTTAAAAGTAGAGTTTGTGCACTAGTAATAAGAAATTTAGGGTGCATGAATGCCCTATGTCATAAAATATTTCCATCTGGCCAAGCTTTGGGCAGTCACAAGAGGACTCCTTCCACTCCCCCTGCTACTAATATGCACAATTATACAAGCCATTCAACAACTGAGCAACAACAATTTTCACCTCCAAGCGGAACCAAGACATTGGATCTGAATGTGCCTGCTGAAAATGAAAATGATTATACTCAATTGCAGCACAATTATGCAGTTTTTGTCAATTTAGGTGTAGATTCTACTAGTAAATGTGAGAAATGAGGCATTACTCATATGAAAAACAAAGTTGGCACCAATGATGCTTTGCCATTTTCCAACAGTAATGAGGGGTAGGCATTGTAACAGTTGTACATCTCCAAGAATGTACAAGTGAAGCGGTGCCCAATGCCCTCGCCCCCTTGGCATTTTCTCTTTTGATGAAGGTGCTTCACAAAAGTTTCAAAGCCTTTTAAATTCCTATTTCTCAGAAGCTTTAGGAACATACCCATAACTAAATATTTGTAACTACCTTTATAATCATTTATTCCATATTCATCCCATAGCTATTGACACACATAATTACAATTCCATGCTTAGTTACATCAATCTCATATACAGAACCTTCGTACGAGGAAGATAAATGGCAGTTTAAAAATAGGTTGGAAGGGCTTCCAGTCACTTTTTATTTTTAAATTCAGGCACAACCTGTAATAGTCACGCTTGCCCAGATTGAGGATGTATTTCTCAAAATACATAAATCATGAATCAGGATATCTCTGAAACAATAAAAAGAATTTTTACATAACTACCTAGATCGCTAAAGGAAAGTTGATATTTATGATGCTACCAGTTCTTTAATTGGCAATTATCTTAGAAGCCTCCCATGAACCCTTTATGAAAATGGATGCCAACCAATGCTGATTGCTAATTTAAGGATCTAAGTTGCAAACTTGTTAAAGATTACAAATGCTTATCATCTTAGTGATTTTTTTCCCCTATGCCATGATTGGATTAGTAGTTTGGATGGGCCCTGAAATATGCAAGCAAGCCTACCAGTGGTGCATTGATGTATGTGGTGGGTTCGAATTGCATGAAGAGTGCTCGACTATCTTGATATTGGTCATTTATATCTGGCCCTCCAACTACTGCCCCCACTAGAATACTTGGGTTGGGACTTCTGTCAGCAAATAAGCTGGAGCCACCATTACATGATATATGATAAGGATACTTTGGCACTGAGGGTAAAGTTGAACCTCGGCGATGAATGCATTGAGGGAAGCATAAACCATATCCCACCATAGATGAAAGGCTCATAGGATTATCTCCAAGTATGTAGTCCACTTGCATCCACAACCATTTACAATATCAATAGGGTATTAATAATAATAGGATTTTTTTTTTGGAAAATAGGTTTATTCGAGAAATATATATGCTTTGATCTTTGAGGGACTATTCATTTTCATTGACCAAAGTTTATTGTCACTTGCAGAAATTAAATCTGGATGAGAAGAATTCCAATCATTCTTTCTAATCACATATGTTTTGATTTTTAAGGGACTATTCATTTTCATTGACCAAAGTTCATTGTCACTTGCATAAATTAAATCAAATATGGGTGAGAAGCATTCCAATCCTTCTTCCTAATCACATTCCAAATAAACCTAATTGAAACTAAAACCATGAATAATTTTAGTAAATAATGAACTTAGTAGGTTAGAAATATCGTTGTCAAGGAAAAAATACATTTGAGTAACCGGTTACATGCTCATCTAGAAAGAAAAGATGGATCTTTTATCAAAAAAATAGAATGGGAAAACATTTAACAGACACAAAGCCATGAGATTTCAAAGAAATGATAAAAGAAGTTCATATTACCACTTCAAGCTAAAAGAAATAACACGTTGAGAAACCATAAGGCACCCAACAGTGAAAATTTTGGATATTCCATGTTTTAGATATTCCATTGCTTACAGTATATTGTTATTTGTTAAATACACCAACCAGGTAAGCATGCTATCCGAATGCCTTTGTAGTCCCTGCAATCAAGGATAAATCCATAACTAAAAAAGGATGATTATACAATTTTACAATGCAAAAACAAGCCTGGAAATAAGGACCAGAATAAGACTTACAACACTAACAGAAATATGAATCAAATATGCCAAAATGAAGATCTCCTGTCAAAAAGTAGAATGTAATAGAACCTGTGAAACAAGGAAAATAATGATATAATTTTTCCCATCCTCCTCTCCCCTCTTGTGCACTCTATCATGTAGGACCTTCAGCCTTACATCAAACTTTCAAGCTATCCAAAAATTTAAACAAAACGTGCTCCCATAAATAAAGTAGGGTAGCTCCCTTTAAACCAAGTGAATAAGTAATTTAAAATTTAAATGAAGACAAGGTATATACAATACCCATTCGAATCATATGGGTTAAGAATAAGTAGTTTATAATCTTAAGCATGAATTCCATTATGTGTAGGGGATATCTAAAATTTAAATACTAGAAACCCACTACTCCATTTGCATTTGTTGATTCACAGATATAATACAATCAATGCCTGACAAGAAAAACTATCCTTCAAGCATGTTACGAGACAATCCATCAAAATTGGAACATGCAGAAAAAATCAAGCAATTTATGCTATGGGAATCAAGACCATTGTAACATGAGAAGGAAAATGAGTGCTAAAAAAATGTATCAAGTTGCAAAAGTGATCTTAGCCATGCCAGAGAAAACCTCGTTATCAGCCACATTGTAAGAAAAACTCAAGATTTACAGATCCCCTGTCCTAGAATGATATAGTTTAAAAGAGGAATTAATCCTCTGTTTTATGGCGTCTTCATCCAAAATATGCTGATACTCTCCTATAAATGGTATAGAATAAGAGGCATTAACCATTTGTTTTATTGGGATTTCTAGTCAACACATACAAGATGCAGCTTCCAGCTAAACTATAATAATAATATACGCCTAATAACTCATGGAACTTTATCCTAAGATTTCTGGACCAATAAAATATGCTAAATTTTCCCAGGACTTGCACCTGGAAAACTGTGTGAAACTACCTCTTAGAGCAGACCAACAACGAGGCATTTTTTCCTCCTCAACTTGATGATTTTTTACCACTGGGGTTTCGACCTACAGAGTGGATGGAATAGTCTGGCACTACCGGCATGGAGTCACTGCAATGGAAAGCTACCACTACAAGTCCAAGTCCATATTTCCCACACTACAAACTGATGGGGGTTTCAAAGAAGAAGCAGTTCATTGGTCCTAAATGGGCCATCTGTTGAAGTTTATAATTATAGTTTGTGCATTGAGAATAAGAAAGTTAGGGTGCATGAATGCCATGTGTCACAAAAGCTTTCCATCTGGCCAAGCTTTGGGTGGTCACAAGAGGACTCATTCCACTCCCCCTGCTAATAATATGCACAATTATACAAGCCATTCAACAACTGAGCAGTAGCAATTTTCACCTCCAAGCAGAACTGAGACGTTGGATCTGAATGTGCCTACTGAAAATGAAAATGATTGTACTCAATTGCAGCACAATTATGTAGTTTCTGTCAATTTAGGTGCAGATTCTACTAGTAAATGTGAGAAATGATGCATTACATATATGAAAAACAAAGCTGGTACCAATGATGCTTCGCCATTTTCCAGTAGTAATGAGGGGTAGGCATTGTAACAGTTGTGCGTCTTCGAGAATGTACAAGTGAAGCAGCGCCCAATGCCCTCACCTCCTCGGTATTTTCTCTTGTGATGAAGGCGATTCACACAAGTTTCAGAGCTATTGAAATTCCTATTTCTTAGAAGCTTTAGGAACATACCCATAACTAAATCTTTGTAACTACCTTTGCTTTTCATCCAAGGGTTGCATATGTTTTAATCGTCTAACATATAATCCAAAAGTTTTAGGTCTAACATATAATCTAAAATTTTTCACTTAGGAAAGTTGTTTTCAAATAGTGATGCCTTACGGCGTAACTACTAAATACACCTCAGTATCCTCAATATAAATTTAAACTAATCAGAAAATTAACTAAAAACCTCATAATATATCCCAAAGCATATAATAGTTATATTATTATATAACTAACTCTCTATTAAGTTACTGCCTATTTATGTGGTGTGAGCATTTGAACTTTTGGTTCACTGGATGCAAATTTTATAATAATTTAAAATGAACCTAACTACAGGTTGAAAAATCTAATAATGAAGTGACAGAGCTATAAAAAAAAAAAAAAAAATGTACTTAACACTCACAAGAATGACTAAAATACTTTAATCATATCTAATTACAAAAAATTGTTTCCCATAATGCAGAGACCGTTCAAGAAATTTGAACACAAGCCCATGACATCGAGATTCCGAGATATATATGTGCCCTATGTCAGTTTTTCTTTAGGGTTTTGAAAATTTTTCTATTTCTAAAGGGATTTTCTCACCTGTATATTTTCCTCTCGTGACCTCTGATGACAAATGGGCCTTCCATCATCCATGATATTGTTAAGGAAATGCGTCACTTCACCACTTTCTCGTTTTACATTTATGCACGCATCGCTTTCCCGGGTCAAGTCAATAGGCCCGTTTTCGCTTTCTCTACGTCCTTTCTTTATATCTAGATTTGCGCCATGCCACCACTTTCCTTTAGGGTTTTCAAAAAAAAATTGACTCCTAAAATTATTTTCTCACCTGCATTGAATATATTCTCCTCTATCCCCGATCGGGGTGCTACAAGATCGCTGCTACTGGCCAGACCGTAAGACAAGTGGCAGTATCATACCATGCAAACACTATGTAAGCATTAAGTATGATAGCCAAACTGTCCATCAACCAAATGTGGAGGTATATGGAGGGTATGGGGATGATCACACAATTAGTAAGACAACCTATGTTGTCAGAAGCATGGTGTAAAAGGCAGTACAGGGTTTGCTTCAAAAGATATAGTTCGGCTTGCCAAACAACATTCCCCTCTGGTAGAAACGGTGAATTGCGGCGGCGGGTGGAGAATGGAGCATCCATAGTTCACAGGATTTATGCTCTGGTTCAGGGGTGTGTTCTTCTTCATATCAACTTCATGTTATTAGTGGTCAATAATTATATGTAATAGGATAGTGCAGTGTCTGCATGTATAGGAATGCTCTTAACCATATGCTGATTTGCGACCATACCACTGGAGGCTATTAAGCCTTGTTTTTGTGACCCTTGTAAAGATGGGAAGGTTAATAAAATGTCATTGTTTTCTGTGAAGAGATATTACTATCTATTAAAGAGAAGTCAAGTCAGTTATGTAGGTTTCTGTTTGTTAAATTTGGGAACTTGAAGTGGGAGAAAGGGGAACCAATATTGTATGTGGGCTACTGAGTTGGGGGAAAGGAGTTTCTATAATTTCAATTATGTCGATCTTCATAAAAATAGGTAGGGTATTATGCTTCTTATTGGTCATTTACATGCTCTCTGGTCTTTTCTTATCATGAATTCTTGTAACTCTAAGAGGCAAGGTCTTTTGATGCAAATATATCTGGGTTTTATGGTGTTATTCTACCATGGTTTTAAGTTGTAATTCTGTCATTCTCATACTCTCGGTTCTATTTTTCACTTTCGCCTGTGTAATATAGAAAGGCAGGGTAATTTGTTGCAAATTAGTCAGTTACATGTTCAATGTGTTGGTTTTAACTGTAATTCGTGTAATTATGAAAATCCAAATGGTTTAGGGAGGATAGTTAAAGTTATGACAGTGAGTCATTACTGGGTTTGTCTATATGTCCAATCTAAATTCTGTGGTGGAAAAATTTTCGGACTACAACATAATTTCATTCAAGAGGAGAAACACGATATTTGACAAGATTTTGGTCAGAATATAGGAATATTAACTGTTATACCTTTTCTCTTCCATTATACATGATCACATATTGTTAATACAGATTTAATTTAGAAAAATACACAGTACAAAACAATGGTTAAGAGGCAGACGAGACAGAGCATGGCTCAAAATCAAGATAAAGGGAAACAGAAGATGGTTAAACCTGAATCTGAGACCAGAAAGTGAGGTAGGAAGAAAAAGCAAGAGGTTTTGGAGAATCTCTCAATAGTTTACTCCCTTGGAAATCTGCCTCAAGTCAGGAAGGTAATTCATGGTTGGGAAAGATAAATTCAAAGTAATGAGGAAGACAATGAAGCAGAAGCGGAAATTCTGGACTTTATCACTGATCCTGGCAACACTAGAGGTCATCTTTCATTGTTCAATAAAACAATCCATACTTAATGGATCATGAAGTGTGTTCTGGCTAAGGCTATGCAAAGTCTTTATCCAAGAAACGAGACTCAAGAACCAACAATGATGGAATTGCTTCAGGATATTGATATTCAACTCCAACATATAAAGGTGACTCAGTATCAAGCGATAGACCGTATCAGACAAATTAAAGACTGTATCAGAAAAATTGAAAAGCATATTCAACAACTGCAGCAAGCGGACATGCCTGCTTCCACGGTGAAGGACCCAACACCAATCGATTCCTCAAATGGATAGTATTCTAGTTCAATTTCATGTTTTTTGTGAATGTTTTTGTGGAAAGTGCTTTAGTTTTAAGTAGCTACTTTGTAAATGTTTTAAATAGTGAACTGGCCAGTGCAACAAGTAGAAGAATGAAACATTTCCAATTTTGGTTGGATTTTAATGCATTAAGGAGGCCAACAGACCTGGTATCCTCTGGGTAGGTTGAGGTCACCAACTTACTATCTAATGTAACCTGCCTTTTGATGATAAATAGAAAATAGCAAGGTACTACCAAATTGAAAAAAAAAGAGAATATATTCTCCTCTAAATTTTTCTCTCATGACTTCTGGTGATAGACGAGCCTTTCATGATGTTGTTAAAGAATTGTTGGCGAATGAATACAAAATTCATTAAAGAATTGTCCCCACTTTCCCCTGCGTCCTTTCTTTATATCGTGAGTGCCTTGCAATTTGTCAACTCACTCCATAAGACTGAATCAAGAACTCACTTCACTACATCGTGTACGAATGCATCAAGAATTCATTGAAGAATTTCCCCACTTTCTCCACCTTTCTTAGCACATAGGCATTCTTTGTCTATCATGGCGGCCAACCAATTTTCCAATCAACTTTCCAACAAATTGTTAACTTCACTTATTTAGAATGTTGATTTTGAATTGAGATATGTCCTATATCTGCAATTGAGATAATTGAGATAAGATAAACATCCCAACCAACTCCACCATACTCTCATTTTTCCTGCTTTCCATTTTTTGGTATCATGTTTGTGTCTTCCACTCTTCCAAGTAACTGCATAGACTTCCATTTTCATTTTTTTGAATTTTTGGAAGAACACAATGGAATTTGAATGTTTGGTTAGAAATTTTAAAGCTTATAATTGACTCCCACAATCAACTTGTAATGTTCCTTTTTCGGAAATATCACAAGTCTATTCCAAAGATAGACTGTGGGGACGTTTTCCGAATACGTCACCTTTGAACAAAGGATGAGATCCAGAGGCTACCTGGCCCTTCACAGACTGTCTATAGATATGTGAAAATTCCTTCCTCAGGAATGGCCCAAAGAATGGGGCTGCAACAAATGTATGAACATAAAATAGATCAAAAACGTTATTTTAATAGCTGTGAGACAAGAAGATATGTATAGCCAATGAATAATGTTATAGCAGCAAAATAAGTACAAGTTCTTGAGGAAACATCAACTCAAGAAAGGCAATGCAAGCCTCAACAATACATGTACATGAATATGAAAGAACACTACTTTTTCTGCATAAACCCAGACTATGAGGATGCAGTCTATGATAGAATGTTGCTGAAAAATGATGTCAATACATGAATATGACAATATATGGCTCAAATACAATAGGGGAGAAAATCTCTAACCCTTAGAAACAATAATACATCAATCCTCCAAGGGATTGGCTGAAATATACAAAATGGAAAAAATGTCGGAGTTGCTGGGTAGCTGCTACAACTCAAATCTGGAACTCAATGAAAAAGGCTGAAGAAGATGAACAATTTGAAGTAAACCCTCTCCAATGGATCTCAAAAGTGGAAGGCTGATCCTTACACTTGAGATCTCACCCTACAATCAATCTGGAAACCCTCACTACAGATACACCATAAAAATAACGCAGTCACTAAGAGGGACTGCGCAATGAGTGGAATAGAACACTATGGCCAAGTGCCAAGATCTGAAAATCAGCTCCAATGCTTCCAAACTAATCCTCCAAAGGAAAGAAAGACTCTCCCTCTGGAAAACAAGCAATGGAAGAGGTGTTGTGATGTCTCCATTGCAACACCCTACAACACAGTATTATGTTGTTGCAGCAATAACGTTGTCCTAGAGGAGGATGCTTTGGCCTTGAGCCAAGATATGTGGAAAATGAAGAACCAACCTTCAAGAGGCCTCTCAAGAAGGTGAGGAAATCCTAAACAGGAGTTTCCCGGCAATTCTTGCTAAGCAGCAAAGAATGCATAATGTGTGAATAGACATGAAATCATAAACATATGCATGAATGGCAATGGTTCTCCTCCTCTCCATATATAGCAAGTGAAGGCTCTCCATGGGCCCTACTTTGAATTAGGGTTTCCCTTCCTCTAGAATTTTCCCTCCTACGTTGTCCCATGTAGTGCTTTGCACCTCATATCCTGCGCTGGTTGACTTGGTCAAACCTCTTTGCAAATATCTCCTTTCACACATGAGGGTGTGAAATTTGGTTCCATGGCTGATCCCTTTCCATACTAGAGGGATTTTATTTATGTTTTTATTGTCATTGGGCCTCCTTACCCAATTATTCATCTCCTAAATTAATTTAGACAAAAATTAATGTTCCAATTTATTGAAGAAAAATTTGGAACATTACACAACTTCTCTCCATAGAAATTTACTAAACTCACCATAGTATTTGAAGAAAAGTTGGAATGGGAAAGGGAGAAATGGAACTGAGAGGTGCTGTTTTGTTTTTGTTCTTTGAGTTCATGATGGTATATGTGGCTACAACTGTTTCGATTAATTACTCATTAACATGGAAGCCATATTTCGATACTAATTGTCATTATGATCATCAGCATCTGCATAAGCAGTAAGTTGGATTACCCACTTCTGATGGTTTTGTTTTGAAAGGACGTATGCTAAATAAAGCACATCATATCTCTATTGATGAATGCTCATGATAAAATGGACTTGCAGGCTCTTTTATCTTTCCGAAATGCCATCACATCTGATCCAACTGGATCGCTGTTTGACTAGACAATGGAGAACTCAAAGAAGATATGCTCACGGAAAGGCATCTGGTGCAAGTGCACCATGAGAAGAGTGGTGGATATTATCCTTCCTCGATTAGGATTGGAAAGTACCCTCTCGGTAACCTCTCTTTACTGTGCTCATTGGATATTTCTTATAATAATTTCACAAGAAAAATTCTACGAGGCTTGGGACAGCTGAAAGCGTTGGGACTACTTCACTTTCGTTCTAATCGGCTCTATGTTGGAAATTAATCTCAAGCATCGCGTTAAATGAACTGGCAGCAACCATACCTCAGTAAATGTTTTACAGGTTGCAGGATTTAGTGTGCATAGAAGGACAAGTACTTAGCAAAGTACATAACCCATTCCGAAACACATTAAATAATTAAATTCAAATAGGAATTTAATGCATTGCTAGTAAATGTGCATGGGAAAATATTGAATCTCCAAGTTTTGTATAGTTGAACCAAGTTCTGTAATGTTGAGAAAATGATGTCTGCCCATACTATGTATTAAATTGTGTCTGTCAATTTTCAAGTGAGTAAGATAAGAAGAGAGAGTGTTGTGTAATGTGGCAGATGTAACTCTGGAAAGACAAGTGGAGAAAATCATGGATGGAATTTTGGTGGGTGAGTGAAAATAGTTTCACTGTGTGTTACTCAGCAACCCTGGTGAATGTAAATCCAAGTAAGAAGACTTGTTTTACTTGTGAAGGAGCTGCAACCTCCATATGTGAATGTATTTCATGTTTTGAAGTTTTAATATAAAGTTTGGTTAGTTGTGATATAGTTGTGGAAATTTCACATATCGTTCTTACCGCAACACTCTGTTTTACTTTGCTTCACCGTGAGTAAAATTAGTTGATTATATTTGCTTCTCTCCATAGTTGTGATTTTGATATTCCCCACTCTCTATTCAAATGAGGATTCATTTGAATTTATTTATGAAACTGTATGGTATGGATTAAAGTAATTTCCGCAACTCTGTGTGAACTCCATGTGTTGAGGAAAAAACATGTTTCCCCTGTATCTTTAAAATTTCTAACATGGTATCGGAGTGAGTTTAAAATCTTAGTAAAAGAAAGTGTTTTTACCGAGGAGTTAAAAGGAGTTCTGAAATTTTTTTTGGAAGGTATTATTCAGCATTGAGAAAGTTTTCACGCAGTGAGAAAAGTTTTACATAGTGAGATAGTTGTTTACACAGTGAAAATGGTAGCAACAAGCACAAGCTTGACTAATCCACAAATACCACAGTTTAATGGAAAAAATTACGACTATTGGGAAATTACAATGAAGGATCTATTTTCTTCACAATAGATTTTGGAATTTGTGGAGAATGGATTCCCAGAACTAGCAGATGCAGTAGCATACAATGCTTTGACACAAGAAAAAAGATATGTGTTGAGCGATAACAAAAAGAAGGACAGCAAAGCCCTCTTCTATATTTTCCAAGAAGTACATGAGAGTATTTTCCCAAGGGTTGCAGCAGCAACAAAGTCTAAGGAGGCATGGGATATCCTCCAGACAACCTATCAAGTCATGGCAAAGGTGAAGACAACAAAAATTCAAATGCTGAGAAGAGATTTTGAAACTCTTTGTATGAAAGAGTCTCATAATATAGACTCATTTTTTACACATGTGATTGGGTTGGTTACCCAAATTAGGTCTCATGGAGAGACACTTGAAGAAATGAGAATAGTTGATAAAGTCTTAATAAGTCTACCATTAAGGTTTGATGCCATAGTAGTGGCCATAGAAGAGACAAAGGATCTCTCACAGTTTTTAGTGGATGAGCTTCATGCATCACTGATGTCTCATGAGCACAAACTGAATAGAGCAACAAACTCCTCATTAGAGCATGAATTCAAGACACAAATGTATTTTGGTCAAGGTAGAGGTCGAGGAAGATCAAACTAACGAGGAAGAGGAAGAAGCCCACATAAAGGTGGAAGAAGCAGCCCTGCAAGCACAAGTGGAAGGGGCATCAATCAAAATCCAAGCCAAGGCTCAAGCTAGAATCAAGCACAAGGAAAAAGGTATGATAAATCTCAAGTCCAATGTCATTATTGCAAAAGGTATGGTCATTATGAAAATGAATGTAGAAAGAATCAAAATGACATGGGTAGTAAACCAAGTGTAAATTTTACAAAATAAAATCAGAACCATGAAAGTTTGTTTTTAGCTTGTAATCTAGCACAAGAAAAACAAGAAGATATATGGTTCTTATTTCAGGGTGTAGTAACCATATGACTAGAAACATAGCAATGTTTTCCAATCTAGATGAAAGTGTAAAATCTGAAGTGATATTGGGGACTGATAGCAAAGTCTTTTTCATGGGAAAAGGGAGAGCAGATGTTCTGACAAAGAAGGGAGAGAAGAAGTTCATGGCAGATGTCTATTATGTCCCTCGTTTGAAATGTAACCTTCTGAGCATTGGACAGCTCTTGAAAAAGGGCTACAATGTGTTTTTAAAAAAATGATGTTTGCACAATCATGGATAAACCTCTAGGTAGACATCTCATTTCAAAAGTGCATATGCCAAGCAATAGAATGTTTCCTCTCAAGATGAGATCAAACTTGAAGGAAGGAGGTGTTGTAGCAACTGTCACACAAGAAATCTTTCAAGAAGAAGTGAAATATGAGAACTGGTTATGGCATTTGAGATTTGGTCATCTCAATTTCGAAGGTTTGAATTTGTTGCATAGAAAAGGCATGGTAAAGGGATTACCACTCATAGAGAAACTAGAAAACCTATGTGAAGGCTACATCTTGGGAAAACAACACAGAGAATCATTTCCAGTAGGAAAGAGTATAAGGGTAAAGGCACCTTTGGAGATTGTCCACTCAGATTTATGTGGACCAATGCAAACACCATCATTAGGTGGAAGCCATTACATTTTTACATTTATAGATGAATACACAAGGAAGACATGGGTCTATTTTCTAAAACATAAAAGTGAAGTGTTTGAACAGTTCTGTCACTACAAAGCTCTTTTTGAGAAGCAAAGTGGGCACTACATAAAAGTATTGAGGACTGATAGAGCTGGAGAATATATCTCAAAATACTTCCTACATTTATGCAGGGAGCATGGAATACACAAGTAATTTACCACAAGGTATACACTTTAGCAAAATGGTGTAGTAGAAAGAAAGAATATGACCATCATGGACATGGCAAGAAGTATGTTGAAGGAAAAACATTTTCTAAAAGATTATTGGGTTGAAGCTGTCGTTTGTGCAACGTATATTATTAATAGATGTCCAACCAAAAGTGTAATCAACATTGCTCTTAAAGAGGCATGGAGTGGTAGAAAAAAATATGTCACTCACATGAGAGTCTTTGGGTGTGTGGCGTATGAACATGTCCCAGATGAGTTGAGGAAGAAGTTGAAAAAAAAGGGGGAGAAATGTATATTTCTTGGATACAATGATGAATCCAAGGCCTACAAGCTCTATAATCCATCAACCAAGAAAGTAATAATCAACAAAGATGTTCAGTTCATAGAAGAAGAAGCATGGGATGGAAGTTTATAGAATACAGTGAATGTAAAGACATGTATGTCTCATGAAGAGAAAGAGGAATGGACTGCAGCAAGTAATTCCTCAATCGTGACTCCTCCTCCACCTACACAAGCTCAAAAAAGCAGTCAATATGTGACACCACAAACAAATAATAGGATAGTGTTGCGCAACCAAGCAAGTGCTTCTCCAAGTACACCACAAGGATTCGCAACTCCATCTACTTCAAGCGCAACACCAAGCACATATTCTGCAAGCATAAGAGGATACAAATTCATAGATATAAGTGAAATATATCAGTAAGATGAAGCTGAGAGCAGTGCTGGTCTAAATTCATTATTTGCATTATTTTGTCCCAATACATTTTGAAGATGCAGTTAAGGAAGAGAAATGGGTTGCAACAATGAATGAAGAGATAGGAGCAATAGAAAAGAATGACACATGGGAGTTAGTGGACCTTCTGCAAGGTAAAGAAGTCATTGAAGTGAAGTGGGTCTGTAAGACCAAAAGAAACATTGAAGGAAAGGTTGAAAGGCATAAAGCAAGGCTTGCTGTTAAAGGTTACAAGCAGCATCTTGGAAGAGACTATGCAAAAACATTTGTGCCAGTCGCGAGGATGGAGACTGATGGGGCCTTAGCCGCATCTACCCACATTATGCATATAAAAATGCAAGTCTCATTATGCCCTACGAATTCTCATTACCATACTTAATGAAACCCTCTTAAACCAAGGTCGACTACCTTTTCATAAATATTTATGAGCAGATATTTTACCTTAACCAAAGTCTAAATCTTTAAAAATATTGGATCCTTGTTTAAAACCTTTACTCCACTCTATTTATATTATAAAAAATATGTAATAGAAATTTCCCATGAACCTTTATAACATACTATTCCACACCAGATTTCCACCATCGATTTCAACTCTCATCCAACGATTGTCGCGCTTGATCGTGACTATCCATTTGAATTTGCGCATATGCTGATGCTCCTTAGCATATCTAAATTTTCACCGTCGATATCCTCACGCTCAGGATCCGACGACCCTTGCATTCTATCGCCTATATGATTAGCATGAATATTACTACACGATAAAAGTGGTTTCTTCCTACTATGTGTCACGGCTTTAACACTATCACGCTCATTAATTAATTACCATTTACCACTTTCAATCTGTGCGAATACAACTCACTGGTTTTTTTTTTAAACCACTCCATCCTTCAGCTAACATGTGGTGAAATCGGATCCATCCAATTCTTAACTTCATTTTTTTCCAACTTAATCCCCACCTTTTGTCATCCATTGAACTCTCCCGTTGATCCAAATGATATCACTTCATTTTTAAAGTGTTGACTTGGATTCAACAGATCAGACCTCTGTCTCTTCTTGCATCTGTTCAAACTCGACCTGTACACATATATTATGCAAACCTCTGATTCACACACAAATTACAAATCAATTATTATATGTACACAATATAAACTCAAAAATTGAATTCTTTGTATTAGCACTCAATATTTACATAGAAATTATCTTTTGGCCTGATATTTGAATCAATGGCCTCTTTCTTCCTACTGCCCATAGGCTACAATCAAAACCCTAACTATTCTTTTGATCTAAACTATCTCCCTATTTTACGATGATCTATCTCTTCTGTGATGATCCCTTTCTTCCTTTAAGGCTAACAATTTATACAAATGGATTCTACAACCAATTCTGGTTTAGATCCACAACTTGCTCAAAAAAATCCTAAGAATCCTCTAAGTCCTAATATCTCTTCTTTATCCCTGAGGATCCTTTCAAATCCCTAGATTCATGAAACCAATTCCTAATCTAGGATTTACAATGAATTCCTAAATCTCTCATGTTCTCCAACATTCGAGAACATTTACAAAATGTCTCACCAATTAAATCCTATTCTAAATATTTCTCATTAAAATCACTCAAAATATTAATAATTACATTAATTTGTTACATAGGAATCCAACTTCTTATAAAATACAAGACCCCCTATATCTACTAGAATATAATGAATTTCTGAGTCAGATGCTCCTACATCAAACTCCCAAAGTAGAAAATAATCATGATCTCTTGATCATGTGCTTCCAACCTTTGTCCTCCTAGATCCCATACTTTGTTCTGTAATATATCTTTGGTTGCTGCTATTGTTTGTTGTTGTTCTCCATGTCTCCACACTTGATGTTTCATTGCCCCACTAGATATGCTTTCACAATCTGTTGTTGTTTTCTGTTTCATCTTACTCTCTTTGTCAATCGAATTAAATTTCTGATTGATTACTCTTCTTGTTATTGTCCATCTCCTCCATTTGGACCACTTCATCATTAATTGCCATAATTCTTCACTCTCCATCTCCAGCATATCCTTGGATTGATACTCATTCTGCCATTCACTATTATCTCCTTCTATTTGCTTCAGTTTGTTGCTACTGTTTATTAACTCTTGCATCTTTAATTTCTGCAATCCTTGAAGCTCTTTCTCTTTCATGATTGACTCTTCCTTCATTGAATTCTGTTTTTCTAGCATTCTCTCCAGCACTCTAATATCTCTATTCCAATCATATTCAAACTATTGTTTGTTATCTTCTCCTTGTAATTGTTGGAGTCTTACTGTCGCCCTTTGATCCCTACCCTCTTGTTGCTTTCCAAACAAATTTTGTTAAATATTTGAAAATTTATTTTCAAAAGATTAATTGTCTTCCAATTTCCTTTGTACTTGATTCCTTTCAAATACATCACTATGTTGTTCATCAATTTCAGCATATTTCCCATCCCCTTCTTTGAAAAACTTCAGTTATTGTTCTTCACTTCCTTGACTGATTTTGAGAGTCAATTTATCTTCTTCATGCATGGTATCTTCATGCTTTACATTTTCCTCATCATCATGTCTGACGTGGAAAATTCCAGTCTTCTTCAGTTCTAAAACTGACTCTTCAACTTGAAACATGTTTGTCTCATCTTCATCAAAACCCATAGTCATAAAACCATCATTAAAATCAAAAGCATAAAAACTTTGTGTCTTTTTTTCTTCTGGAAACATTTCAACTTGCTGCTCTGATTGTTTCTCTTCCATCAACACTTTAGTATGCTGATTCTCCAAAGAATTCTCTAAAGGACTCTCAGAATTTTCAATAAGTATTTTCTTCACATCATCTGCTTTAATGATGTCTCTCTGCTCTTGTTTACTATAATGAGATTATTTCTCTGTAATATCAATTTGCTGAACTTCCATTATCATTCCCTTATGATTTTCATTCATGACAATCTCTTTGTCTTCCTTTTACAACAATTAATCCCGAGTATACATATTCTGCTTTTCCAAATTTCTTCTTTGAAGATCTAACTTTCTATATAACTCAACAATCTCAATTGGAGTAGAATTTAGAAACTTTACACAATTTTTAGTACCTTCACTTGTTGTTACACCATCATCAAATGATTCTTCTTCTTCTCCTAAATTTAAATTATCCTGCTTAAGAATTCCCAATTTATTAGGTACAATAAATACCTTTTCTTCATGTCTTAACTCATATATGTTATTCAAATATTTACTGTTACCAACTCCAATGTTTTGTTGCATATTTCCATTAGACCTTTCTGTCTACTTTTGTTTATGAAATCTAGTTATCTTTGTCTTAATCTAAACAAATTTTAGATTCTTCTTATTTTTCTTAACAAACTCTAAAGTTTGTTCATCATCCTGTGATGTACCTACAATCATACACAATTCATTAATATTAAAACCAAGAAGCTTTTCAACCTCAGTTGATGTTCTAGTCATACACTCTTCATCAGAGTTATCATCATAGTTCACAGATTCTCTGCTATATTTTCCTTCAATTTCTTTATCACTTTCTTCAGCAACTGTCTTTTGTTGTACTTCAACTTCTTCGAATTGTTCTGAACTATTCCAATAGTCTATGAGATCTTTCTCATTGTCCTCTTCACCCAGAATTTCACCCCGTTCTAGTCTACAAATGGAAACTTCCATTTCTGACTCTGCTTCTCTGAGTTTTTCTACCAACCACTTCATTTGTTTATGTCCTATCCTTCTATGTAGTTTAGACCATTTCACTATCCTCTTCTTCAAGACCCAACCTTTCTTTTGGTTTTCCTCTATCAGCATTGTTAACACATCAAATTATTTTCTTATTTCAGCTATTTATTTTCCAAGCTCCTCTTGACTCATCTGTTTCTTGCGGATTTCTTTAGAATCTTTTCCCTTCATCTTGTATCCTTTTTCTGAACCTTCCATATGAATTTCCATAGCCATCTTCACTTATATGTGAGCTTCTACACCTGTAACCAATCAACTACCTTCTGAGTTGATCTTCTCACCAAACTTCTCCTCTATCTGGTTTCTAAGTCTTCCTTAGAACTTATACTGAGCAATCTTACTCTCTTGTTGGTTCCTACACTCACTTTTCTTAAGGACTCCTTTGTCCCTGTCTATTCCAAGAATTAGCTGGAATAAGGTTCTACTACAATATCTAAGAAATTCCAAAAGTTCTTCCTATAGTTTTACTACTGTAGTCTTGTGCCAAACTTTTCCATTCATTCAACTGCTGCAAAATTTCATACCCTTTTAATCAATTTATGTCTTAGCTAGTTGTCTCGTGCAAAAATGCAACTTCTTTGATCTGTTTCAATCTGCAAAATATTATTAGTTAATTAAAACTTATGCATACCATCTTCCCAACATCACTTGTCTTTAGTATCTCCTTATTTGCTGATATTTATTTAGAACCTCTATTATATTTTCTATGAATATCAGTAGTCATCTTTGTTCTCTATGTTCATGATTTCTTCACTCACTTACTGTGAGCTACACTAAGCCTCTGCAATAACAAGTCCTCCTTGTTACAAATTACCTCACCAATCTTCTCTCTGGATTTGGTCTTTCGACAAACACTAGTCCCTTCAATGGAACTTTATTTTGAGCATTTCTCTTTGCTCCTTCTAGGCTTTAGCTCATATGTGCCCTTGAGAACACAACTTTCCCCTTTATCCAATCTCGATTGGAATTATTCAAGGTTCTGCTCTATTTTGCTTTCATTCAGAAAGCCTTACCAACTTCCTTCATCACTATTTTTAAGGTTGTGATCTTCTTTTACTGAGATACTTCATTAGCTGCCACTATCAATCTTCAATATGTTTTTAACCTGCAAAAATCAAACCAGAGTTAGTATAAAACACTACCTGTGCAATTTCACAAGGTATTATACCTCCACTCTTCAACATTCGAATGGATCTCCATTCTTCTTGAGAAGTCAACCATTGCTTTGCTAGATTTTACTGTCTGACTTCTTTTTCTTTTTTTTCTTTTTTCTTTTTTTTGTTTGCAGTTGTCACTATCCCTTCATAAACAAATTTCTCAAATTTTCCTTTCAATAATTTGATCTACTTCTCTCAAAGTAGATTTTCTCTTTTATCTCTTCACTTAATCAGATTCAAATATGATTCTTCTCTTGCTTCCTGTCATCACCATTATACCTATATACATACTTTCAAAACATAACTCTGTTCTTATTTCCTTTCGTAGAATCTCCTTAACCTGGCTCTGATACCAAAAATGATGGGGCCTCAGCCGCATCTACCCACATTATGCATATAAAAATGCAAGTCTCATTATGCCCCAAGAATTCTCATAACCATACTTAATGAAACCCTCTTAAACCAAGGTTGAATACCTTTTTAGAAATCATTACGAGGAGATATTTTACCTTAACCAAAGTCTAAATCTTTAAAAATCTTGGATCCTTTTTTAAAACCTTTACTCCACTCTATTTCTGTTATAAAACTTATGTAATAGAAATTACCCATGAACCTTTACAACATACTATTCCGCACCAGATTTCCACTGTCAATTTCTACTCTCATCCATCGACTGTCTCGCTTGATCGTGACTATCCATTTGACTTTATGCATATTCCAATGCTCCTTAGCATATCTAAATTTTCACTGTCGATCTCCTCACACTCTCGATCCGAAAAACCTCAAATTTTATCGCCTATATGATTAGCATGAATATTACTACATGATAAAAGTGGTTTCTTCCTTCTATGTCTCACTGCCTTAACACTATCATGCTCATTAATTAATTATCGTTTACCACTTTCAATTTGTGCGAATACCACCCACTATTTTATTTTTAAAACCACTCCATCCTTCGGATGACACGTGGTGAAATCTAATCCATCCATTTCTTAACTTTATTTTTTTTGACTTAATCCCCACCGTTTGTCATCTATCAAACTCTCCCATTGATCCGAATAATATCAGTTCATTTTTAAAGTGTTGACTTGGATTCAACAGATCAAACCTCTGTCTCTTATCGACTCTATTCAAACTTGACCTGTACACATATATTATGCAAACCTATGATTTACACACAAATAACAAATCAATTATTCATTGTACACAATATAAACCCAGAAATGAGATACGAACTTAGAAATTGAATTATCTGTATTAACACTCAATATTTACATAGAAATTCTCTTCTGGCCTGATATTTGAATCAGTGGCCTCTTTGTTCCTACTGCCTGTAGGCTACAATCAAAACCTTAACTATTCTTCTGATCTGAACTATCTCCCTATTTTACGATGATCTATCTCTTCCGTGATGATCCCTTTCTTCCTTTAAGGCTCACAATTTATACAAGTGGATTCTACAACCAATTTTGGTTTAGATCCACAACTTTCTCAACAAAATCTTAGGAATCCTCTAAGTCCTAATATCTCTTCTTTATCCCTAAGGATCCTTTCAAATCCCCAGATTCATGAAACCAATTCCTAATCTAGGATTTACAATAAATTCCTAAATCTCTCATGTTCTCCAACATTAGGGAAAATTTAGAAAATTCCTCACCAATTAAATCCTATTCAAAATATCCCTCATTAAAATCACTCAAAATCTTAATAATTACATTAATTTGTTACATAGGAATCCAACTTCTTAGAAAATACAAGACCCCCTATATCTACTAGAATATAATGAATTTCTGAGCCAGATGCTCCTTCATCAGAGACAGTGTGTACAGTATTGTCAATTGCATCGCAACAGAAATGGAAAGTCTATCAGATGGACGTAAATTGAATGTTCTTGAATGGATTGCTGAAAGAGAAGGTGGATGTGGCACAACCTCCTGGCTATGAAATAGAAGGCCAAGAACACAAGGTGTGTAGGTTGTGAAAAAATCTCTATGGGCTGAAAGAAGCACCATGTGCATGGTATATCAGGATAGATGCTTACTTGATGGAAAATGGGTTCGAAAAATGTGACAGTGAACCTACTCCACATCAAAGAAAATGATGGTAAAATTTTTATTGTCATTTTGTATGTAGATGATTTGATTTTTACAGGAAGTGATGATTTTATCATCATTGATTTCAAAGAAGTCATGAAAAGTGAGTTTGAAATGACTAAATTGGGGTTGTTAAGATATATTTTGGGCATAGAATTGAAGCAAACAGAAAATGGAATTTTTATTTCTCAAACAAGGTACGTAGAAGAAATTTTAGAGAGGTTTAATATGCAGAAAAACAAGACATTACCAACTCCAATCATCATGGGGTTGAAGTTGAGCAAGAAATATTGTAGCAGCAATGTCAATCTGACATTATACAAGAGCATGGTGGGAAGCCTAATGAATTTGACCGCAACTAGGCCTGATATAATGTATGCAATGAGTTTTGTGTCAAGGTTCGTGGAGACACCCAAGGAGACACATTGGCAAGAAGCAAAAATAATTTTAAAGTATGTTGATGAGACAAAGGAGTATGGCATTTTGTACTCCACAACTGATGATTTTAGGCTGGTTGGTTACACTAACAGTGATTGGGCAGGAAGTGTTGATGACAGAAAGAGCACGTTAGGATATGTTTTTCATTTGGGTTCGGGAGCCATTTCATGGGCTTCCAAGAAGTAGCCGATAGTACCATTGTCAATAGTAGAAGCTGAGTATGTTTCCAAAACAGTAGCAGCATGTCAAGCAATATGTATGAGAAGGATGTTGCGGGATTTATGTCATGAAAAATATGGAGAAACCACTATTTTCTGTGATAACAATTCAACAATTGCACTATCAAAGAATTTTGTCTTTCATAAAAGGACAAATCATATTGATGCCAAATATCATTTCATAAGAGAATTGGTTAACAATAGTGAGATTGTGTGGCAGCATTGCAGGTCAGAATAACAATATGCAGATATCTTCACAGAGACATTGGCACGTGAAAACTTTGTTTATCTCAAAGATTTTTTGGGATTGGTCAATGGCGACAGTTGCGATTAAGGGGGAGTGTTGGAAATTAATTTGAACCACTTCATTAAATGAACTGGCAGCAACCATACCTTAGTAAATGTTTTTCAGGTTGTGGATTGCGTGCAGAGAAGGACAAGTACTTAGCAGAGTGCATAACCCATTTCATAATAGATTAAATAATTAAGTTCAAATAGAAATTTAATGAATGGTTAGTAAATGTGCATGGGAAAATATTTAATTCGCAATTTTTTTTTAGTTGAAGCAAGTTTTGTAATGTTTAGAAAATGATGTTCACCCATACTATGTATTAAATTGTGTCTGTCACGAATTAAATGTCTTAGATATATATGTTTAGATTTTACATGTAATTTTCAAGTGAGCAAGAGAAGAAGAGAGAGTGTTGTGTAATGTGGCAGATGTAGATATGGAAAGACAAGTGGAGAAAATCATGGAGCCAATTTTGGTGGGTGCGTTAAAACAATTTTACTGTGTGCTACTCCACAACCTTGGTGAATGTAAATCCAAGTAAGAAGTCTTGTTTTACTTATGAAGGAGCTGCAACCTCCACATGTTAATGTATTTAATGTTTTGAAGTTTTAATATAAAGTTTGGTTAGTTGCGATATAGTTGTGAAAATTTCACGTATCATTCTTACCACAACACTCTGTTTTACTCTGCTTCACCGTGAGTAAAATTATTTGATTATATTTTCTCCTCTCCATAGTTGCGATTTTGATCTTCGTCACTTTGTATTCAAATGAAGATTCATTTGAATTTATTTCTGCAACTGTATGGTATGGATTAAAGTAATTTCCACAACTCTGTGTGAACCTTGTGTGTTGAGGGAAAAGCATTTTTCCCCTGTGTCTTTAAAATTTCTAACACTCCAAGGTTCTATTCCACCTGAGTTTGGGCATATTAAGAAGCTGATAATACTTGACCTAGGGTTTAACCTACTTCACGGATCAATTCAAATAGCACTGGGTAACTGTACACGCCTGCAATATATCAAACTTTCAGTGAACAACTTGAAAAGCACTGTACCAATGCAATTTGGTCATCTTGTAAACTTGGAACACCTCTACTTGTCTCATAATGGTCTGAATGGTGGTATTCTAGATTCTCTGAGCAACTACACTTCTCTCCAAGGATTGTTCATTGGGGACAACAATCTCACTGTTCAAATCCATTTTTTTTTGAGTTTGACTACGAATCTCTCTTGGTTGTATTTTCCATCCAACTCACTAAGTGGCCACATCCCTTTCACCTTAGGAAATTGTACTCAGCTATTGTCTATCGAATTTTCTAGCAATTACTTGACAGGAAGTATTCTAGCGGAATTACGATTGTTGCATAAGTTAAAATGCCTATTTCTACAAATCAATGAATTAGGAAACACCATTCCTCCATCCTTAGGAAATTTTATTTCCCTCGAGAAATTATCCTTGGACAATAACCAATTTTCAGGCATCATTCGTGCATCCTTAAGACATTTTATTTCCCTCCGAGAATTATCCTTGGACAATAACAATTGTCAGGCACTATACTACCTTCTATATTTCAGCTTCCTCTCTTCTTACTATCTCTCAGTTCAAATAATCTGACCGGGGGCATATATTAAGCCATTGGAAATTTGAGTCAGTTGATGAAACTAGATTTTCATTCCAATAACTTTAAAGGTACTATCCCCAAATCTATAGGAAAGTTAAAGGGGCTCTGTACACTCTCTATATATAATAATAGTATTTATGGAAGTATTCCTCATAGTATCAGTAGTTTGGTTTTCATTGGGGTATTATATCTATCAAAAAACTATTTAGGGGGATTAATCCCTGAAGGCATTGGAAATTGTAGTAATCTAAATGTTTTCTCTGCTCATTCCAATAACTTTGTTTGGACTTTCCCAACATATTTGTCTAATTGTATCAAGCTTCAACTACTTGATTTCAAAAAAATAGATTGATAGGTGAGCTTCCTCAAAACATCACAAGTTTTGATGACTTGAGAGTTTTGAGTGTTGGTTATAATAATCTTAGTGGTTTTATTCCTCAATGGATATCAAATCTCATTAGCATGCAAGTATTGGATTTATCAAATAATAAATTTAGTGGAACAATACCATCTGATCTCAAGAGACTCCAAGGATTTGCTATCTATCAATATTATCAATTCAATATCAATTTTGATAGATTATATGACAATTTGGAGGTTACGATGAAAGGTTTTGAGTATGATTTAGAATATGTGTTAGAGACAAATACAATATTTGATTTTCCTAACAATAATCTTAGAGGGGTAATCCCTTGGAGCATGGGAAATTTGAGAAGCTTGAGATTGTTGAATCTATATTGGAATAATCTTGGAGGATAAATACCTACATGCGTCAGTAAAATATCCACACTAGAAGAGTTGGACTTATCCAAAAACAATTTGAGTGGATCTAGTCTTCTCTAAATTATCATTGTTGGAGGTTCTAGATGTTTATTTTAACAACCTATGTGGGCCAATCCCAATAGGGACACAATTTTCTTCTTTTAGTGTATCTTCATTCCAAAAGAATAAGTGCTTATGTGGTTATTCTTTGAAATCATGCAACCAAAATAAAATAGAGTAAATGAACACACGTCATTGATAGCATTAAGGATGGATTGACAATTGGATTTTGGGGAATGGTTGTTATTTTTATTGTATGGAAGATAGTGATAAATTGGGTGGTTTTCTCCAATAAACCAAGACCGTTTTATGGAGTGTATCGCTTCCCAAAATAATGGATAGTGGAAGAGATTATAACTACTAATTGTTCTAAAAAGTTAGTGTAATATGAATAAAAAAATATGATTGATCTTGAATGTTATGCATATGGTTCACATTCAACCGTAAATTTAATGTTATGCATATGGTGCACATTTAACCATAAATATAATTTGTACACAAAGTTAGTACAATATGAATAAAACAATCTTATCCATTCTTAAATGTTATGTGTATGATGTATGTAACCCTAAAATATAAAGAAACCTTAATAATTTCATAACTCTTATATGATATTTTTACACACACATTTATTAAAAATATTACATTTATAAAATACAATTTTTTTCTTATATTTAAGAGTATGTGTTTCCTTGTAAGATGTTATAGGTTCAAGTTTAGAATATGTACACTTATGCATAGTTTATCAATCATATCCTTATTTGGAGGGGAGACCTTTGTCCCATGAAAAATGGGCCTTAATACAAACAAAATGATCTTAAACACCAATTAAGTGACTAGCTTGGTCATGCTCTTAAAAGTAGATTATGGTTATTATTATTATTATTTATTATCATCAAAATTAAAAATTATTTTATTTATTTAGAATATAAAATTATTATCAAATATTATATATCTAAAAATATATACTATCACAATTGTAATATCATTTTCATTTATCTATTTTTATATGAATTGAATTTGTATGTATTTTTTAATTAAATTAAAAAAGGAAAATTTCATAAAAAAATTGATTTCCAAATTTATATATATGTCAAATTTTTTGAAATATTATTATTTTTGCTTTTAGAAACATGATAATATATAACTAAATACACATGGGAATACATCCACACTTCTAATTCTATATTATATACAACTAAATGTATCTAAGTGTTGCATTTTTCTTTATATATATATATATATATATATATATATATATATTAATTTTAGTATAATTTGATGATGATGATGGTTAACGTCCATTGAGACCAATATTTGGTCTATTAGACCTAAAGAAATGAATTATTTAGTTTGATTTAAACTTTTATTCCTATTCTTAAAAAGCTTGGAGAGAAGCCTCCCGAGCTCACTATAATTTTGACATCATAAAAGGCTAGGAAGGTCAGTATTGCAACAAAGATTATGAAATTGAGATCTAATGTGGTTGTACGTGGGCCACTCTAAGAGGAAGTGATTTTCATCCTCGATGTTCATATTCTCATAGAGATGGCAGATCCTTTCCATCCATGGTGTTTTAGGAACTGTCCAATGACCTGTTTCACTATGGAGCTCATGAGATTTCGTTCTAATCTTAGCTATATTAATTTTCTTCTTTGAGCTAGTTAAAATAGAGAGATACTTTTGATATTCAAGGGTGGGGTTGATGACCTCCTTATAATAGCTTAATTTTCTTTTAGCTGCTAGATCTTTCTCATACCACATTTTTTCTTTGAACTTAGAAGTAACAATTTTTTTAATGTTATTAATGTTTTGCAATGCAACATTCTCGTTGATCTCCCAATTGTTTAACCAGGCCCTGGTGTCTTTATACCAACCTTGTTTGAGCCTTAGGTGGTTTTAGTTGGAATTTAAAGCTAGCTTAGGAAGTCTATGATCTCCTATGCTATTAAGCTTGTGCTTGTGCAACATAAGCCTAGTCATCGCTAGGCTCTCTATAGGGGAAAGACCCACTTGTATAGGGAGAATAGGATAGGGTGTGTTGCTTTTAATTTTGAGGTTATACGTTATAAAACATTTCTGGATTTGCTCAATATTTCTCCAGGATTCTCTAGAGATGTTGCAACCCTAAACCTCACATCCATATAAGATAACAGGAGTTACTAAATTTTCAAAGAGGAACTTCTTTCTATCCCAAATTACAAGGTTTTTCATTTTACAATGATTTTCAAGACCAAAATAAGCTTTCCACCCCCCATTAATCCTTTTCTCAATGTTATAGCTCCAGTTGAGCTTGCGATGAATATCAATTCCTAGGTATTTGTAAGGAGACACTTCCTCCAAGTTACTATTTTCATACATAAAATTAGTGTAAGTGTCCTTCTTGGATTTGATAATCATAACTTTTGTTTTTTTAGTGTTAACAGTCATACCCATGGTAGAGAAGAAATCCTTAAGAAGTATAAGTTTCTTATCAAGATCAGATGGGCATCTTGCAAGAAGAATAATATCATCAGCATAGAGAAGAAGGATGATGACTATCCCAGCTAAGATCATGCCAGCACATCATGCTTCCTCTAAACAACCTTCTAGCTTGTCGATGTAAATGAAAAACAGGGTAGGGGAGAGGGGGAAACCTTGTTTAACTCCGATATTACACTTAATATCTTTCGACCACCCCTCATTTCTCTTTAACTTGGTAATTACATTCTCATATAACCTTATAGAAGTTGCTCTTAGCTCAAAAGGAACATTTATCTCTTCTAATTTATTCCATAGGTTGTTTCAAGGAATCGTATTGAAAGCCTTTCTAAAGTCCACAAAGAAATAGAAGAGATTGGATTTATCATTACGGCATTCCTCTATAATGATCCTAAGTGTAACGAGGTGGTCTGTTTGTTAGACTCCTATACCAATAGGTGTCATTTTTCATGATTGTCTTGATTGAACTATGGAATATGTTCAAACCTTTTTCTTGGACAAAGGTGTTCCATATTCTTGAAAAACCAAAAAATCAAAAAATTTAAAAAATGTAAAGAGGGTATACCCTAAAAGAAAAATCAAAGGGTAAGAAAAATAAATTGTTCAAGAAAATGAAAGAAATGAACCCCAAGCAAAAAATAGACCAAGGAAAGTGTGCAAATCCAAATGCCACTACTATTTCATTTTTGTAATAAAGCAATTGTGTGCAGCTTGTCAAACTTTGCCACAATTTATGAAGAGTCAAACTGTTTAAACTTGACTCATTCATGTTTCAATTTCATGTTGTAGAATAGAGAATAAATATCTGACCAAACAGTTTAATCTTGGCAGATAAGTAAATAGGTAGAGTTAATAAAAGGTGCTTAACAGTTTAATCTGAGCCCTTGGATGTAATAAGAGTAGAATTAGATAGATTTTTCATGTAAAAGGAAAAGACTGATGAGGTTTTGCAAGTCCAAATGCACCCTAATAAAGAAGAGAAAATGGTAGTGTCAAGTAGATAGGGTAGGTAGATGCTGTTACAAAGTTTTATCTGATGAATGATGCTGCTACATGTTTTTGATCCTTTACTTTCATCACAAATACTGAAGCAGGAAATACATTGGAAAATCACAGCAAGCAAAGTCAAAATCATTAACTTCCCTCATCACTTTCCCCTTAAAGTTTTACTAATTTCCCCCAAAGTACTAAGGTACTTGGAGATCAAAGGGGCTCAAGGCATTTCCTTGACTTTTGGAGGGACCGGACCCTCGGCCCAATGATCAAAAGACTTAAGTACTTAAGATAATTCATCATTATAATCATTCACCTTTAACCTTTTCCTAAGTAAAATCCCATTTTGCTTAGGAAAATCATGCAAAACTTCCATAAAATTCCTCAAAATAACTTACTATTCTAAGTTTAAGTGTTGAAGATGATATATTGCAATTTACTTCAGAAATTGTCACTTTCTTAGATGTGTGAAATATTTTGAGTTCCCTTGTCCCTTTCTCATATTAATGTTTAACTCTATTTTACTAAATCCCTAGTGAAATACCCTACCCTAATTATATAACTCCTTTTACATACATATCCCAAAAAACCCATCTATTATAATGTTTTAACCAAAGTATTTACTTCCCAAATATTCATTAAAAACCCGCTTCTACAAAGCCCTTTGGTTAAAATATATCGTTATATTATAGTCCCACCCCTATGATAAGTTAACTACATCGGTTAATTTATCGTATAATAAAAAACATATATAAGAAAAAAACTTTAAACATATAATTCTATATGTTTAAATACAAAAAAGGATAATAACCCGAAGTTTTGTTTTTAAAACCAAAACCTTGGAAAGATCCTATGCCACTGTGGCCCAGCCACCTGGCATTCCACCCGACATTTCAACCATCCAACGAAACCCCGCCGCAACCCCTTTTTTCATTATAAATATGGGGTTAATTAGTTATCATAACTAATTAATAACCTTCCATCCACCAATCATATGCCACCCGGGATGATTAATTAAACGTTGATTATGCCGGGCCCGCGTGATAACCACCCCACCTTCTTCCCGTCATTTCAACCGTTCGATCGCCTTTCCGCAGATCTACGCCCCGTATCAATTCCGCTACCCGTCCCTGGTCAGCACATTAACGCGCGGGGGATTGGTGGTATTTGACTAGTCACCCATCCACGTGTCGATAATCGAATGGAATCGCTGCCCGCTCGTCTAATACTACTCTTGTCCATAAGCGGTGCGGGGATTACCGCTTACCGCTTACCGCTTACCGCCCGGCCCTCCTGCCCCACGTCAGCCCGTACTAGTATGACGTCACTCCTCGAAAAACTAAAAATCCCTTTTACTTGTAAATAAAACCAATTTTTCGTGTTTTTCCCGTTATTTTCGTTATTGAAAACGACTGTGCCCTCTGCTACGATTTTCAAATTTCCGCTAAAATCTACTGTGCTATCTGATTTCGGTCCAAGATTCCGCTGCACCTGTGTTCGAGTATCCTCCTGACATCACCTGATACCTGTCAAAAGCCAGTTTTCCTCCAAGAACAGGTATTTATCTTATAGCGCTCAGAAACTTCAAGAGAAAGTCTGTTTTCCTTGTTTTCCACTGAATTAGTGATTAAAACTTATCACTGAGATCATCCCCTGAGGTTTTAAAAACTGTAAATTGTTCCCCCGAACCTGCAATTGTGCCAATTTCCCTCATTAAAACTGGAATCACGACATTTCTGTGAAGAAAACCCAGAAACTGCCATTTTGAACACACAAGAACCAAAATGAGAGTTCCTGTAGCCTTGAATGATGCTCCATTTTGAACCTGGATAAAATCTCACTCCCTTGTCCATTGAGAAATTGCTTGAAAAATCTACTCAGTTGTCCCCTGAAGAGGTGACCAGAAGATCACATCCTTGGATAAACAGTCTTAATACTAGTCATAAGACTTGTTTACTCCAATATTTTTATCAAATCTATTCAAACAGAGGTTAGAAAGCATAACAACTAAAGAGTATTAGTGGTTAAAGTGTATCAGGTAAAAGTCAGTAAAAGTTAAAATGAAGTTACAGAGCAGTTAAAGGTAAACAGTAAAAGTAAATACAGAAGGCAGTAAAATGGTAAAAAGAGATGAGAATACTTTCACCAATAGTGAGGTTTGTCTAAAGTGAAAGTAAAACAGTCAAAAGAGCAAAAAAGTGAAAAGATGAAAAACACAACAAAAAGGAACATTTTTGCAAAAAATTAATGTTTTAGTCATTGTTTTGCAGAAACTATTGTGATCAATCCAAGATGAATTTTTCAAAACTGAAGGAGGTTTTTGTTCTTAAGAGGATTATCTACAAAAACCTCTCTCACTTTTCTAACATCTATTATGGTTTTGGAAATATTAAACAATGATGGAAAGAACTTTTTGCAGAAAATACCAGTTAAGTCATCATTTTGCAGAGAATATTGTGGCCAATAAGAAATACATCTTACAAAATTGAAGGAGGTTTTTGTTCCTAAGAGACCTATAGACAAAAACCTATCTCCGGTTTTGGACATTTATTTCAGGCTGAGAGATACATGCACATATTTACAAGCTATTTTTCAGACTCTGTAAAACTCTGTTTTACACATCTTTTTACAGAACTTATTGTGGACATCTGGAGAGGAATTTTAGGAAATTGAAAGAGGTTTATCTCACTAACATATTTATCTACAATAACCTCTTTCAATTTTTACATATCTATTACGGATTGAGAAATAAAAAGATATCATTGGACCCCAAGTTTGCAGAATTGTTGGAGCAGAATTGCACAAAGAAAGGAAGCAGTTAGTGACTTAGATGCCTCATCATCAACTAAGAGTTGGATCAAATTCGAATTCTCCTCTTTGTAATCAACTATCCATAAAAAATAGTGCCAAATAGATGCATTAGTTTGAGTGTCCTTTAATTAAGTTCTATTTATGTAAATAGTTGGAGAGATTTGTGAACCAATTTTGATATTTGTTTCAAGATATTTTAGTTTAGAATTTGTATAAATACTCCACTCTTGGAAGCATTTGGGGTGGATTCTATTATTCTGCTGTAACATTGAGATTTTCGGAATAAAATCTTTTGGAGATAATTATTCGTATTAATGATGATTGTTTGAAGTACAAGACTCTTTTATATATTCATGTGTTAATCGTTACTCAATAAGTCTTTCTACCCTTTGTCTAAGTTTAGTCTGCTTATAATATCACTATGTCCATTTCTGAATAATTTACATAAAGGATTGAATCAGAATTTACTTAATTGTACTCTGATTTCAGATGTGATTGTTCTTAATGTTTTCCTCTAAATTGGTTATAAGCATGAATTCTTAAATGCTCTTGCTTTGCTAATTTAAACATTGTTGATTACTAAAATAAAGAATTCTTCATTGCTCTTTGTTTGTAGTCATCTCATTTCTTTCTTTTGAACATGGTGAAATATTCTTAGCTGCCTTTCATCCCTTCAAGATCATCCCATCCACTTTAAATTTTAAGGATTGTTCTCTGTCTAGCTATCTTGCCCTGTAATACCATCTTGTGTTTAGAATAGAAATCCAGTAAAGCCATCCTTTGACTCCATAGCCCAATGGACTGAAAACTTTCAACCTTGCCTTTAGTTTGTGGATTCCACCATTTTTCAAACAAACTCTTGAATCGATAACTAGCCTAAAACCTTTTAAGAACAAAGATAAATTATAAAGAGAGAGCCCTCTCTGGATGCAGATTGGCTAGATTCTGCATCTGAAGGTTGGTTTGTGGTTACCTCGGGTATACTTTCCTTTTCCACAACTTCAAGGAGAACCTGAGTGATAACATAGTGGCGACCATACTGGGGACCTGAATCATTTTACTATTGTTTGATTTATAAGTTATAGACAGAGTCTGAAGATCAGCCAGGTAGCTTTTGAAATGCTTTTGCTCTGCAACTGCATAGTAAATAAATGCTGCTTCAGTCTATCTCTGGTTTAGCTTATAAACTAAACTTTAGTTTCAAACATTCAATCAGATTCTCTAGTTTAATAAATCTTTGAGAAAATTTTAATTAAAAATATTAAATTTCTTGAAGAGTTTGTAGAAGTTGTTTTGAAAATTCACAAAAAATTTTGGTTTCGTGAAGAACTAAATTTTTCTTCAGAATTGTTTTACAGGTTTAGATCTGATCTATGATGGTGGATAGGGATCAGACACACAAAGGTTAAAATCATCCACCTGGCGACTCCAAATCAAATTCAGAATCAAGATTCCACTGGATGAATGAACCTCAAAGGACAATATGGAAAGATCAGGCTTTCAACTTGGATCTTAATCCAAGACATTATGTTCTTTCTCATTAAGAAATTTTTTCAATGTATATTATATTTCATAGAAGATCTTAGATTAGTTTTTAGTTATTTTCCTTTGAAGTTTGTAAGTAATAATTCTCCTAATCTCTTTGAGCAGCTTTCTTATGAATCTAATGATGATCATTTTCCAATTAAGAAGCCTCAAATAATAAATACTGATCTTACAATCCCTGTACATATCCCTGTGCCATATAAAGTTCCAGATAGATATAAGCCCCTTATTCTACCTCCTTTACTCCATGATTTTCCTGAAAAATACTACAAGTATCTTCCTAGATTTGATGGATAAAATGGTATCACTGCCCAAAAACATATTCAAGGTTTTGAAAATTATTTGGATTTATTTGAGATTGATGAAGATGATGTTAAAATCAGACTTTTTGCTCTTTCTTTGCAAAATAGAATAAAGAGTTGGTTCAAAAATCTGCCTAATGCTAGCATCTCAAATTTCCAGCAGTTTATCAAACTTTTCCTTGATAGATGGATAATCAAAGTTAATCATTGTGTGATCATGGAAGAATATAATCAATTAAAAAGACATTCAAATGAAACGATACAACAATTTTCTGACAGATTTAATCAAGTTTATTATTCAATGCCAGAAAATATTAGACCTCCTCATGATTCAGCTCTCTTGCATTATCCAAGTGCCTTTGATTCAGAAATAGAATTTCGGTTAAGAGAAAGAGATCCAAAAACGCTTGTACAGATGCAAAATATTGCAGTTGATGTGGAAGTTAATCTTCAAATCAAACAGGAAAAGTTGAAAGTAGAAGAAGAGGAAAGGAAAAACATTGCAGAGGTAAAACTCAACCTTTTGGTAAGAAAACTAGATGAAATAACACAGGAGATCACTATGAAAGAAGAATTTTTTATTTAAAATCACCATGAAGAAATAGAAGAGGTTGATAGCCATGAAAAAATTCCTCTTAATTCAAATTATCATAAATCAGAAAATGAATTTACAAATCAATATGAGGAAGAGGAATCTGTTGTTCTAATGTGTATGTTTGATGACATTCCTTATGTTGATGATTTGCCTAAGTATGATCATTATGATGATTGTTATGTTCTCCAAAGTCAAGCTAACTTTACAGAGATATCAGAAGCTAGTTTGGAGGATGAAGAAACGCAGTTTCAGCAGATTGAAGACAGTGATCAGCCAATACAGATCAGCCATGAGAGTGAGGAAGGAAGAGCAGAAAATGTGGAAATAAGTGAAGATTCTTTACCTCTTTGTTTTGCTTCATTTCAGTTCATTAGAGAAAACTATCATGCCATCAATAATCAGCAATCTTTAGGAATTATGATTGACAACAAAGAAGATAATGAAACTATTGATCAAGATTTTTCAGTTTCACAATTGCAGTTATCAGTTCCTATTGAAATAAATGATCAAATGACACAAGAAAATTCCATACCACTATTTTTTGAACCATTTCATCTTTTAAAGGAAATGTGGTATAACATATTTAAAGAAAAGAATGGGAAACTTGTTGAAGTTTATGAAGTCCCATGGAATTTTATATGTCATAGGTTCCAGCAATTTTCCCAAGATTTTCAAGATCCAATAGCAGATATGTTGAATATTGAAGGCATTAAAAGCATTCCTCTATTAACTAACTATGATTTTCAGAATCAAGATGATAAAGGATTCAACACTCAAACATTACAATCAGTAGGAATATCATCACAAATCTTATCTGAAAGTTTACAGGGAGATAAAGATGAAAATAGCACTTCATATTCATGGTATGAAGGCCATCCAGAACAGATGTACAGTTGTTCAGATCAGTTAAACATCATTGTATATATTTTGGAAGATCCTTTTGTACAGTTTCTAGAGTCAACAAAGGAAATCAAGTGTTTCCTTATCCTCTCATTTGTTGACAAGTTTCTAATAGGTTGCAGAAGGACAATTTTGATAATCAACAAGAAAATGCAACAAAATATATCAAAGTACATAATGCTTGAATGGTTGCATTGGCTATTTCATTTTACCTAACTAACAGTTGAACAGTAGATTGAGTAGGTAGATGAGTGATAATAAGCTCAGAATTTTGAGCAATTTTTTTTTAGTTTTCAATTTACAACTAGTTTTTCATTAAGTTGGTTTGAAATTTTTTGTGTGTTGTTTTAAGTTTCAAGATTAGATTTCAGGTTGCAGAAAAAGGACTATATACAATTCAAGATTTTCAACCAAAACAAATTCATGTTTGGGATTGGAACAAGGCAGAAAATTCCTAACTGGGCAACAAAGTTTTAAGTTTTGAGTGGATAGTAACTTACTGAAGTTGAAGCCCGAAGTGAAGGCCCTAAGCTTCAGAAGTTTTACTATCATATATACAATAAAGCTACCAGAAGAAGGAGATTACATGGTTTATTTTGAAGACATTTTGAGGCAACTGACCTGCTGTTCTTGACTTTTCACAAGGAAAAGCCATCCCCAAGTGGAGCCAGTGTTAGACTCCTATACCAATAGGTGTCATTTTTCATGATTGTCTTGATTGAACTATGGAATATGTTCAAACCTTTTTCTTGGACAAAGGTGTTCCATATTCTTGAAAAACCAAAAAATAAAAAAAATTAAAAAATGTAAAGAGGGTATACCCTAAAAGAAAAATCAAAGGGTAAGAAAAATAAATTGGTCAAGAAAATGAAAGAAATGAACCCCAAGCAAAAAATAGACCAAGGAAAGTGTGCAAATCCAAATACCACTACTATTTCATTTTTGTAATAAAGCAATTGTGTGCAGCTTGTCAAACTTTGCCACAATTTATGAAGAGTCAAACTGTTTAAACTTGACTCATTCATGTTTCAATTTCATGTTGTAGAATAGAGAATAAATATCTGACCAAACAGTTTAATCTTGGCAGATAAGTAAATAGGTAGAGTTAATAAAAGGTGCTTAACAGTTTAATCTGAGCCCTTGGATGTAATAAGAGTAGAATTAGATAGATTTTTCATGTAAAAGGAAAAGACTGATGAGGGTTTGCAAGTCCAAATGCACCCTAATAAAGAAGAGAAAATGGTAGTGTCAAGTAGATAGGGTAGGTAGATGTTGTTACAAAGTTTTATCTGATGAATGATGCTGCTACATGTTTTTGATCCTTTACTTTGATCACAAATACTGAAGCAGGAAATACACTGGAAAATCACAGCAAGCAAAGTCAAAATCATTAACTTCCCTCATCACTTTCCCCTTAAAGTTTTACTAATTTCCCCCAAAGTACTAAGGTACTTGGAGATCAAAGGGGCTCAAGGCATTTCCTTGACTTCTGGAGGGACCGGACCCTCGGCCTAATGATCAAAAAGACCTAAGTACTTGAAATAATTCATCATTATAATCATTCACTTTTAACTTTTTCCTAAGTAAAATCCAATTTTACTTAGGAAAATCATGCAAAATTCCATAAAAATCCCTCAAAATAACTTACTATTCTAAGTTTAAGTGTTGAAGATGAGATATTGCAATTTACTTCAGAAATTGTCACTTTCTTAGATGTGTGAAATATTTTGAGTTCCCTTGTCCCTTTCTCATATTAATGTTTAACTCTATTTTACTAAATCCCTAGTGAAATGCCCTATCCTAAGTATATAACTCCTTTTACATACATATCCCAAAAAACCCATCTATTATAATGTTTTAACCAAAGTATTTACTTCCCAAATATTCATTAAAAACCCGCTTCTACAAAGCCCTTTGGTTAAAATATATCGTTATATTATAGTCCCGCCCCTATGATAAGTTAACTACATCGGTTAATTTATCGTATAATAAAAAACATATATAAGAAAAAAACTTTAAACATATAATTCTATATGTTTAAATACAAAAAAGGATAATAACCCGAAGTTTTGTTTTTAAAACCAAAACCTTGGAAAGATCTTATGCCACTGTGGCCCAGCCACCTGGCATTCCACCCGACATTTCAACCATCCAACGAAACCCCGCCGCAACCCCTTTTTTCATTATAAATATGGGGTTAATTAGTTATCATAACTAATTAATAACCTTCCATCCACCAATCATATGCCACCCGGGATGATTAATTAAACGTTGATTATGCCGGGCCCGCGTGATAACCACCCCACCTTCTTCCCGTCATTTCAACCGTTCGATCGCCTTTCCGCAGATCTACGCCCCGTATCAATTACGCTACCCGTCCCTAGTCAGCACATTAACGCGCGGGGGATTGGTGGTATTTGACTAGTCACCCATCCACGTGTCGATAATCAAATGGAATCGATGCCCGCTCGTCTAATACTGCTCTTGTCCATAAGCGGTGCGGGGATTACCGCTTACCGCTTACCGCTTACCGCCCGGCCCTCCTGCCCCACGTCAGCCCGTACTAGTATGACGTCACTCCTCGAAAAACTAAAAATCCCTTTTACTTGTAAATAAAACCAATTTTTCGTGTTTTTTCCGTTATTTTCGTTATTGAAAACGACTGCGCCCTCTGCTACGATTTTCAAATTTCCGCTAAAATCTACTGTGCTATCTGATTTCGGTCCAAGATTCCGTTGCACCTGTGTTCGAGTACCCTCCTACCATCGCCTGATACCTGTCAAAAGCCAGTTTTCCTCCAAGAACAGGTATTTATCTTATAGCGCTCAGAAACTTCAAGAGAAAGTCTGTTTTCCTTGTTTTCCACTGAATTAGTGATTAAAACTTATCACTGAGATCATCCCCTGAGGTTTTAAAACTGTGAATTGTTCCCCTGAAACTGCATTTGTGTTAATTTCCTTCATTTAAATTGAAATTGTACCCAGCCTGTGAAGAAAACCCAGAGACATCCGTTTTGAATCCACAAGAACCAAAATGGAAGCCCCGGCAGCCTTGAATGATGCTCCATTTTGAACCTGGTAAAAACCTCACTCCCTTGTCCAGTGGGGAATTGCTTGAAAAATCTACTCAGTTGTCCCCTGAAGAGGTGACTAGAAGATCACATCCTTGGATAAACAGTCTTAATACTAGTCATAAGACTTGTTTACTCCAATATTGTTATCAAATCTATTCAAACAGAGGTTAGAAAGCATAACAGCTAAAGAGTATCAGTGGTTAAAGTGTATCAGGTAAAAGTCAGTGAAAGTTAAAATGAATTTACAGAGCAGTCAAAGGTAAACAGTAAAAGTAAATACAGAAGGCAGTAAAATGGTAAAAAGAGATGAGAATACTTTCACCAATAGTGAGGTTTGTCTAAAGTGAAAGTAAAACAGTCAAAAGAGCAAAAAAGTGAAAAGATGAAAAACACAACAAAAAGGAACATTTTTGCAAAAATTTAATGTTTTAGTCATTGTTTTGCAGAAACTATTGTGATCAATCCAAGATGAAGTTTTCAAAACTGAAGGAGGTTTTTGTTCTTAAGAGGATTATCTACAAAAACCTCTCTCACTTTTCTAACAGCTATTATGGTTTTGCAAATATTAAACAATGATGGAAAGAACTTTTTGCAGAAAATACCAGTTAAGTCATCATTTTGCAGAGAATATTGTGGCCAATAAGAAATACATATTACAAAACTGAAGGAGTTTTTTGTTCCTAAGAGACCTATCGACAAAAACCTATCTCCGTTTTTGGACATTTATTTCAGGTTGAGAGATACATGCACATATTTACAAGCTATTTTTCAGACTCTGTAAAACTCTGTTTTACATATCTTTTTACAGAACCTATTGTGGACAGCTGGAGAGGAATTTTAGGAAATTGAAAGCGGTTTATCTCACCAACATATTTATCTACAATAACCTCTTTCAATTTCTACATATCTATTACGGATTGAGAAATAAAAAGATATCATTGGACCCCAAGTTTGCAGAATTGTTGGAGCAGAATTGCACAAAGAAAGGAAGCAGTTAGTGACTTGGATGCCTCATCATCAACTAAGAGTTGGATCAAATTCGGAATTCCTCCTCTTTGTCATCACCACCTATCCATACAAAATAGTGCCAAATAGATGAATTAGTTTGAGTGTCCTTTACTTAAGTTCTATTTATGTAAAATAGTTGGAGAGATTTGTGAACCAATTTTGATATTTTTTCAAGATATTTTAGTTTAGAATTTGTATAAATACTTCACTCTTGGAAGTATTTTGGGTGGATTCTATTACTTTGCTGTAACATTGAGATTTTCGGAATAAAAACATTTTGGAGAAATTTATTCGTGGCTTACTGGATGACGATTTGAAGCTCAGGACTTTTTGCAGGATTCATGTGTTGGACTGCAGTTCAATAAGTCTTTCTACCCTTTGTCTTAATTTTTATATCAGTTTATAATATCATTATGTCCATTTCTGAATAATTTACATAAAGGATTGAATCAAAATTTACTTAATTGTACTCTGATTTCAGATGTGATTGTTCTTAATGTTTTCCTCTGAATTAGTTATAAGCATGAATTCTTAAATGCTCTTGCTTTGCTAATTTAAACATTGTTGATTACTATAATAAAGAATTCTTCATTTCTCTTTGTTTGTAGTCATCTCATTTCTCTTTTTGAACATGGTGAAAGATTCTTAGCTGCCTTTCATCCCTTCAAAATCATCCCATCCACTTTAAATTTTAAGGATTGTTCTCTGTCTAGCTATCTTGCCCTGTAAAGCCATCTTGTGCATAGAATAGAAATCCAGTAAAGCCATCCTTTGACTCCATAGCCCAATGGACTGAAAGCCCTCAACCTTGCTCTTAGTTTGTGGATTCCACCATTTTCCAAAACAAACTCTTGAATTTATAACTAGCCTAAAACCTTCTAAGAACAAAGATAAATTATAAAGAGAGAGCCCTCTCTGGATGCAGATTGGCTAGATTCTGCATCTGAAAGTTGGTTTGTGGTTACCTCGGGTATACTTTCCTTTTCTTACAACTTTAAGGAAAACCTGAGTGATAACACTGTTTTTGAGTGTTGCCTTCTAAAACCCGCTTGGAATTTGGCCCACTTACCTTCACTTTCAAGCCATATGCTTAACTTCTTTTCTAAAATAATACCATATAACTTGGTTAAGAGAGGGTTGATCATAATAGTCTGATAATTAGAGGAGTTATCTATATCCCCACTTTTAAAAATAGGGATAGTGAGGCTCTTAGTCCATGGTTTATGGAATCCTTGGTTAATCCCTTGATTGAAAATCTTGTGTATGTGCGGAATGAGTAAAGGACCTCCAATTTTTAAGATTTCCATCTGGTAACCTTCAATGTCTTTAGCTTTCCCATTTTCTACGCATTTAACCCAAAAATCAATGTCTTCTAATGAGAAAAATTATTTTGCTTTGAGCAGGGTTTCAAAGTTATCCCTGACATTTGGAGTTTCATAAAACGTTTTAAGATAGGAATTCCAGTCGTGTAAAGCAATTTTATTATTATCTTTTTTTTCCTAGTTAGAATCTGCCTCCATAATTTCTTAGGAATCACGTTAGAGAGGTGTAAGAGATTCTCTTGTCTTTTACTAATATATTTCCTTTAATGTTATGAAACCAACTCCAAAAATAGAAGAAAAGAGAGTTCAACTCCTTATAAATAAGCCACTTCGAGGGGGCAACCTCCAATACATTACATAAATGAACAATTATTGGATGATTCAAATGACCAAAACCTCCTTTCTATATATAGGAGTCCATGGGGCCACAATGTAATCCTAGCCGACCTAGCAATAATAATGTAAGGGCACAATAATAACAATATGGGGGTTAAAGGGGTGCAACAATAACAATAAGGGGGTTACACTAGCAACAATAAGGGATTATACTAGTAATATAGGGACCTAACACTCTCCTCTCCTTCAAAAAATGGTTGTCCTCAACGCTTGAGTAGCTCCGGGTGCTTCTGTATAAAATTCTCATCGTCTCATGTAGAATCTTCAGTGGGTAAGTTCTTCCATTTAATGAGATACTCTAAAATTGATCGATTTTGTAGCTATCAATTTCTTGTTTCCGTGACTGCTTCAGGTTCAAATATGGTTTTTCCTTTCTCATCAAGTTCTTGCAATATTGTTTGAACTGGAATTTTGTCCCCTATAAACTTCTTTAAGCATGAAACATGAAAAACTAGATGCACTAGCGAAGAAGAAGGAAGCTCCAATTTGTATGCCATAGTACCAATTTTTTGCAACACCATGTAAGGACCATAATACTTTGGTGATAATTTATTATCCTTCTTAGCTTGCTTGAGGGACATTTTTTTTTATGGTTGTAGCCGTAAAAATACCCAGTCTCCCACATCAAAATTTCTCTCGCTGCGATGTTGATCTGCCTGTTGTTTCATTAGATTTTGTGCCAAATTTAGGTTATCCTTTAAGAGTTGGAGAACTTCTTGTTGATGTTCAATGTGATCTTCCACTGCTTGAACCCTAGAATTTTCCCCTAAAGAATATGTGATGGATGATGGATGATATCCATAAATTGCCATAAATGGGATCATTTTTGCTGCAGTATGGAAGGAAGTTTTATACCACCATTGAGCGAGAGGTAACCACTTAACCCATTGTGCTTGCTTATCAGATACAGAACAACGAAGATATCCTTCCAAACATTTATTCACTATCACAATTTTACCATTGGATTGAGGATGATAAGATGAGCTATGAGATAGTTGAGTACCCAAACAAGAAAATAATTTCGTCCAAAAATTTTCTGTAAAAATTGTATTATTGTCACTTACAATAATCTTTGGGTTTCCATGTAGCTTTTTAATTGTTTCCATAAATGCAATAGCAATTTTACTTGCTTTAAATGGATGTGATAATGCACAAAATTGTGCATTCTTGGTAAGTCTATCAACTACCACCATGATGACACTCTTTCCTTCATACTTAGGTAAACCCGTGATAAAATCCATTGAAATCTCCTCCCAACATTGACTTGGAATGGATAAAGGTTGTAGAAGACCTGGGGCATTAATTGTCTCAGCTTTATTTTGCTGGAAAACCAAACATCCCGCCACAAACTTTTGAATATCCGATTTAAGGCCATCCCAAAAAATTCTTTCTTCACCCTGTGGAAAGTTTTTAAAAATCCTGAGTGTCCTCCTAAAGGAGAAGTGTGCAATTCCAAAAGAATATTTTGTTTTAGTTGGGAATTCTTGCAAATATATAAGCGATATTTGTACCATAAGCAATCATTTTTCCAACTAAATGTATCATATGTACTAGGATCTTGCTGCAAATTTTGAATGAGTGTCCACACATCTTCATCCTTGTTCCATTCATCCCTTGCTTCGGTTATCCAATCTGGTTGGATAATAGAAATGGCACAAAGTAATGATTCCACCTCTTCATCCTTTCTTGAGATTGCATCTGCAACAACATTTAGCTTCCCTTTCTTGTAGATTATTTCAAAGTCATAACCCAACATCTTTGTGACCCATTTTTTTTGTTCTTCTAAAGATAGTCTTTGTTCCAAAAAGTGTTTAAGAGTATCATGATCATTTTTTACCATGAAGTGTCTTCCCATTAGGTAAGGTCGCCATTTCTTTAGTGCATGTAGTATTGCCGACATTTCCTTCTCATAAATAGCCTTTTGTAAATACTTTCCTTTGATTGGACGACTTTCAAAAGAAATGGGGCTTCCTTCTTGCATTAAAAAAACACCAATTCCATTTCCTGAGACATCACATTCCACAATAAGGTTTTTGTGAAGTCTGGCATAGCTAATACTGGTGCTTGGCACATTGCCTCTTTAATATGTTTGAAGGCCTTAGTTGCTTTAGGAGTCCATGAAAATGCACAGGGAAAATTTTAAGAACCCCACTAAATTTATATATATAATAAATAGGTGAATCCTCATGATACATAGGAAAAATGGAAGGTGATTTTATTAATAATATAATATGTATATATAATTTTTTGGAAAATATCTCACGAGATTATATTATCTTGTAGAATCATGGCGAATCACCAGTACAAATAGAGAATCACTACTACAAAATGGTGAATCCTTGTCTAGTGGAGTTCGGGGTGTTGGTTCCAATGAAGATATGGTAGTTGAACGAGGAGTAGAAGGAAGAGAACCACCGAGACCAAGCATGGCACATGGTGACTTGTGAGGGAAGTAGTTCTCGTGTAGTTTGGAAAATGCGTTCTTCTAGTTCTGCTAAGCGTAGTGTTGTTGCTCATGCTACTACTAGCACTGATATTGAGGTTGGAGAGGAGTTTGAGGAAGCATGGAAGGTAGAAGTGGTGGAGAATTACAAAGAGTACCCTATGATGGGCTCCATTTTTCCCTTTGTTATCTGTGCCTGCAAGATCTTCTGTCCATTGAACCAACAATTAACCATTCAACCAACAATCAACTTGACTGAGTTGATTAGGTACGAGTCAACTTAGACTAATCTTCAAAACTATGCTTTGCACTATCCCATATTTATCACACTAATGCTACACAACATTTTGCATTTGCACCCAACTCTCAATAATTCTTTTCCAAGAAAAATCTATAATAAGAAAAATGTTTTACTATATTCTAAAAGGTGAAGATGTTAAAATCATGCCACAAAGTGAAAGGAAATAAAGTATCTTTCCTCAAACCACCAAGTATATAAATAAAACAATAATGATTATAATAATAGAACTATATCTATCGATCTATAGATCTATGCATGATATGAGAACCATAAGCATTCAAGGGACTAATTTCAAACTCAACAAAATCCTCTAAACAAGAAACAAACAAACCACTAAAATTTTCAAAGATATCAAGACTAGACATTAACACAATTTCATGTACTTGAATAAGCCCATTGTTGCTTAGCATTAGACTTCTTAAATTAGTCCTTTATCATTTAATACTAGGACACTATCTATGTGAAAAGAAATAGGTCCCAACTTCATCAAATCGGACTTCATTTCCAATCAAAGAATAAAACTAGCTTCGTTTCCAATACCAATATAAAATCACACATTTTCCAAATATCAATAATTATTTTCCAAGAAAATATAAAACTCGAAACTCAGCAAAATTCCCCAAACACAAGCAACATATATACCATTAAAATTTTCCAAGATTTCAAAGCTAGACATCAAGGTAGTTTCATGTACTTGAATAAGCCCATTGATGCTTTGCGTTAGTCTTGTTAAATTAGTTATTTATCATTTAATACTAGTCAAACACTGTCTATGTGAAAAGAAATAGGTCCCAAAATCATCAAATCCAGCTTCATTTCCTGTCACAAATAAGAAACAAACAATGTAAGGATTAAATATGAAACATGAATCTTAAAATAACACGCATGAAAGAAATGTAGCTGCAATGTTACAATGAAAAATACAAAAATAGAACCCATTTTTACCTGAATTTGACATGTAGTAATCTTGCATGATCAACGGAACATGTATACCAAAATAAGAGTCCTAGGGTATTTCAATTTCCCAATTCTCATCTTGGTCATCATTTTCTACATTGTGAACATGATCTTCTCTAGATGTACTGTCATTATGAGCCTCTAAAACATTATGTTCTGTATCAAGTTCATTAGATAATTTTTTTATATTGTTTTCTCCCCTTCTATTACAATCTGGTCGTCAAAGCGCTAGTGCTCTTTCATATGGAAAATTGTCAACGTCATACTTTGTTACATATAATCTTAAACATGTATCCACATGTTTATCAAGCTTGTTCCTAAACTTTGACTTCAAAAATGATAGTGCACTAAACATTCTCTCATCCTCCACTGATCCCAAAATCATGGTTTGACACAAATCTACTAATTTAAAATATTTTGATATGTTTTCTTGTAGGTATTGTCTAGCACTTAAAGTATTTCATAATCTTGTTATAGCACTATTTTCATTAGGATTCTCCAAAAAAGGATATTGCTTCCACATTGTTTCAACAAAGCGTCCACCTTGTTGATACAATTTTGATGAATCTAAAATACCTTCAATCTGTTCTCCATGTATCGAGACTTTCTTGCAAAAGTGGTCTACTAAAAATTTTAATCTCTTTTGAAAATCAGCTTTTAAATTTCTTGGACATTGACAATTGTTCCAATATTGAGGTTATACCACACACATGGCCTCCAGCAATTCATCTCGAGGAAATCGTTCTCTTATCTCTGATGATAGTGATCTTGCAATTTCTATCAAATTTTGTCTCACTGAGATCACAATATTATCAAATTAGTCTCTTGACACGAGGCAATCTTTGGTGATTCGTCCCGTCTTACTAATATAATGAAAGGGGACCATATACCCACGCATTGTGATACATAGTATCCCTTTTTCATCAAACATCAAAAATTTTTCAGTATTTTCTATATTGATGATCTTAATCCAACTTGTAAACTCTAGACCAGTAAAAGAGTCTGGCATCATATACAAATTATCCAATGCAAGGCATGCTGACTTTCTCGCATTTGTGTATTCGGCAATATACATTGTGTGATTCTGATACATTTTCACAAGGACATTCATTTCATGTAACATAGGAAGAATTCCAGCCAATGTTAATAATGTTTCTATATCAGTTAGTCGAAAAATAAGATCTTGAGCTTTATCTACATTGTAGCGATTTTCATACATCAACCCTACCAAAGATTTGAACTCACTAAATAGTCTTTGAGCTGGTCCATTTAATGAGATCCATCTTCTGTCAACATCTTTCAGTAGTTTTTTTCCATTCGTAACACCATCTACAAATTGTTGAAACTCTAAATATCGTTTGGGACTATGAGAAAAGTATGCATGAGTCTCACGTACAAGATCTTCAACTTTTGAAACTGATGGAAACTTGCTTACTATTTTAAATGCAAGATTCATCCTATGAGCCATACAATGAATATTAATCATATATGGTGAAGCTGATAGTTTTAGTCTAACACAAAGACCATTTCTTTGTCCTTGCATTACCGATGCTCCATCTGCTCCAACACATACCCAATTTTTTGCAATCATTAAATGATCCATACCACTTTCTTTCAAAGTATTAAGAACAAGTTCATAAATATTTTCAGCTGTAGAAGTCTCTTTCATCTTTTTAATCCCAAGTAGATAGGAATTCCTAATATGGTCATTAACCATATAAAGGCTCATGCAGATCCATGAAGTATTATCAATAGTTGTAACCTCATCCAAAGACAATGCCAAAAACCTAGCATTTACAATCTCCTGTTTCAAATCATCAATTTCTACTTGAGCTAGATATCTTGGCCATTCCCAACCACTAGTTACGGACCAATGAGAAGATGGAAAGTTTGGCACGTGAAGAAAAGATAGAAATTTCATCTGATTTGGATAATCTATCATAGGACGACCTTTACATAAGATGTGAAATACAGTGCTTAATTGTATTGTCTTGGATAACAAACTTATTTCCATCGTCTTTTCAAATTGAGATATGATGGTTCCTCCACTTGCCTCAAGTTTCTTCTTACTTATTAAATATTTTTTGTATTATTCCACACATTGGCTATGTCGACATTCCTCCAAATATTTCCATCTGACAATAGATTTCTCTTTACCATTTACAATTTTCTTTTCATAAACCTTTCCTACATGCTTTTGTATTGTATCTAGCTTCATCTGAAATTTCACTACCTTGCAACTTTTCCAACTACACGCAAGACATTTAACTTCTCCTAAATCCTCATTTGTAGAAGGTATTTCTTCAATGAATGGAAAACGTGAGAGCCAAACATCTTGGAATTTTCTCCCTATGGTCCACTGGCCTTTTTTCCTTTTTTGTGAATGGTTTGTGTCACCTTCCAAGGAAATATCTTAACATTTTCATCATTAATTTCTGTTGAAAATGCATTTATCTCACCTTGATCACTTGAGGAACCTATTATTTCATCCATCATATGGATATCAGATGTGTTTTCACAATAGTTAACATCTCTCTCAGTAACAGATTGTTCAAAGGAGCTTGAAGCATGAAGAGAATGTGTATTCTTGGATTGAGACTTTTTAAAGTATGATAATACATCAATTTGCCTTGATAGTTTCTTCCCGGGATTAGCTTTTGACATCTCACTGAATATTCCAGAATTAAAACTTCAAATCGATCTAGAAACTTGCATCAATAGTTTCCAAGAGTTGAGAATTACTAGATTTGTAAGTAGCTTTCAAAGTAAAATAAGTGTAATGTTCACAAAAACCATTATGCAATTTTTTATTAAAATGTTGTGCCAAGGCCCAAGCCCAAAATCAAAAATAAATCATTATACACAAAACAATAACATCATGAGTCATCATCTATAAAACAAAGAACATCATTCAAATGTAAAATATATAAAAATTTCCACTAAATTAATTCAAATCTCCAAATCACCTAATGAACACTTGAAAGCTTTAAACAAAAAAACAAAATATTACAATAACTTTAATCATCCTTTCCAAAACACCTCTCCCTTATGTTGTAAAGAATTGGTTATAAGAAGTTGAAACATATCCTCTATCATTTTCCATGATAAAAGTGAGGAAGGAAACTAGTCAGTTACTAGTGATTATTTTACTTATCAATGGAAAGAAATCCCTTAAGACATTGTCCTCCTATTGACCATAGTTTCCTTTCCATAGTGAAACACGTCTAGTATGGCCATGAAATAACCTAAAAAGACTCAAATTTTTTCCCTGATTTGTAAACACGCGGGTGCCATGTAAAGTTTCAGGCCCAAAAAAGCACATTTGGGATCCTATAAACCAAAATTAGTTATTGTATCAAACATTTAAAACTCCTACTTAGCACTTATTTTTTTTTATTTAACCAAGTTCCATTGAAATAACAGTCATGGGATGTTACCAAAGATTTAACCAATAGATAAATGCACACCACAAATCATACATTCATTGGAACTTCCCCTCCCATGAATGACCATCTAAGGGAAAGGGGCAAAAAAAAAGAAAAGAAGTCAGCGAATCACCACAGTCAGCCAATGATTCTTAGTGTCAAATCATTGGAAACTGAAAATCAAGTGCAAATTTAACCCATGCATCCATGGGTTGACAAAAAGAGTTTATAGCAGCCACAAGCTAATCATTCTACGAGTCTACCCAAATCTGACACAAACTCCTAAAACTTGTTGATTAGAAATTCCCCAAGAATTTTCACTTGGTTCATGAGAGAATGAAAGACGAATGCAAATAAACTTCCATGAAAGATGAGTGCAAATATCCTTCCATGAATGGATATCACTCTCCAAAATAATTTTGGGCATATTCCAATATGTAGGAACCAGGGAAACATGGTGCATAACAGCAGTCTATTGTCCCTGAATTTAAACTGCATCAAGGGAACATTTGCACTCTTCACACATTGAACATTGAAGACAATTAATTAATGGCTGAAATGACCATAGCAACAAAAGCATCAAGCAGAGGCTATAACAAGATTATGTGAAAGTGAGAAAGAACACCCATCATGAAGCATCAAGTAATATCATCCACAACATCAACATCACTGTTCGGTAGATTTTGATCGCCTTCACCTACGAGGAGTAACTTCTGGTGGTAAAGGTGGTTTTAAAGCTAATCTACGTGAATGATGGGGGATAGGATTATGTTCTTCCACGATTGCTGGTTAATTTTAACCAAAAATAAATAAACAAAAAGAGGGTAATGCTAGGCAAAAGGGTTTACCAGTAAACTGTGAACTGCAGAATACCTCTTGGAAAGCCAAGAAGTATGGGCAGGCAATCTCCCGGAATGCTGTGTTCAGTGTATCACAATTTAAAGGTGGCCGACTTGGTTCACTATGGATGGATAGCACCTAAAATTTGTCCTCCCAAATATACCCGAAGGTACGTGGAGGCCCAAGTCTGTATTAGCGCTGTCTGATGTGAAACCGCACAGTGAGAGCACCACCTGTATACTTATCGTACTGTAACGCCGCCCCGAGGGACATGCTACGATATACTTACATGCGTGGGGTGAGATATCACACTCGGAATGTATCGCAGAAAATTTAATGACAGCTGCTATGTTTTACGACGCCGGAACACGTCTCTAGCCTAGACCTTATAAATGTTATCGTTATGGTTCCAATGCGTTTTTAGGTAAATTGAGATTAATTTTATGTTGATATTGCTTAACAATTTGCCTTTCAATGGTACTGCGATGATGTATGTAGAAATTCCTAAATGAAAACTAAGAATGATAAGCAAACTTTTCACTTTTAGTTTTCCAATGAAAGACCTAGCTACAAAGGGAAGAGAGAAAATAATTTTGTGAGCAAACAAATCAATGAAAAAAAGAAAACATTGAGCACAAAACTAAATGCAGATTTCCTAATGTTCCTTTTTTGCAAAAAACATGCAATCCTACATGTAAATGAAAGTTTTTCTTTTCAGTTCCTTTAATGTTATGAATGCAGAAAAGAAACTAAGTGCATCAAAAGTGTTCATGAGAGATTTGAGTGACAACACTGATTTTTATAGAAGGGGTAACGTTTAAGGTTTTTGGAAATTCAACCCATTATATGCCCTATGCACAAAGTCCCTAAAAAAATAAACACAATCAATGCATTATGACTAGATATTGAAGGTTGGAGGTTGCTTACCAACCATTTGACAAAATGTTTACAAAAACTAGAATAATGCTCTCCATGTATTTGACGAAATGTTAGCCATAAAACCTTGCTTTTAATAACAGGTATATAATCTTTTTAAAGATGCTCTCTAGAATCATGATCACTCCATATGGAGACAACTCAAATTTTTTATATATGTTAAGGCTAAAATACAAGATATGAGGGTCTCTTCATTGTCCATCAAACGTTGATTTTCCTGAGTCAACAATTGGAAGACATGTGCACCCTGGGCGATTACAACATTCAGATGAATTCCACCATGTTCCTAGTGTTAAGCCTTTGTGGTGGGGTGTTGAGTAAAAGCACGACTACTTCCTTAAGCCCCCATTATTTCAAATTAGGGAAATGCAAATCCTCCTTTTAGGGGACCCTACAACCCCCTAATAATGAGATTTTAACATGAAAAGTTTAGAAGCTATCCTAGAGTTCAAGGTGAAGTCACCAGTAGTTAATGAGACCGTCAAGTACTACCTAGACAATTTTCTAATTGATAATGCACTATGGAAACTTCTACAACACTTACCACATCATATACCACTAGGCAACATATCAATGTCAAACTTTTTCTCCATAGATTTTTTCACTATCCTTTTGCACAACTCAGAACACTGAAGACTAATCATGGAAACAAGTCCATGGTTCCAGGGAAACATTGGTATTTTCCTCCAACCATGGTCCCTAGAGTTCAACCCAGTGACAAACATGTATATCTCCATAACCTCAATGCCAATGCTAAATATCTTTTCTTACTTGTGGTGCAACAAAACTCTGGAAAAGATCAGAAATTTTCTCAATAGATTTCTCAAAATTGACCCTAGCCAAGTTGAAAAAGGAATCAATGCCTCTACAAGAATATTTTCAGAGGTTGACCAAGCAATGATCTACCATATCATATCATATCATATCATGGTATAGAAGTGGAGACTACTAATGGTCAAGATCGATATGATATCATGGTATAGAAGTGGAGACTACTAGTGGTCACAGGTCTTGGATTATGAGAATACAATTTTTCAATGCAAAACTTGTCAATGGATTGAAAGATTCATGCCCAATAACCCCAATTCCTCTGGAAAAAAACATCAAAAACAAGAAATCCAAAGAATGATGACCATAAAATAAAAAAACTTAAAAAATATCCAAATGCAGTGCCCATACAATCAAGCATTGCAACACCAAGGTGCCCAACCCTCCCCCCAACAATAGTGATGTGGATATGGACTCAATTTCTTCCCTTTCTTTGCAGGTGGTCACAGTTGAAAACTCATCAGGTTGAATGAAATGATATCCTGAATCAAAAAATCCATAATTAGAAAGGGGAAACAATGACTCCTTCCAACTTGGACAAAAAACGATAGTCACCATAACCTCCATCAACAATAGACCCTTGGCTGAATGCAAAGAAACCCAAAAGGAAAGGGGAAAACATGAAAACCTACCTTTCCTTCAAGTCTACAAAAAATTGATGCAAAAACACAATGTATATATGTATAAATCATAAAATTTTGTGTGTCACAAAAACTAGCCTTAGCTCAATAAAGTTTGAATTGTAAAACTTGGCTCAGAGAAAAGGTTACAGAAATGAATGTCAAACCTTGTGTCTAGGTAGATAGGAGTAAAATTGTAATTTTTTGACGTACATCTTCTGGTAGCATATCTCTCATATTTGTACAAATTTTATTGTAATTTGTTCATGTACATCTTCTGGTAGCATGTCTCTCATATTTGTACAGTTTTTTTTTCATGATAGAATATGAATTTTGAGGTTTTTATCTACCAAAAAAAGGTTCTATTTATTCCACCTATGCTTTCAATTCCATTGATTATGAACAATAAATAAATTAATTGCATTCCTTTCCAGCATTCATAAATAGCTTACCACACCCACTCATAGAAAATCTATCTATGCTCATGGGTTATTTATTCATGTCACAAGTGAGATTTTTCTCTCCAAGACTATGTTGTGAGTTGATTGTCCAATCCTTCAAAAATAACGATCAATAAAGTGTAAAAACTGCACAAAAAAACTTTTGTAATAGGGTAAGCTCATAAATTTAACAAAGAATTGCTTTTTTCCTCTATAAAAGGATTTTCTCAGGGGAAACGTTTTCAGCATTTAGTTTTTTGACATTCAGGATAATCTCTTAAGTGCCCTGTATTCTCACATCATGGAATTTGAAACTTGTAGCCTTGCATCACAGAACTTGAAGCTAAGCAGGCACAAGTGTTGTTAGCAATAAAGTTGGATATTTACTAGTATAATCAATGATCTAAAAGTATCCATATGAAAACATATTCATTGGGTAGGTATCTTTGTAACTAATATATTTACGATTTAATTTCATTGTTTTCGGCTTTTATATTTGATTCCCTGTTGGAACCTGTGTCTCCTGCCCCCTAAAATTAGGGGGTATCCTAACTATCCCTAAACTTGGACCCACTCAAGATTTTCTGCAACATATATACATGCTGTCCAATGCATGCTCCTATGAAAGTCTTTCTCTGAACTTGCAGAGATGAGATCTTGTGAATGTGAACCATAGGCTCTTATTTTTCTAACCAGCTTGTAAGAAATCTTGTAGTCTCAAACTGGATACAATTTTGGGAGTAAGGCTCTAAAATACGCTTACAAATGATTAGAATTTTCTTTTCAGAACAAGTATGCTTGTATTGAATCTTGAAGCATAGTATTGAGTCGGAGACTTTGTCCATGGATGTTATTCTTGTGGGTAGACATGATACAAAATGAAAACAGTAGCTGGACTGCTGGAACGTTGATCCGGTGCAACAAGCAATAGACATAAATTATATTTGATTGAATAATTTTCTTTAATACTCACAATAGTTTTCAATCTATTTTAACTTTTACTAATAAACATTAACTTTGTGAACATAAACATAGGCACAAAATATGTAAATCACTACTAATGTTACTGGCACAACATTTCTTTCTCTAATTCAATATGTTACTCTTATAAAAATCTTCAAGTAGGTTCCCCTCGAATAAACAAGACATGTAAATCATTGCTAGCGATTATCCAGTGCATTTTGTCCTCAAAAGGCACTGAAGCCAAATGACAATTCTTTGTGGAGTCTATTTTTGTTTGGTTACTTTTAGAACTTTAGGCAATAAATTGGCTAAAGGAATGAAATGCAGTGGCTGCCTACTTGTAGATTTTTACCCTGTTAAGAATAGATTAATGTCCTTTTGCCCAAAATTCATCTCCCTTTCTCTGATTTTGTAAAATCTAGGACTATGTATAATGTTCTAAAATTGTATAACCTATGTATTTGGAGTATTCCATCATATCTTTAATCTGAAAAAAGAAAATTAATAGATTTACATTTGTTCCAGCCAAAGATATTAACTTTCATACCTCGCTGTGTGATTTATTTGCCTTCCATTCTATTTGTGTGTAAGTCATCAACTATGGGCTTGTTCAATCCACATAGTATTGAATGAGACTGCATCATTTAATTATCTTGTCTCCATCTCTGACAAAATCTTTCCCGTGGTTGATCATACAACATCTATTGAAATGGACTAGTCCGTATTTAAGAAAAAAATAATTTGTTAATATTGCAACTATGTACTGGTTGAACTCTTTCTGTCCTCGACAACTAAATATAGCCAATTCAAAAGAAATTCAACCTGACTTTATGCAGAAGGCAAAATTCTAGACCAAAGTAGCCTAAAAAATTATTCAATCTATCTAGGCTATATTGTTGGCTTATAATTTGGCCCTTGAATCACTAACATGTGAGGTCTAGTACACTATTGACTACTGACATTTTACCCATTAACTTTAGAGCCCCAAGGCAGCAAAGGGGGTTGTGACACCTTTCCAGCTGACTTACAAAGAAAATGTCCTAGAATTAGAGAAAAAAAGCCATGACATTCATCACACCAAAAATGTTCATACCTTAATAAAGGACACAAGCCCTAAAATTTATCTCAATCGGTTGAACCATCCACCCATGTACCCAAGGCATCTTGCAGACAGGAAGGCCATAGGGCACATTCAAATTCAGTTGAGCCCCTCAGGATTACTAGCTGCTATTGTGACTAATAGTTGAGTGAACCTCCATCAAGATGCTTCAGGGAAGAGGAGGGGATCCCGCAAGGTTTTCCTTGGAAAAAAATAACAAAAGACACCAATAATATGGGAGCATATATGACCATCTAACAACTTCGTTAATATGATAAAGAAAAATGCATGATGATGACAAAATAAACAACCAGAGACATGCCATGTAGGAATTTCAACAACATTTCATTATGTTTTCCATCATAATCTTCTCACTAAGTACATAGCTGAAATTTCATTTATATTGTTCAAAACTCTTTACATGATCAGACGATTGTAAAAAATTTAACATGGTTACATATGGCTCTGTCTTGTCACAGATTCCAAGTTGCAGTGGCAGTGCATGTTTGGTCATTGTTGCTTTGTAACTCTAACACAATAATTATAAGGCAACTTACCCAATTTTGCACAAGTGAAAAAACCCATCAAACATATATACAAGGACTGAGATCTATCTAATTATCAAGAAGAAAATGCAATGGATGCTTAGATAGCATAACTATTTGACATGGCCCATATAGCATTGTCTTGTTGCAAATTCCTAGTCGTGGTGGCAGTGTGTGCTTGGTCATTGTCACTCTACAACTCTCACGCAGTCACAAGGTAAATTTAACCAATTTTGAGTAAGTGGAAAACCCATCAAACATATGCAGATGGACTAAAATCTATCTAATTATCAAGAAGAAAATGCAACTGATGCTTAGATAAAATATGACAACATGACTTTATACCAAAATTTGAATTCCATATATAAGCCTCAAGGTAAATAATCTTCAATCAGTGACATTAGGCCTGATGAAATTCCATTTACATATAGATAGAAAGAAAGAATGCAATATATGAATGGCAATCAGCAAGGAAATGCCAAGATTTTATTAAGTTTAAAAAGACTAAAATTCAGCTACTATAACTTCATTGTTTCACAAGCCGTTAAAGCCAATTGGCAATACAAGCAGGCAAATATAGAAACCAAAGGTCCTGTACTACTATCCCAGGGTCTTGGTAATCATTGCTCCATTAGCCGCTTGCTACAGCTACGTCCCCATCGCTAAGACATATATAGTTGTATTAAGATCATATCATCTCCACATGTTTATTAAGGTCCCAATATACCTATCTAGAATTGTCATCTTGGGGAGGGGCTGCAGCTCTGGAGGTAAGAATTTTATCATGCATGCCAACGATTGCAGAAAACATCTGATATTCCAGCAAACGGTGGCATGCTTTAGAGTTTATTCTGTCTTGAAAGTTGAAACCACTTCCCACATTTGACATTTTGATTTTAACTTTGAACTTGTGAAGCTCAGGATTTAACCTGCAGCTGGATAGTTATTTTACACCATGTTCTCAGTGCAGTTTATGAGGTCCACACTGGCCATTTAAACATGTGCACATCCTACTAGCATACATGAAATTTTGCAGGGATTCACTGAAAACTGCTTTGAAGATGTTTTTCATATATAAGATGGGTAGTAACAAGGTCAACAATTACAGAACCTACAGACTTGAATACTGTAATCTCCTCTGCCCAACTCCTTCCACCCTTACTACCCCTCGCTAGCTCTGCCAAAGTACCCACAACATCCTTGAGCTGAAGCAGTCCTCTGCAAAAATCCCCAATTAATTTTCCAGCCTCTTTCAACACGGCCTCACAGTCTACAAAGACTCTACCCCTTGCAAGAGCTTCATCATCACATTCCCTCATCGATGGAGCAAAGGATCCCACAAGATCCAAGTGAGTCCTAGGCTTCACAAAGGCACCATGGATTAGTGGAGACTCTGAACTTGTGGCACAACTTATCACATCTGCAGACCCAATAATGGCATCCAGATCATCTCCCCCACATACAATCTCAACAGAACCCAACCCCACTCTGAGTTTTTCAACTAGGGCTTGGGCTTTGGAAGGGGTTCTGTTCCACATTATGACTTTTCAAGTTGGATCTCATAGAGAGATGCACCCTTATTAAATAAGGGGAAAGCTGACCAGCACCCACCATGGAAAGAACATGGGCATCTTGTCTTGCAAGATATGATGCAGCTAAAGCCGATATACATGAAGTTCTCCAGTGGGTAATCTCTGTTCCATATATAAATGCCAAAGGGCTTCCAGTGAATGAGTCTGAGAGCAGATATGAGGCATTTATGCCAGACATACCCATGTGGGTATTGTGAGGAAATGCAGTGACGATCTTGACTCCTATATAGGGGGTTGCGGGGGATTGATACCATGCAAGCATCATAAGCAATTGGCCAGGTGGTGCATTTCTGTTGGTGTTGTCATTGATGCAGAGATTTTGGCACTGAGGAAAATTTATTGTATCATTTGAGATTGATGATTGAAGATGGTGTATTAGAATTGATTCAATAAGCAATTTTCTTACCTGGTCAAAATCTATGATAATACATTTTTGCAGATGCTGCTGGTCATTTTGGTTTTTTCGATGGCCCATATTGAATCACTCCATGTTCATGAGTCCTTCCCTCTGCTAATATGCTTTTGGATCACTACATAGGAGTGTCGAAAATCGTAAATCCCACTGTAAAATTTCAAATTAATGTCAATTTAGGCAGTTTAAATTAAGTTTGCAAAGATAACAGCTAAATGGAAGGAGTTTTAAACTGCAATAATGACACCAGGTTTAACAGCTAAATGGTAGGAGTTTTATACTGCAATATTGACACCAGATTTACTACCACTATGCCCACAATTTGGTGGAATTTATCGTTGGTAATGACTGGCTAAGTTTCAGCAAAATCCCACAAGGATCCGGGTCCCCTCTTCTGTTTGACTACTACATTGGTTATGCCGGCCTGGATTAATGGCAATGGGATCTCCACCTTGACAACCAAACACATTTGAACAAACTTAGTATAGTCTGCCCTCATGGCGGCTTTTCATCATTCTATGATATGTATATTTCATTTCCTATAGCAATTAGACATACATAGGGTAGACTATGAATGCAAATTTGCGATGCGAAATTATTTACCCTGAGCATTTATTGCTACATTGGTTATGCCGGCATGGATTAATGGCAATGGGATCTCCACCTTGACAACCAAATACATTTGAAAAAACCCAGTATAGTCTTCCCTCATGGTGGCTTTTCATCATTCTGTGATATGTATATTTCATTTCCTACAGCAATTAGACATACATTGGGCAGACTATGACTGTAAATTTGTGATGCGAAATTCTTTACCCTGAGAATTGAGGACAACAACGAAGGATAATTCAAGAAGGCTTATGATGCATAGCTATCATGAAGATTTTGATGGATTATTTATTCAAGAAAGGGAAGGAAGGTGCATACCGTTGAACAAACTGGCGAAAAGAGGGGTGCCTCTGTGTTATTAGTCTGCGTTGGAGTCTAAGAGTGAGCTTGTACATGTGCTTGAGGTCAAGTGCGTAGACTGTGGTGAGTGCTATCTCCCACAACACCAATACCATCTCTTTCGAAGTGTATCTCTGTTATATACGAACTATGGAAGAGCCCTAACACCGAACGGACCAGAGAGGGTCAGCCTCGCTCAACCAGCAAGAAGATCGGTGTCCAGCCACCTCTCCTAACCATTGAAAGAATGGGGAAAATCACTCTAACCCCTCCTTTCGACCCTGTAAATCTAGGTGAATGCCATGGAAATCTGCTCTAACCAAAAAAAATCGGGGCAAATTTCATTTTTCCAGTATTATGCGCCCTTTTTTTGGTGGGCTAATATTTAATAATTAATTATTTTTAAAATATTTATTGGGCTAACTTTATTAAACTATAGAAAATTGGTTTTATATAAAAAATTCGCCCTATTAAAATTGAAAATCCCTTAAAACTCGCCTTTGGGCTAAAATTCGCCCCTAAAATTTTCCCTGAAAATGCATCTTTCTTTAATAATGTTGTTAAAGGTGCTTCTATTCTCCCATAATTCTTAACAAAATTGCAATAATACCCTGTTAACCCAATAAATATGCGCAAGTGCTTTATGGTTGTGGGGACTTTCCATTCCTTAATAGTTTTAATTCTGTTAGGGTCTACTTTAACACCCCCGTGAGATACAATATGGCCCAGATATTCCACCTGTTGCACTCCAAAGAAACATTTCGATGTTTTTGCATATAATTGTTTCCCCTCCAATAGTTTGAGCACCCTGTCAACATGTTTAACATGATCCTTCTAAGACCTGCTATAGATTAGTATATCATCAAAAAATACTACCACAAATTTTCTAAGGAAGGGTTTGAAAATGGAATTCATCAACCCTTGAACTGTAGAAGGTGCATTGGTAAGGCCAAAAGGCATGACCAAAATTCATAATGACCCTCATGAGTTTGAAATGTTGTTTTTGGAATATCTTCAGTCTTCATTCTAATTTTATGATATCCTGAATAAAGATCCAACTTAGTAAAATAAATTTCTCCATGAAATTCATCCAATAATTCATCAATAACAAGAATGGGAAATTTATCTTTAATAGTGAACTTATTAAGCTCCCTATAATCTGGACACATGCACCATGATCCATCCTTCTTGTGCGCCAATAATACTAGAGTAGAGAAAGAACTTTGACTAGGTTGAATTATACCAGCCTCTAACATTTCTACAATCATACATTCAATTTCACTCTTTTGGACATAAGGATATCTGTAAGGCCTGATGTTTGGAGGAACACTTCCTAGAATCAAATGAATAGCATGATCATGATCACAAATACGTGGGAGTCCTTTGGGAGCTTCAAAAACCTTGGATTGATTGTCCAAAAGTTTTTGGAGATCTAGAGAAATAGATGATTTTGATGTTGGAACATCTAGTGAGAATAATTGTGCAATTACGCCTTGTTGTTCTTTCTTCAGAAGCTTTTTCATGACATTAGAACTTATTATCTTTCTAGGCTTCCCTGCGATACCCTGTAATTCGATTTCCTTTCCTTTCGAAAAAAAATTCAAGAAAATTTTCTTCAAAATTAAAAGCTATCGTCCCCAAATATTGTAACCATTGTACTCCTAGTACAAGATCAACACCTCCCATTGGAATGGAAATCATTGGAATATTCAATACATATTCCCCCATGGTTAGCTTGATATTATGGCATTTTCCAGATCAATTTATAGTTCCTTCATTTGCAACCATCACTTGACATTCTGATGCTAGGTATAGGAAACAATTCAATTCCTTGGCTACCTTACAATGAATAAAATTATGGGTACTACCCGAATCAATCAACACTATTACCTTTTTCTTCTTGATATGTCCTTCTATCTTGGGAGTTTGAGGAGTGGTAATTCCTGCCAATGCATTACATGATATGGTCGGACTCATTTCTTCTTCTTCTAGGGTTGGTTCCTGGTGTATATCCTCTTATTTTGAAGTTTGTTGTTCATTTTCTTCTTCCTCTTCACAATCTATGTAAAATAATTTCTTCTCACCACACTTATGACCTTTAGTGTATTTTCTATCACAACTGTAGCAAAGCCTTTTTGCTCTTTTTTCTTCCAATTTTTGTGGTGTCAACCTTGTAGGTTGTGGAAGTCAAGTAGTAGCAACACTTCCATCTTTATAGATGTGAGTGGTAGGCTTCCTTGTTTCCATAATTTTACATTCAATTTTTCTTGCCAACCTGAATGCCTTCTCCAATGAATCAGGTTCCCAAACAAGAACTTTATGTTGGATGTTATCCTTTAAATTCCCTATGAAGGCATCAATCCTGTGTTCCTCTGGAATATTAGTTACCCTTATATTCAATTTTTCAAAGTCTTCAATGTGCTCCCCCACTGAACCCTTTTGTTTGAGATTTATCAATTGGCTAAAGAATGTGTTTCTCTTTGTATCTTCATAATTTGCTATCATTTCCTCCATAAAAATTGACCAAGTGGAAATTTTTTTACGAGAACAAAGTCATCGATACCATACAAATGTATTTTTTTGTAAATGTAAAGTTGCAATGCGTACCTTTTGTGTGTTTTGCACATTATTGAGATCAAAATATTGCTCCATTTGTAGCATCCATGTTACGGGATCCTTGCCATCAAACTTCCTCATATCCATCTTTGTAATATGGTGGTTCTTCCATCTAACATTGGAGTTTATGAAACCTCGATTAACATTTATTTTGTTCTCATCATCAGTTTCCTCTACTATCTTTTCGCCATTAGGAAACATTTCTTGTATCAACTTTGTCAAACCTTCCACGTATTCTTTTAGATCATTCTTCATGTTTTCCTTGTTGTCTTTCATTTTTTATTTCATGCCATCCATATTACTTTCCATTCCAGCTTCCATGCCATCCATCTTAGCTTCCACGCCTTTCTTCAAACCATCCATATTATTCTTCAAACCATCCATATTGGCTACCACACCTTTCTTCAAAAATTCCATTTCATTTTTTGTTGCTCTTTGTGAGAGCGAAATTTGGTGCACTTGCTCTTGTAATTTTGATAGATCATGTTGCAATTATTCATATTCATGAGTCACAGTAGAGTACTCTGAGGGCTTAATGGGTTTTGAATTCTTTTTAGGAGGAATTTTAGAACCCAATACTGATATCTATGCTCAATAGGCCTTTGGAATCACTTAAAACTGATTTTTCAAACAAGACTTATGCAATCTGAAAAAAATACACACCTTTTTCTTGATTTTGCGGAGCTCGATATTGAAACTGAATTATCTCTGTGATTTCAGATCTTCAATATATGAATTTCAGCCCTGAAGTATCCCTCTTCATATTCCTTCAAATTCCATAGGTCTAACCTGAATTGGATTCTTGAAGGCAAAGTTATACCGAATCTCCTACGATGGCCTAATTATGGACTGGTTCAGTAGAGAAAACTTGTATGACTTGCCATGTGTCACATTTTCCTCCTTTGGAACTGAAACTGATACAGAAGAAACTAAAGTCTGTGTACTTGTGGCCACTTTTTACAGAATTTCAATCCAATGCTCAAAGAGAGAGAGTTATGACGATTTTCCCACATTCACCTCTTTGAGATGATATTCGGGAGCTTGAAAAATCCCTAACTTCCACAGACCCTATCTCCATCAATATTACGAACCAACTCTGAAATTTTTCCACAGTGTTCCTCAGGATTGTGGCTTCAGTCTGTGAAAATTTCAACTTCTAAACCCTCGTAGAAAAACAGTTATAGCAAAAATTCCACGATGACTTGTTTAGGTTAAATTTAGGAGCCTGCAAAAATCCCTAACTTGCACATATCATATATCCGAAAATATTGCGAACCAAGATCTGAAATTTTTCCACTCCCTTCCTCAGAATTTCAGCTTCACTCTCTAAATATTTCATCTTTTGAGCCTTCTTAGAAAAAACGTTATAGCAAAAATGCCACAATGACCTGTTTGGAGCAACGAAACCCTAGAATCCAAAGCTCTCACTCCAAATGTTATGAAACTTCTCCAAAAATATAAGAAAAGAGAGATCAACTCTTTATAAATAAGCCACTTTGAGGGAGAAACTGTTGGGTATGTGTTATATTCTTTCCACGACTAGTCATGCATGGGGAGGTCATAGTGGGGGTGATAGACCCCCTTGTATGTTGCACCGAGCACAGCGCCCCGGGAAAAAATTTTTGGTCCTTATTTTCTGGTAGGCGGACCCACCCATGGTTTTGGGGTACAATGGTTTTTGACCCCTAGTATTTTTTAGATCCGATCAAGGGAACTACGGTTATGTTCTAATCCAGAGTTAATGGATTGGGGTTTATGTATGCTTCAGCATGTATATATATGTGTTATAACACTAAAAGGAATATAATGAAAAATCAAGCTGGTCGTCGCAATTTTGGATCCAGGGGAAAAACTCTGTGTTTATTTTTTTTATGTTTTATGCTCTCGCTATTGTTTTTTTTTTTTTTTTTTAAAGATTCGTTTGTAGATAATTTCTGTACAGAGTTAAATCTACAATTGGTATCAGATCAGTTTCAGCTTCAAGAGGACGCCTTTTCTGCTGAGGGGTTTTTTGCTTGGGCCTGAGGTAGACCCTGTTCAGTGGGAGATGTGCGGGATCGATTCTTGCGGTGAAAGAAGATGGCGAGAAGCGGGAATATAGAGATCGAGAAATTTAATGGTCAGAGTTTTGAGTTGTGGAAGCACAAGATGGAGGATCTGCTGATGGATAAAGATCAATGGATCGTTGTAGATCCAGGTACTAAACCAACGAAAATGTCAGATGAAGACTGGAAGAAGCTGGATCGGAAGGCAAAGAGCACAATACAGTTGTGTGTCTCATATTCAATATTTTTGAATGTATCTAGGGAAGCTACGACAAAGACCTTGTGGGACAAACTTGGCACTTTGTACCATCTAAGTCTCTGGTGAATAAATTGTTCCTGTGGAAAAAGCTGTATAACCTAAGGATGAAGGATGGAGACTTTGTGACATAGCATCTGAACGCCTTCAATATTGTGGTAAGTCAACTGTCATCTGTTGATATTAAAATCTCAGATGAAGATAAGTGCATCAATTTTTTGTGTTCTCTACCAGACTCATGGGATAGTCTGGTTATTGCAATAGGTAGCAATACAACTACTTTGAATTTTGATGACATTGTCTCAGCCTTACTATCAGAGGAAATGAGGCAAAGAAATATGGAGGTTCAGAATGGAGATTCCTTATCTGTACGAGGAAGGTCCCATAACAGAAACAAGAATAAGGTTTCGAGTGGGAGATCTAAATCTCCTGGAAATCTTTTAAAGGTGTGCTAGAAATGCAAAAAGGAAGGGCACTACAAAAAGGACTGTAGATATAAAGCTCCTGAGAAAGGAAAAGCATCTGATGATGCTCCTTCTACAGAGGAAAAAACCACCTCGGATGAAGGTGGGGATGTGTATTTGGCTTCTTCTTCAAATACACATGTAGATCACGAGTCATGGTTGATTGACTTAGGTGCATCCTTTCACTTCACTCCCCATAGGGAGTGGTTCTGCGAATATGAGAAATATGATGGTAGTGATGTCTTCTTAGGTGATGATAGGAAAGCTTGAATATTTGGACGTGGAAAAGTTAAGCTGAAGCTGCAAGGTGGAAGGATTAGAACACTTCCTGGTGTTCTGCACATTCCTGCATTGGCCATACATCTGATTTTTGTAAGCAAGATGGATGATGTAGGTGTAAAAACAGTGTTTGAGAAAGATTCATGTAAGATGGTTCAGGGAGCACTGGTATTAATGTGGGGAGTTCGGATTGGAACTCTATACAAACTTCAAAGCAGCACTATTATTGATGGGTGCAACAGTTCTGTGGTTCCCGAAAGTGGAGCAGAAAGCCTAGTGGTCTCTGGAGAAAAGAACATGCTATGGCATCAAAGGCTTAGACATATTGGAGAGAAGGGCCTTCAGATACTGCATGGAAATGGTATGGTAGAAGGCATGTCTAATAGCTCTCTGGATTTCGATTTCTGTGAACATTGTGTATATGCGAAGCAGAATCGGGTGAGTTTTCCTTTTGGTGCTAAGAGAGCAAACAAGATATTAGAGCTTGTGCACAGTGATGTGTTTGTACTTGTGTTGGTTCCATCACTGGGTAATTTGGTGTACTATGTTTCATTCATAAATGACTTCTCAAGGAATACATGGATATATTTCTTGAGGAAGAAATTTGAATTCTTTGACATATTTAAAAAATTTAAGGCTTTGGTGGAAAACCAGACAAAGAAGAAGATAAAGGTGTTGAGGACAGATAATGGTGGGGAGTTCTGCGAGAAGGAATTTGAAGAATTCTATAAGAAGTGTGGTATATCACGGTAGAAGAATAATCCATACACACGTCAGCAAAAAGGAGTTGTAGAAAGAATGAATAGAACACTGATGGAAGAGGCAAGAAACATGCTCAGTGGTACTGGGTTAGGACAAGAATTCTGGGCAGAGGCAATGGAGACTGCGTGTTACTTGGTTAACAGATCACCTTCATCAACATTGGAGGATAAGACTCCACATGAGGTATGGACTGGTAAGAAACCCTCTCTTTCACATCTGAGGGTATTTGGATGTGATGCATATGTACATGTTCCAACTAAGAAAAGGAGCAATTTGGATAATAAATCTGAAAGGTGCATATTTATTAGGTATAAGGATGGTTTAAAAGGTTACAAGCTTTGGAACTCGAAAATAAGTAAGGTTGTGTACAACCGAGATGTGGTGTTTAGAGAGGTGAAAGATGTTTTTAAACATGAATTCCTACCAAAGGAACCTGAAAATATAGAGTTTGAGCTAAAGGAGGATAAATCAAACTCTACAAAAGCAGAAGAATCAAAAGAGGAAGAGCACAAACTCCAGCTATGAGAAGATCGGTTCAGGAAAGAAGACAACTAGAAAGGTATAGTCCATCTGCTTTCTGTTCAAATTTTTCTTTAACTATAACTGATGATGATCCTAGAACCATCGGGGAGGCCATATATTCAAAGGATGGAAAACTCTGGAAGGAGGCCATGGTTGATGAAATGGCATCCTTGCATAAAAATGAGGCATGGGATCTGGTGGAGTTGTCGGCTGGAAGGAAGCCCATCGGGTGAAAATGGGTGTTTAAGAAGAAGATGAATGTAGAAGGAAAGGTGGAGAAATACAAAGCTTGGTTGGTAGCAAAAGGTTATTCCCAGATGTCGGGAATTGATCTTGGTGATATTTTTTCTCCTGTTGCGAAAGTTACTTCTATTAGATTACTTTTATCTGTTGCTTCTGCATTTCATTTTGAGGTAGAACAGATGGATGTGAAGACAACATTTCTTCATGGAGATTTGGAAGAGGAGATCTACTTGAAACAACATGAAGGCTTTATGGTGAAGGGGAAGAAAGAACTGGTATGCAGGTTAAAGAAGTCTCTGTATGGGTTAAAATAGTCACCAAGGATATGGTATCAGAAATTTAATACCTATATATGGGGACTTTGCTTCACCAGAAGCAAGGAATATCACTATGTTTATTTTAAATTAATTGATGACTGTGCTATTTATTTGGTCTTGTATGTGGATGATATGTTGTTGATTAGAAATGACAAAGAAATTATCCAAGATTTGAAGACCCAACTATTCTCCAAATTCGACATGAAGGATCTTGGTGCTGCAAAATATATTTTGGGCATGGAAATTAAGAGAGATCGGACAAAGAGGAAGCTATGGTTAAACCAGAGGAAGTATGTCGAGACTATATTGCAGAGGTTCAATATGCAGGATAGTAAACTGGTGAATGGTTTGATTCCTTTAGGTACAAAGATGTCTACTAAACAGTGTCCCAAGACACAAGAAGAAGAGGAGGATATGTCCCATGTTCCATATGCAAGTGTAGTGGGTAGCCTGATGTATGCAATGGTATGTACTAGACCAGACATTTCACATGTAGTGGGAATATTGAGTAGGTTTATGTCAAACCCAGGGAAGGATCATTGGACAATAGTGAAGCGAGTTTTTAGATATTTGCGTGGCACTAGTGATTATGGCTTGTGCTACCAGGGAAGACCAAGATTGGAAATAGTGTTGGAAATCCGTGGCTTTGTTGATGTAGAATGGACTAGAGATCTGGACCAAAGAAGATCTACAAGTGGGTATGTATTTAGCCTATTTTGAGGTGCAGTCAGTTGGATGAGTAAAATATAGTCTGTTGTGGCTCTTTCAACTACAACAGAAGAATACATAGCAGCCATTCATGCAAGCAAAGGAGCAGTTTGGTTTTAGAGATTGTGTTCAAGTATGGGGTTGGTGCAGCAAGCTATAAGGATAGACTGTGATAGGCAAAGTGCAATTTTCTTGGCTAAGAACCCTGCTTAACATTCAAAGACAAAGCACATTGATGTTCAATATCACTTTGTGAGATATATGGTTGAGGCTAAAAGGGTGTTGTTGTTAAACATGGACACTTTGAAGAATGTTGCAGATGCATTGACGAAGTCTTTGAGCACTCAGAAGTTCTCTTGGTGTAGAGAAACAATGGGTGTTGCAAAGCTAGGCTAATGACTCAACTCTCCCGTGGCCCCCTACGGAAAGAAAACAACAAGTGGGAGAATGTTGGGTATGTGTTATATTATTTCCACGATTTTTGGTCCTTATTTTCCGGTTGGCAAACCCACCCATGGTCTTATGCATGGATTTGCACATGGTTTTGGGGTATAATGGTTTTCGGCCCCTGGTATTTTGTAGATCCGGTCAAGGTAACTATGGTTATGTTCTAGTCCAGTGTTAATGGATTTGGGTTTATGTAGGCTTCGGCATGTATATATATGTGTTGTGACACTAAAAGGAATATAATGAAAAATCAAGCTGGTTGTCCCGATTTGGGATCCAGGGGAAAATATCTGTGTTTATTTGTTTTATGTTTTATGCTCTCGCTATTGTTTATTTTCTATTTTAAGATTCGTTTGCAGATAATGTCTATATAGGGTTAAATCTATATAAACCTCAAATACATTACATAAATGAACAGTTCTTAGATGATTCAAATGACCAAAACCTCATTTCTATATATAGGAGTCCATGGGGCAACAATGTAATCCTAGAAAACCTAGCAATAATAATGTAAGGACACAATAATAAAAATATGGGGGTTACAGGGGTACAACAATAACAATAAGGAGGTTACACTAGCAACAATAAGGGACTATACTAGTAATATAGGGACCTAACATTTTCCTTTTAGTTAGGCCTTTGTATATTTTTATTTTTTCAATTTTAAGAGAGTCATCAACAGCTTCGTTAATTTCTCTCCTCGCACTTTTACAATCTTTGTTATACCATGGGTTGGTTTTGTTATTTATTTTATTACTTGAAACTTCAATTGAGAAATTGTTAATAGAATATGAGAGGTTTGTAGAAAAATTATAGTAGAGGTCATCTATGTTGTCTATACTAGATAAAGGAAGCAAATTAGTTTTTAATTCATTTAGAAAGAGATCGTTTTTATTTCTATCAAAGATTAAGTTATTTTCGCTATAAGGGTTACCTTCTATTAGATCTCTATGCATGAAAAAATTGAGAGTTATAAGTAAAGGCCTATGATCAAAGTCAGGCTCATGGTCGTTTAAGATGTCAAAATGTATTATTTTGTTGTATAAAGGGAGATCAGAAATAATATAGTATACCACGCTGCTACCAAGCCCATGGATGCAGGTCATCTGGCTAGAGTTGGGCCACTTCTTTAGACCATTGCAAATTATGAGATCCTAAGCACTTCAGAGCTTAACTAGCTCCGACCCAAACAAATTATCCCCAAGGTCTTCAGAGCTCCTTTTGTACCAACTAGACAGAGTAAGATCTTCGTCTAGCCAAAGATGATTGGGGTTGGAATGATTGCTTAGAAGAATAGCTTGGTTGCTTGAATTTCAAGCATTAAAGTCACCCATTAAAAGGATATTACCTTCATTCTTTAGGCTAGAAATATCATTCTCTAAACCATTGTAAGGACTATTTTTATCTAGATTATTTTTCTTATAGAAGTTAGAATTAATGGGGGAAAAATAACAAATTGCTATGTAGGTCTTTTTATCATTAATGTTAGTAATCTATATCCAACTATATTGGTTGTAAGGGTCCTTTTTATAAATCCTAGCATGGGGGGAGATGTTCTTCTTAATGTAGCAAGCTATACCCCCAATGCCTCTACGGGAGGATAGCTTGTTCCAGGTAGACCATAGTGCAAAGAAATGTATGTTAGGGACCTTAGATTCTTTGTTCTTACAAGTTTCAAGAAGAAATATAATATCAACATCATTTGAGATCCAACTTAGCTTGGGGCCTTTGTTCCATGGAAATCCCCGACAGTTCCAAGAAATAATTCAGAGCATGTTGAATTACTATTTATTACTATCTTTTTGGTTTCTATCTCGAATAACGGCTTTTCCATTTCTGATTATTGCCCATGCTCCTTCCTTCCTAGCTTCTTTTACCTTTTGAACCTCCTTTCTTAATTTTGCTTCATCTTCTAGAATGAGCTCTTCATTTATAAATATTCTCGTTCCTTTTACACTTGAGGTTTTACTAAGTATGTCATACTTATGGTCAATAGAGCTCACCTTTATTCACCTTTATTTAGATCAGCCTTCCTTTATTCTCAGTTAATTTCCCCAACCTTGTTGCTTCTGTGAGACACATGGTTTCAATTTGTAATCTATTATGTAATTATGTCTCGGCTATGGCTAAAGTATCCTCGTCTACCTCCTATTTGAAACCTAAGATTATAAGGTTCAAGGCATAATATACATAGAAAAAGAATTATTTTAATTTAATATTTATATGATTGAAAAATATTTAAAAATTTTAATAAAATTAAATTTGAAATATAATAGATTTAATTCATTATAATTATTATTAGTTTTTTAATTGAATAAACATAATATTTTATTATTAATATTTGATTTAATGCTTTATCACAATAATTTTCCTATAATATATATAATTTTAATATATTTAATATTATTTCTTAATTTAATCATAAACTTAAGACATTATTAACATATAATTTGTTTAACACTCCATCATAACATCTTCCAAAATGTAAATCATCTCTCAATATAAAATATATTTTAAAAATCAATTTAAATTAATAAACATATATTTTAACATATCTATTTCATTATTCCTGAAAAACTTGCTAGTTTTTTAAAATAATCTATCACAAATATATTAGTTTTTTTTATGGATATTATTTTTATATTTTTAAGAAAAATAAATAAATTTTCATATTCTATTTATATATATATAAATAGAATACGTTGCTCATTTCGTAAGGTCCAATAGACCATATCGATCTGATATTTTCTTTCCCTTTTTTTTATTACATAAACAAAATTTTAAATAACCCCAATTAAGTGTTTCTTTCTTAAGTGCCTATAAACCATATCAATCTTAATAGACCTTAATCATCTTTATCATAAATATTTTATTATTTTTCACCAATAAAAAATAAAAAAAAACATTACCTCACATTTATAAAATTATATTAAAAACGGTAGTTTACCATTACAAAAATATATTGAAAACAATAATTTATATATAAAACGATACTTAAGAGTTATAAAAAATATATTAATAAATAGAAGGTAAAAATGTGATTAATGATAGTACCCATAAATAATGATACTTTATAGTTATAAAAACTAATTTGCTTCCTTTATCTAGTATAGACAACATAGATGACCTCTATCATAATTTTACTACAACCCTCTCATATTCTATTAACAAGTTCTCAATTGAAGTCTCAAGTAATAAAAGAAATAGAAAAACCAACCCATGGTATGACAAAGATTGTAAAAGTGCGAGGATAGAAATTAAGGAAGCTGTTGATGAACCTCTCAAAATTAACAAGATAAAAATCTACAAAGCCCTAACTAAAAGGAAAAAAAGGCAATATATTCGTAAAAGACAAGAGAATCTCTTACACCTCTCTAAGGTGGCTCCTAAAAAATTTTAGAGGCAGATTCTAACTAGGAAAACTAAAGATAATAATAAAATTGCTTTACACGACTGGAATTCCTATCTTAAAAAGCTTAATGAATCTCCAAATGCCAAGGATTTTGAAACCCTTCTCACAACGAAAGAAGTTTTCTCATTAGAAGACACTAATTTTGGGGTTAAACGTCTGGAAAATGGGAAAGCTAAAGACATTGAAGGTTACCAGGCAGAAATCTTAAAAATTGGAGGTCCTATCCTCATCCCCCACATCCACAAGATTTTCAACCAAGCGGTCAAGCAAGGGTTCCCTAAACCTTGGACTCATGGCCTCATTATCCCTATTTTTAAAAGTGGGGATACAAATAAACCCTCTAATTATTAGACAATTATGATCAATCCTCTCTTATCCAAGTTATATGGTATTATTTTGAAAAGGAAGTTGAGCATTTGGCTTGAAAGTGAAGGTGAGCAGGCTAAAGGGCAAGCAAGTTTTAGAAGGCAGCACTCAACAACGGACCACCTCGTTATACTTAGGATCATTGTAGAGGAATTATGCAATGATAAATCCAATCTCTTGTGTTGCTTTGTGGACTTTAGAAAGGCTTTCAATACGGTTCCTAGAAACAACCTATGGAATAGATTAGAAGAGCTAAATGTTCCTTTCGAAGTAAGAGCGGCCACTATAAGGTTATATGAGAATGTAATTTCCAAGTTAAAGAGCAATGAGGGGTGGTCAAAAGATATTAAGTGTAATATCAGAGTTAAACAAGGTTGCCCCCTCTCCCCTGCCCTATTTGGAATTTACATCGACAAGCTATAAGGTTTTTAGAGGAAGCAAGATGTGCTGGCATGATCTTAGCTGGGATAGTCATCATCCTTCTTCTCAATGATGACGATATTTTTCTTCTCACAAGGTGCCCATTTGATCTTGATAAGCAACTTAGACTTCTTAAGGATTTCTGTTCTACCATGGGTATGTCTGTTAACATTGACAAAAAAAAGTTATGATTATAAAATCCAAGAAGGACACTTACGCTAATTTTATGTATGACAATTGTAACATGGAGGAAGTGTTACACCATTTTTTTGGCCATCTAACCTATTATCATCAGATGAACCCAAGTACACCATGTAAGACCAATTTTACCCTAAGTAAAATTTCTTTCACCATGGGAAATAACATTCGTTTATATTTCTTGGTCATATTTAACCCAAAACAAGGAAATTAATTAAATATATCACTATTTATTTGATTATTTCCTAGCAATAAGTTATTTAAATCATTATTTAAATAATATTCCTAGTTAAATTTGACTAAATCATTTTTAATAATTAAATAAATCATTATTTATTTAATTATATTCCCACCATCTCAATAAAATAATAAATAAATCATTTATTTATTTATTGTTTATAAATAAAGGAATTGACCCAAGTCAAAAGACCTTTTCCCTCCAACAAATATAATAAAATATTCCTAAAGGGTGGTTCTAGAATTTGATTAATAATATTTTATTCATGCACCATAATAGAAGGGTTCTAGATAACCATAATATTTTGTTATAAATAGAAGGGTTTTCCCCATTCATTAGTCACCTCCATTGCATTAGATCACTCTGGATCTATTCTTGGTCACCATTTTCCATTGTGAGCTCCCATTGAGTTCTATGTCTGTCTGGGTTTTCTACACCAATAAGAGAGAGGAATTTTATATCTCAAACGCTGAGGACTTTCAAGAACCCATCCCATTGAGGAGAACCGAAAAACACCTTTCTTGTTTTCCCCTCATCATTATTTGGATCACCTAATTGCAGATTTAAAGATATTTGGCAGCCATAATCGATGTTAGGGCTATTTGTTATGCGTAGCTAAAGTGATCTTTTACGAAAAAATATTCATACTAACAAGAAGTGTCTTCTTACAAGTACCTAGGAATTGATATTCATCACAAGCTCAACTGGAACTATAGCATTCAGAAAAGGATTAATGGGGGGTGGAAAGCTTATTTTGGTCTTGAAAATAATTGTAAAACGACAAACCTCGTAATGTGGGATAGAAAGAAGTTCCTCTTTGAAACTTTAGTCACTCCTGTTATCTTATATGGATGTGAGGTTTGCGGTTGCAATATCTCTAGAGAATCCTGGAGAAAGATTGAGCAAATCTAGAAGCGTTTTATAACTTATAACCTTAAAATTAAAATCAATACACCCTATCATATTCTCCTTATAGAAGTGGTTATTTCCCCTATCGAGATCCTAGCTATGACTAGGCTTCTGTTATACAAGCACAAGCTCAATAACATAGGAGACCATATACTTCCTAAGCTAGCTTTAAATTCCAGCCAAAACCACCTGAGGCTTAAATGAGGTTGGTATAAAGACACCAAGGCCTGGTTAAACCATTGGGATATCGACAAGAATGTTGCATTGCAAAACATTAATAACATTAAAAAAATTGTTACTTCTAAGTTCAAAGAAAAAATGTGGTGTGAGAAAGATCTAGCAGCTAAAAGAAATTAAGATATTATAAGGAGGTCATCAACCCCACCCTAGAAGATCAAAAGTATCTATCTGTTTTAACTAGATCAAAAAAGAAAATTAATATTGCCAAGATTAGAACGAAATCTCATGAGCTCCATAGTGAAACAGGTCGTTGGACAGTTCCTAAAACACCATGGATGGAAAGGATCTGCCATCTCTGTGAGAATATGAAGATCAAGGATGAAAATCACTTCCTCTTAGAGTGCCCCGTGTACAACGACATTAGAGCTCAATTTCATAATCTTTGTTGTAATACTAACCTTCCTAGCCTTTTAAGATGTCAAAATTGTAGTGAGCTCGGGAGGCTTCTCTCCAAGCTTTTTGAGCATAGGAATAAAATCTTAAATCAAGCTAAATAAATCTTTTCTTTAGGTCTGATAGACCAAAGATTGGTCCCAGTGGACATTAACCATCATCATCATCATCATCATCATCATCATAAAAAATATTTTAATAATTCTATGTTAAAATGTGATCAATGATAGGACCCATAAAGTGATTAATTTGATCTTTATACTTGTCCATTGGTTTTATCATTAAAATAATTTATCCATATCTTTCGCATTATTTTGCACGAGTTTTAATATGGCCACACCATGGAGGAAGATCAAGAGCTAAATAAAATATATATTTTAAAATTAAATTAAAATAAAAGTTATACAATTTATGATTTATGAAAATATTTTAATTATTAAAATAAATTAATAACAATAATTTGGTCAATTAATTATAATTCTTAAATATTTTTAAGAATAAATAAATTATAAATATTAAAAATTTGAAAAATAATAGTTAATAATATGTTTTACTTTAAATTATTTTTAATAATTTGTTTATTATCAAAATAATTTAATAATAATAATTATTATTTTTTGTTTATTTTAGATGGCTTTGATTGTATTATTCTAATCTAGATAAATTCTATAAGATGATTATAGTGAAGGGACTCACATCCATTAATTGTGTTCCAAACATATTAAGGATACTAAAATCAAAATTTTTGACAAAGATCTCATAATGAGGGTTTTTGTAGTGGTTTCTAGGTATTGTTAGTGTTTCAGAATTTTCATAATGCTTATGATAACTCTTCCAGATTAATCACAATAATTGTGATTCATCATTAGGACATTGCTAGTATTCGTAAGCTTAAGAAAATAGAACTAAGTATTAAGTCTATAACTTCTCCTGTATATCATGCTTAAGCATTAAGGCCCATTTACAATGCATGGAATCTACTCATGGTATTGATATCCCACTCAAACGCCTTAAAACAACACTTACAAAAATCAAATGTGTTGGTTCGAGGATTGTTCAAGGTGTTGAATCCTTTTTCCTTCTTTGACGGTGGTTAAGGTTTTGTAACCCATTCTTAGTTGTAGAAACTCTTGTAATGGTGTCCATGTATTAATCTATTGCAAATACCCCATATAAAGGGCTTTTTTGTGGTTTTTAAGTGCTTTGCATGATGAATAGGCCTAATAAGTGATATTCACGTCCTAATTCCTCTAGCTTAACCATCACACTTAAGCTTGGCAAGATTCTTTTATGGATTGATCCCCTTGTCCCCCAAATAATGATATTAAACACTTGAGACATTTTTTGTATTACATAAAACATATTTTTGGCACCCATATCCCGCTTGGAAAATAAGAAACCCTATCCATCAACCTAAGAAGAATTCCTAATGTAATCCTATGTCATATATTTTATTTCAAGAGAATGTGTTATGGCTTAGTAATAATGCCTTTATCAATATAGTATGTGAGAGGCTCCCTATAAAAGTACAATGTCAAGGTTTGAAGTTTCTTTGAAGTTATAGGTTGAGAAGTATCATGGGTTGTAGGTGTCTAATCATTCTTGAGCATGAGAAATGTGTTTAAGAACCAATGCCTTTGTTTCCCAAGCCTAATCTTGGATAGATATTGAGAGCCATTCTTGGTTCATAACTAACTTAGTCATGATGCCCATATGCCATTGCACATGAATGATACCAAAAAAAGACTTATATAAGTTATAATGATTTGAATTCATACAATTTTCTATATATGTAGAATACCTTTTTAAAATGGTATATTGGACGGATAGACCAAACAATTCTAAAGGAAGTAATTTGTAACAAAAGTTGATGTAAGTAAGTGAAAATTGAAAATATTGATCATGATATATGAAATGTATCCACAAATCATGGCATCTTCTCCCCTAATATTTCATAGAAACAATATAAAATACAATGAGGTTATTGAATCTTATATTTAGGTTATGTGTTTTATGTTGTATCTACTATCTCTTCTCCTCCCTACCACTATTATCTATATGGTTTCTCTAACTGAATATGACCAATTAGCCATAAATGAATCTAGTAATTTAATCTTGGAAATAAAATTAACACCTAAGATCATATAATTTATTGGTCTAGAAATACAACGAGTTTAATCATAAAATTCATATAATTAAAAATATTATCATAATTGTCAAAATAAGATCCATCATTACTAAAAAATCTTAGTTTAATCTAAAATCTTCTACTATTGAATTTACATGTAATGAGTAGAAATGATATATTTGAGTATGTAGTGGGAAATATGTTATTAATGAATTTAATTTACTATCCTTTCCATTCAAACAACTGATGCAGGAGCATTAAAGCTACATTTTCATTATTCAATTATGTAATTAGGGGGGTGATGGTTTTTAATTATTTTATAAATTAATTTTCTCATTTTTAATAAATTAGGAGAGAAAATATAAATGTGAGGATTATTGTAAATATTCCTTAAATAATTAAGGATATGAGTGGAGTTAAATTAGGTAGATAATCTAGGGATTAGGAATTCCATAAACAGGACTTAGTTGAGTCCAAAAAAAGATAAATCTATATTAGATTTTAAGTTGAGATTTGTGTGGAGGAAATTATGGAATGGAATAAATAATATTTATGTATAAATATGTAGCTTGTGAGGGTGAGAAAGGGAAGTGAGGAAGTGAGGATGTGAGGAATACAGAGAGAGTAAGAGAAATGGTTTGAAGGGTCGAGAGCCAAGAGGCCGCCCATTGTAATATTTGGCCAAAGATTTTTTATGTTTTTATATCAGTATTTTATTTGTAGGGCTCTCTTTCCTTCATATGTATTTTGATCTAAACATATTTGTGGTTTTAATGAAGAATTTTATTTAAGAAGATAGCACATGAGTTTTTACATGCTAGGATCTGATTTAACCCAGTATCCTAGCATCATTTGGTATTAGAGCCAAAGATCACGTTCATCCATGCAGCCACAGACAAGAGATAAATGAGTGAATTTAATCTTTGCAATTATATATGTGTGCCATGTATGAGTGTGTTAACTGTAGGAACAAGAATGCATTCAAGCAAGAACAATAAATACTAGATCACATATTTGTGATTGAGTGTGCGATTATGAATTCACGGAGTCGGCGTGAAAGCCTTGACGCATTATGTGAATGCAACATCGGGCATATAATATCAGGCATCGATATCATGACATAGATACCACAGGTGGCGTGGTCTATGGCTGTGAATGGCGTTCGGCATATGACATCGCAAATATGCGTGGAAGATATCAGTAGTGGAGGTTGTGTGTGGAGATTGAAATGAAGAGAAATTTTTGAGTTGTGAAAGACGTGATCGTGTGAGATCTACAAACCACAAATGTTTGTGATCTATTAGTAAGAACACAAAATCTTGAATATGGTTCAGAAGACAGCAAATGCGTAGCATGAGAATGTTTTTCCACAGACCATGAAGCCGTGAAAGTGACCAAGAATTGAAATACAAGCTACTCTGCTCAACGTCGTCGATATCATCTCTTCCTCACTCGAATTTAATCATTCTGAGTTGTTCAAGGAAAATTTCATTAAGCAAGAGTTGAGATTCATGATCTCCATTGAACATAGTGTTGAATCCGAAGGAGGTTCAAGGATAGATGCCAAAAGCCACATGGATCCTATTGGAAGATCCAAGATTTGGAGCAAAAATCATAAGTCTGCAGTAAGTGTGAAGCCACACCACTGGTGAGGTTCTTAACACACTTGGCAGAGGAAGTATCACATGTGACAGCATATTATTAAGAGCTCGAGCAGGTGTAACGTCTGGTGGGAAACACGTTAATACCGGTGAGAGCTGCGTTATGGGAAATTCACGCCTCCAAGAGCAAGCCTCGTGACACAAGACCATGCACAACAGACTATGCCACAGGTTGAACGTTACGTCATGACCATTGCTACTTGGAAGACCGATAGTAAATGTTGTGAACAAGCTTGACAATTTCTGTGTCTGGTTTGTTTGAGATGAGCGTTGGCTCCATATTGAGTTGAATGTTTTTTTTTGGATCCCAAATGCAGTTTTTAATCATGTTATTATTATATACAATAACAATGGTCCTTTGAGGACTCATCAATTATTGTAATAACTAGAGTTGCAAAAAGCTGCAATATTTCATTATTTTAGGTATAAATAGAGAGGTATTTGGGATTGCATACAAAGTACTGAAGAATGGATCAATTCCATCATTTTGAAGAGTAAAAATGGGCCTTAATAGACTTGAACATTTTGCAAAGAAATTTTAAAGTGGAATTTGTCATCTTGTATCATTTTTGGTATCAGAGGAAAACATAGTGGAATGGCAGTAGATTACTCTAGCCTGAACGAGAAGGCGAATTCTAAAAATGGAGATGACGTGAAGTGGCCAACGAATGATACAAGTGTAAAGGTGAATGCAAAGAACCGTAAGTCAACCAGTCCAAAGAGTTGGAACTAGGAATAGCTAAGAAGCGGAATTGAGAGGGTGGTTTTGAAAACCAATAAGGGTTTTTACACAGCTTTGAAGAGGTAAGTTGGGACAGTGTGGACCAGATTAGTGTTTATTGGCATTCGTAAACAGAAAAGCTGATTGGTTAGCACATATGAGAAATGAATCAAGGTGAGTTGGTATTAAGTGTGGGGCAGTATCTAAATTTATTGACATGTTTTTTAACCAAAGAAAATGGATGGTCTCAAATTTTCCAGCAACGCTAGATCGTGGAGTATGAGAGTCTAAGATAGAGGTTTGAATATACAAAGCACGGAGGAATCTTGAAGGTAAGATAATGAAAGTTAGTGTGGCTTATTAATGATTTATATTATATAAATTTTATAATAGAAATTAAATAAAATTGATAAAAGCATAAGTGTATAAAGATTATGGTTGGGGTTATAACCATAGGGCTGAAAAAATAAACTGAAAAGCTTCCACATATGAAGTTTCCTCCATTTGGGCTTTTTAGAAAACACGTTTTATATGTGGTTGTGGTACTGTGTGGTTGCATAATTTTGGTAGGTACAGAAAAATATGCATTTTTATTTGAGAGGATTTATTATGCCTAATGTGGATTCTTCACAGTTTTGTAAGTCATTTTGGACCAAAGCTTGTAATCGGAATGGAAAAATTCTTTTCATTGTGTTTTAAGATTATAAACACAATTTATTGATGTGGAAAATCTTTGTTTTACCATCATGTGGCGGAATCTAAGAGGTGTTATTCAGTATGAAGGTGATGTACGAGTTGTACATTATTCATCGAAGAAGTTAAAAACATGTTCTCTGTACACAGGTGAAGAGATGTGAATTGATGTTGTATGGTGCATAAAAGTGCAATGAAATGTTTGCATTAAGATGACGAGATTATTGGTATGTGAGTATTTACAGTGATAAAGATGACACAGAAGAGTGGAAACCAGAGAATTGAGATTGCAGAGAGAAAGGTTTATTAATAACCTTAACAGGAGCATGATATATGATAATTCAGGAAGGTATTTTTGAACATTGAACATTGAATGGTTTATTTATTTTCACCTTAAAATAAATCTTGAAAAACTTGAATTGCATTTCAACTAATGACTTCAGTATCATGTGAAATGATAAGGGCAAACTGATGATTTGTCATAAGAATGAAGGATGAAAGAGAGTGAATATTTTACATCCTAAAGATGTATTAGGGGTGTATGTTTGTTAGAGGATTTTATAACTTGAATTAAGTCAAAATATCCACTATCATTATTATTGGGGCAAAGCTTGAAGTCCAAAAAGATGTTAGATTCAAATGAAAGTTTGGATAGTTTGAGTTAAGATTGAGTATTTTTCATCCAAGATGAAGAATCAGTGTAAGTCTGAAATCAAAGAGTCGTAAGCTAATTAAAAATTCTGAATGTAATGGGGTGCATGATCGGCAGAGCCCGACACGCAAAGAATTGTTCATTGTAACACATGAGTTACTAAAGTGTTGTTTGTAGCAAAGTGAAGCAAGAGGGTTTCCAGAGTTTGGTTCCAAGATAGAGAACCAAGAGAAGAGAAGTGCAAGAGGAAAACTAGAATTTTTTATGAATGGAAAGTGTGAAGGATTGGTGAAACGAGGATTGAATGAAATCCACACGTGAACAGATGAAGTTCACCAAGGAGGGGAAGATGATTGTTGATAGTCATTTCCGAAGATCTGATGAAGACCACAATAGAGGGAAGAAGAAGGAAAATGCCAAGGTAAGTGGCATATGTGAGAAGTTGACATATGAAGATTATGAGTAGGAGAAGTCTGAGATAACATTTCACCTTGAATTTTTAATGAAATTTTTGCAGAGAAATGTGAAAGACCACACACATGGTTTGACCATGAGAAAGAAGGTAAAATGGCATAGATTACATGCAAAGAGGGAAAATCAGGTAAACATACAGTTGACAGAAGAGCTGAGGAAGCTCGAGAAGATGTTGAGTTGTGAAGAACTAAGAGAGGCTAAGTTGAAAATGGATGTTTCCATTTATGGCCAAGAACAGGGTGAAATTTTGGGTGAAGAGATCAATGAGGAAGATCTCATGAACTATTGGGATAGTTTAACAGAATATGAAGATGTGTTGACGAGAGTAGTAGATGAGGCTATGAAGGCTTGCATTTTTAAATCTCACAGTTTATGTATGTTTGCAGGATGTGCGAAAGATGGTGAATAGTCTGGTGAAACTGTCACAGAGAAGAATGAAACTCTTGAGGTGAAGTGTGATGGAGAATGTCTTTCAAAGGAGGAAGGTACTAATTTGTTGCAGCAGGAAGAAATCATAAATGAATTCTTATTTGGGGTAAGACAACAAGTTTAAGCTGTTATGGAGCAGAAGCAAAATAAAAATGCCGAACAGATATTCCTAGTGTTAGTCATCAGTATTTTTACCTGTTTTGATGACTAGATTCCTTGGTTGAGTTTTCTAGAAGCTAATATCGATCTGTAAATTTGTCATCTAGAAAACACCTCAAACAATTTTTTGTCTTCCTACCCCTCTCTTTTAGCCTATAACAAGAAAAACTCTTCAGTTTCCCTACCTATCACAATTCAGCAAAGCCTCTCTGTCTATAGCTATTATAAGTTTGTCTCTCTACCATCAAAATCCTTTGTTTTCATGCAACTCACTGTCCAACATTTAACAAAGTGTCTACCCCTCTCTCACTGATCACTTTGTCATGTGATAACCTACTCATGCCCAAGAAGACATTCAAAATCCATGACAAAATATGTAGGTCTAGATGATGGTGTTTTAGGGAAAATTCCTTAGCGAGACGTTTTGAGCCAAAAATCATGTCTTCAAGATCATTCAGCCATCATGTCTTGTTATTTTCCAAAGAAAAACCCTTGTATATCCCTAGGTCACCTACCATCAAAGAGGTCACTTTATTCTGTTTCTAGCAAGGCTCAAGAATGTTCAAATCAGGAAAAGAGAAGGAGTTTTCCCTGTCTGAAGAAATATGATTAGATCAGGCATGATCCCCATGAAACATCAAAGAAGCCCTCCAAACTTCAAAAGCATCTGTTTTTACATCTCTGCAAGGATGTACTGATTGATGACACTAAAAAAAGTATAATAAAAAAGAGTGCCTCAGGAGAAAGTTTCATGTTGTGTCAGTTTACTATGGAAGTCACAGAAAAGTGCAGATTGTGGCCAACCCTATAAATTAGCCTTGTACAATCAACAGTGATAGTATTTTGGAAAAAAGAGCTTTAAAGCAAATTAGGCATCATAGTGAAAGTATAAGAAGGACAGCTGCTTCTTATACCTCATCATGAACTAAACTTTGAAAGACTGTCACAGACAAGTTCACCACACCTTATGAAAACATAGTCAAGGGAAGAAAGAGTTGTTTCAAGGATGCATAGCAGTGAGCGCTCACCATTTACAAAGCACTTTATTTACTCCTAAAGATTCACAGTAATTTTATGCAAAAGGGATGTACTTTACTGACAGGTCCTCGTGAAGCAAAAGGCCTTATGATTCAAAATATTTCATCAAGGATAAGTACCAAAGATTCATTGTTGCCTTCTATTTTGTATTTTTCAAACAAGCAGACAGGGGTCACAGTTTTGAGATGAATGAATTTTTATAGTTTTAAGGACCTCCATCAGTAAAAAAAAGTAGGGGGCCTCATGGTAGGTCTGAAGGGTCACAAAGACTGTGTGTAGGAAGCCTCCTTCAAAAGATAAGCAGAGGGTAAAGGCACAGTCTCAGAGCACCCAGATTTGGAACAGGTATCCTTTCTTAAAGGTTAACACTGTCAGATCAAATATCTCCTTCCAGAGAAGAAAGGCTATCCCTCACAGTCCTAAAGAAACCTCCCTCAAATGACAAGCACGGGATCTCTTTTGAATCATAAACATAGTTTGTCTAAAGACCCACAAACAGTTTGTTCATGGACATTGTTCATTTGGTTAACAGAGGTCAAAAGGCACCCATGCAGTTTGTCAAACATTGCCTCCTTCATGATAAGTAGAGGGCCTACAGACAACTGGTTCAAAAATAGTCTTCAAATGATAGACAGAGATGGCAAAACCACAATGTTTACAAGGCCTCCTTCACAAATAGTAGAGGGCCCACTTACCACAGTTGAATAAGACCTCCTTCATAACAAGCAGAGGGTCAAATCATCAAGTGTTAGCTCTGTATTTAAGAAAAATCATCAGGGAAAATACTGAGCTAAAGAGGTCTTGTTGTGAAGACACCATGCAAAAAAAGAGAAATCAGCTAGTAAACAGTCATAGTTTGTTTGGAAGGTCTTCAAAAATGATAAGAAAAGACCACAGTTTACTAATTATTCCTTGTTCAAATAAAGGAAGACACTTTACCTATTTAGGATGAGTTTTTATAATGTAAGATGACCTCCTTCAAAATGAGCATAGGGTCAATTTATTTGAAGATATTCAAGAATGTCTAGTGGAAAAGATCACAGTTCGCTCCTAGTGGTCTATTCAAAGCAACAGGGTCAAAACACATTTTGATTGCCTCTATCATAACAAGCAGGGGGAAAATCACCAGGTATTAATTTTGTGGCTGAGAAAAGGTGTCATTAATACACAGTGTGAAGTATACTCGTGGCACAACGTTCAATCTTTCGAAATAGACAAAGCTTTAAAGGGGTTGAAACATGGAGTATAGAACAAGCACTCGAAAGAGTATGTTGAAAGTGCCTCCTTCAGTAATAAGTAGAGGGCACACAGTTGTTTGAGGATATTCAAGAGTGACAAGTGGAAAAGATCACATAGATACCCCTAAATGGTCTGTTTAAAAAGAAATAGAGAAAACAAGCAGTCTTGTGCTTAGTACCTCCATCAGATGACAAATTACAAGGGTAAAATGTTGAAGAGAAACTTCTTCAATTGATAAAAAGGTTGGGCAAGGTTCTTTTTAAAGGGAAATTTTGCAAATGATAAACAAAAGAAGTTACACATCTAGTTTGTTTAAAAACATTCCTCATTTATAAAATAGAGATAGGTCCTTAGAAAAATGTAAGAGGTTGAAGCCTAAGGTATACATAAAGCACCCAGATGGTGTTTCTAAAAAGCCTTTTTTCATTTCAAATGGAGTTTTCAAAGAAAATTCTGTTTGAAAAGGGCAAAGTTAATTTGTTTCAATACAAAGGCAAAGGAAAAATTTCAAAATCACCACAAGGAGGGAAAAACATTCAAAAGCGTAAAGGGAGCTATAAAAGCTCTCAAAGTTAAAATTTATTTTCTATTATGCAAAGCGACAAAAGAAAAACGTTTTTTCAAACCCTAGGTGAGCAGTTTGTAGAAATTTGAAGATGCCACGCACCTGTGGCAGGACGCGACGCACTTGTAGGTGTTTGCAGAAGAATTTTACACACGGCGCGACGTACCTGTAGGATACCACGATGTGCCTGTGTGTGTCAACCAACCAACCTGCCCGAACATAGCCAAGAACATGTGCTTACTGCCTCTCCTAGTAAAGGGGCCATGATTCATTCCTCAGAAGCACCAAAGGCTAAAAACATGAGATCTGCAAAGAAGAAAATCACTCCAGCAGTGACTAGCAATGTCACTAGGGCGCTAAGGAGTAGAGAAAAACTTCATAAGAAGAGTATTGTTGAATTTCCAAAGAGAAAAAGAGCAAAGAAGTCTATCCAAAGCAAGGGCAAAGAAAATTTTGAACAACAGGAGAGTAGTCATGAAAAAGAAAGGGAGTTTGACATCATACAAATAAACAGTGATGCTGGAGATGATGAAGCTATAATTCTTGAGTCACTTTTGCAAAATAGAGAAGCCCAAATACATGACTTGGAAACTGATCTAGAAAGTTCAAAGGACCTCATACATTTTCTACAAATGCAAAATAAACAAATGAGTGGGCAAATGGCAATTTATGAAGCACGAGCATTAAAATACCAAAGGGAAGCATACAAAGCACAAGTCAAGCTTGAAGAGTATATGGGTAAATTTGATGATATTGAGGAAGAAGAGGAGCAAGTAAGAAAAAGGCCTAAGACTATGGGTCTTAGGAAAGCCTTGGAGAAACATAAGGAAGAAGAAGCAACCCTTGTTCGATCTTATCCTCTAACACAATTGCTTGCCCAAGAGATAGAAAATGATAAAGAATCATGGCTTGAAAGAGCCAACAAGAATTTGGAGGATAAATTAGAGAAGGAAAAAAATTACTTGGGTCTGCAAAGGAAGATGACTAGGCACTACAAGAAATTGAACCAATTTGCCCGAAGAAAACTCAAACTTGCTCAAGAAAAGCTCAAAACTGCCTGAAAGAGGCACCTGGTGGAAAGAGTGGAAAAAGAAAAATCTAGGCTTGAAATCTTGGCTTCAGCTTCCTTGCATGCTTCTAAGAACCCATAAGGGGCTTACTCGCCAAAATTGAGAAAATTTTGACATGATCTTGTTTTTTGTGCTTTTTGGCCCTAATTGCACATTTTTCTAGGTGCTGCCATGTGTGCTAGGAGCATCCTCAGCTCATGAAATTAATTTTTTTGGATGTATTAAATTTGGGGGCAGATACTCACAAATTTTTAGATCAAAAGGAGGTGTTTTGGTCCCCCAAAGAGGCAAAAATATGTCAAAATTCACCTTTCTGCCTCACATATCAGCAGGTGAGACCCTCCTAGGTTTTTTCACTCAGTCCACCTTTTGGTAGACTTCTAGGGATCAGTTTGGGAAAAATAAAGTAGTTCCAGACACTAGACATCTAGGTCCTTCCAACGAGCTATCGCGGGCCTCTTTTTGACATTGGGAGGTCCCTCAAATGTTGTCTACAAAACAAGCTTCTTTCGGCTGGTACGCTCATATAGAATTTTGGCTAAAAAAGCAGTTTTCTGAGTATGATCATCCAAATGTGCGTTTAGCTATTTGTAACTCCATGTCAAAGATTAAAATTAAATTTTCTTTCTATTATTAGCTTAAATAGATATTTTTGAAGATATTTTGTGCCTTGGGCTTTGCAAAACCTCAAGGACAAAATTAGATATTTGTATTAGACCAATGGCCTTGTAGATGCTCTAGGAGGGTTTATTTCTCTTTGGCCTATATAATCCAAGAGAATTCATTGTAACCAGAGGCTGAAATTGATGTTATAGAGAAATACATAACATTACAAGTTTTGAAGAAATACTTTGTCTCATGAAGTGAATGATTTCTTACTTGACTTGAATGGTGGAGGAGGATTGTTTGTAGGATTCCATGGCTTGGTGAATGGTATTGTGTTCCTTATCTGTTATGTTTCCTTAGTTTATCATACATGTTTTCATGCTTCTTGCTTGTTGTAGGTCAATAAAGAATAGATTTGAGATATTCCCATGAAGGCACCTCAAGTTTCCTTACTCATTATAGCTTCTATGTTTTCATCTTTCTTGGTTACGTCAAAGAATTCTTAACTCCTCTTTGGTACCCTAAGAACTTGTTATCAATTTCATTAATGGTTATTATGCATGCTGTCTAGTATGATTCACGGTATGCCCTGCTTACTCATAGCTAATCAAAACTCCATCACTGAAATCTTTCTCTGAATTATTTGTTGTCTTAGTTAAGTCAAAGAGGTCTTGTTTCAATCTTTCCCTTTGCCCATGCTTTGCAATCTTAGTTTAAAGTTACCAATAGCTCAAAATATGATGTTTAGGAGTTCCCTCTTCATAGATTGAGCTATTTTTCTATCTTATTTGTTTTCCCAAAAGTATGAAGGTGATTTTCCCAAAGTTAGAGGGTCTTATACTTCTATGCATTGCCTGATTGTTTATTTTCTACATCTATCAGTTTGAGTTTCATTTATAGTGATTAATGGTTAGCCCTACCACATGAATGTTTGTTGTTTAACTATTTGTGCTTAAAATCTCTTTGTCCTTAACAAACTTAATGTCCATCTCATTACACTTTCACCCAAAGAATCCATTTACCTTGAACAAATCGGTCCTACAGTAATACCTTGTCCACCATTAGAGACAGTCTTGACCTTTTCGACCCCATAGCCCAGTTGATCTAACACAAATTTTATCTATTTATCCTTTGATCAGTTCCCCCTCAAAAACCTAAAACAAACTAAAAACATACTTAACAACTAGCCTAAAATCAAATACATAAAATAAAACAAGTTTACATCCTTTTTTCTAATATAGAGAGCCCTCTTTGAGTCCAGGAAGGCTAGGTCCTAGGGTTCCAAAGTTGGTTTGATGTTACCCTGTCACTTGGCTTGCCAGTCTGCCAAATCACGGGACCCTAACACCAAGGAGGTAAAATTTATTTTTTTAGTGAATTTGCTAACATAAGTTTACAATGTGATGATGCTGAAACTAGGACAACTCAGGAAGATTTCCAAAAGAAGAATGAAGCTGGGAATGATGGTTGTGATAAAGTGCTGGAAAGATTTCATATGGAAATCTAGTTCTTGGAACGATGGCTTAAGGAACCTGATGGAGAAGTAAAACTTGTAGAACTTGATCTAGAAGAAATTACAGTTACTATACATGATAGAAATGATTTTTTTTTAACATTTATGAAGTTGAATGAATGTTGTAAATTTTTAAATAATAATGTAACTGTAAGTACAAAAACCGACATTAACAGATATGATGTCAAAATCAGAGAAATTGAGCAGAATTTATTTGGCGTTGAGATGGAAGATCAGAAGCAGCAAGAAAGTTATGTCCGTAGGGACATAAAGGAATCAGTGAACCAAGAGGATGAAGATGAAAGAAGCCAACAGTTCAAAATAGGATTTACTGAAATCCAGAAAATCGACGATGGGAGATTAGTGCTTGAAGCATCAAAAGAGGCCAAAAGGTCTTATCTTTTTAAAACTAACAGTTTTTTGGTGAATGCAAGTACAACACTGGATGAGAAATTTGTTGCTTTAAAAGTAATCAAAGACTATAGTTGTAATCAAGAAGAAATTCTTGATTATTTTACATTGCAGAACGTTGAGTGTTTAGCTCATTTGGAGGCAAAAGAATTCAACAAAGAGGAATTGCTCCGAGGAATTGGCGAAAGAACGTATTAGAAAATCCGATGGAATCTGATTGACCAAGTAAGTGATGAGTTACCAAATCGAGTTGATAGTTTCAAGGACCAGCGACATAACAGAGTTTGGAATCCTGGAGGGAGCAAGTCATCAGGACTTGTGGTTGTCGCATTATTATAGAAAAGCGACAGACCTCATAGACAGGAGTCTATGGAAACTTCTCTACATGGGGAGTCTGATGCAGGAGCATCAAAGCTACATTTTCATTATTCAATTATGTAATTAGGGGGGTGATGGTTTTTAATTATTTTATTAATTAATTTTCTCATTTTTAATAAATTAGGAGAGAAAATATAAATGTGAGGATTATTTTAAATATTCCTTAAATAATTAAGGATATGAGTGGAGTTGAATTAGGTAGATAATCTAGGGATTAGGAATTCCATAAACATGACTTATTTGAGTCCAAAAAAAGATAAATCTAAATTATATTTTAAAATGAGATTTGTGTGGAGGAAATTATGGAATGGGATAAATTATATTTATGTATAAATGTAGCTTGTGAGGGCGAGAAAGGGAAACGAGGAAGTGAGGAAGTGAGGAATACAGAGAGAGTAAGAGAAATGGTTTGAAGGGCCGAGAGCCAAGAGGCCACCCATTGCAATATTCGGCCAAAGAGTTTTTATGTTTTTATATTAGCATTTTATTTGTATGGCTCTCTTTCCTTCATATGTATTTTGAGCTGAACATATTTGTGGTTTTAATGAAAAATTTTATTCGAGAAGATAGCACATGAGTTTTTACATGCTGGGATCTGATTTAACCCGGTATCTTGGCATCAACAACATTTCAAACTAACTTTCTTTATTCCCACTTATCTCTAGGATCTTTAAGCATGGAAATTACCTTACTTCCAAGTGGTCCTCAATAAAATATCCCTAAATTATTGTTGTAATAGTATATCCCATGTTTCTCCTCTCTCCTGTCATTTAGTATCTTAATATGAGGGAATAATGTGCAATAGCACCCCTTCATATGTATTTCGTGGCTTCACGGAAAACTCAATCTAGAAGGTGGGTACTCCCACTTGTACTAAAATATTTTGAACAATATTATCGTAGTACAAAAACATTTTTCAATGAATTTATAGCTAAATTTATCACAATAGATTGATAGTGCATGCTGTTTCCATTTTAATTCATTTAAAGTAGAATAAGAAGGATTTGCATGGTAGTTTTGGTGGTGACTAGAAATCCAAATAGCATGGGCTTTTATTTTGTGTCAACCATTGGAATGTCATCCTAAACAGTAGGTACCATGATCTAAATATTATTGACAAATTAATTGAATATGTGAAGAATTATGATTGAAGAACAAGGGTAAACTACTTTCCTATAACATTCATTAAAATAATAGGAGAAAGACAAGTATTGATGCTTCCATTCATTTAATAGTTAGTGAGATAGAAAATGAAGGGGGCACATTGATATGCTACCTAAATCTATTATTTCACTAATAACCAAGGGATAAAGACAACTATTGATGCTTCCATTCATTTAATACTTAGTGAGATAGAAAATGAAGGGGGAACATTGATATGCTACCTAAATCTATTATTTCACTAATTTAAGTCGACTTAAGTTTTATAATGAAGTAAACCCAACAATTTATTTATGAAAGTGATAACTACAATGGTGAGAACCATAATAATGGTATTTTAGAAATAACCATTTATTCGAGACCATCACCATCATTATACAAAGGAGAATAATAAAATATCATTATTGATCATGGTTTCTTCCCTTACCAATTCTATTCCTTACATAATTCCGTCAAAAATAAAGGTAGACAAGAAGGATAGTGATGTTTTAAGTACACATTTAGCGTCTAATACCATATTTTCTCCATTTCAAGCTACTAATTCAACATCATAATAATATTGGAATGTATTTTAAACCTTTAAAATACTTGGAAAATAAAGATTGATTTAAAAAATAATAATTAAAACCAACATTTAAACTTAATTCCTTTTACCCAAAATTTTTAAATTTTAAAAATATACATAAAAATTATTAAATATAATTATGCTAATCTACAACTTATAGATACTTTTTTATTACATTAATTTAATGGTCCATTATTTTCCAATACTTATCTCCTCTTTCCAATAATTGAAAAGCCAAAATAACTAACCATACTTATAAACACAATTCTATTACACAAAATTATTGGTCGTTATTTTCGAATACTTAGGCCCCATACCAATAATAGAAGAGTCATTCCCTTTTTAGTATATACTCAACATGATCATGGTGTAATTGCATTTCTACTATCTACTTTTTTGAACTCCTTTGGATGTGTTAATGTTAAAAACATTATGGAAAATAAAGTGGTTTTGTTAATATAAAATGAGGATAATAGTAATGGAATTGACTAATTCCGTGATAATTGATTTATTTATCATATTATTAATATATTATAAATTAAAAGTTTAAACTTTAAAATGAAAGATGAGAATAAAAAAAATATTATGGAATTTTTAATTGAAAAATAGGGAAAACATTATTTAATAAGAGGAAGTTTTGTGAAATATTAAATATGCCATAATATTTTTGAAAAGCATATGTACAAATACTACAAGAAAAACAATTTTAAAAATTGAGATAGAGAATGTATGATAAATTTATTTTTTATTGTAGAAGAAGAGAATCCAATATTTTTTTAATTAGATTTATTTTAATTTTAGATTTATCGAGCACCTAGAGAGATCAAATCTTTCAAGTTGCAACTTGTTTTTTATTGCAAAACTTGAAGAAAGGTTTGCATATTGAGAGATTTGTGCTAACTTTTTTTTTTTGAGTGCAAAACTTGAAAGGTTTGCATCTTGAGAGATTTGTGCAAACCTTTTTTTTTAGTGCAAAACTTAAAGAAAGATTTGCATCTTGAGAGATTTGGTCACTCTCGACACTTGATAGATCTAGAGTTACGATGGATCTAGGTTACTTGATAGATCTAGAGTTAAGATGGATCTAGGTTGGTTTGAGTAGTGTGCGGTCAAGGAAAATCTATCGAAGATATGATTAATTTTATCAATAATATGTAAATACATCTAATATTAATATAATAATTTTAAATATGCTCAATATGTCTATATTAATCTGGTAATTTTAATTTTAGTTTTCTTATTTACCTCACTTTGTTGAGATGATAAATATTGTTAATAACTTTAATGAAGAAAAATGAAGAAATACAATTTTTGAATGCAAAGTAACAATGTAATAGTGTTGAATGATAAAAAATGTGAATAATAAGAATGTAATAAATTACAAACAGTCTTAATTAAGATAAATCTCCAACTATTTTCTTCTACTACTCTTATTTTCACGTTTGTTAGTTTTGTCATCTTTTCATATCAATTACTATATCCCCCTTCTCTCCATATCTCCTTCTTTGTCTCTTTATCTCGCCCCTGAACATACACACTCTCTCTCCATATCTCTCTTGTCACTCCCTCTCTCTCTCCACTTCTCACTCTCTATGTATTTCTCCTTCCCTCCCTCTCTCCCCCTCAAACTACATCTCTCTATCCCTCCCTCTCTCCTCTTATATCTCAAGTCATCTCTCTCATCCTTCCTCTCTATCTCCCTTTCTCTCCTACCTCCCTCTATCTTCCCCCACCTCTCTCTCTCTCTCTCTCCCCTCCAATCCTCTCACTATATCCCTACCTCTCTCCTTCTCCCTCTCCCCTCTCCATCTTTGTGTCTCCTTCTTCCTCTCTTACATTTCTCGACTTCTCTCACTCCTTTCCCTCTTTCTCTCTCTCTCTCTCTTCATTCCTCCTCTCCTCTCTCCTTCAATTTATCTCCATCTCTCCCTTGTCACTCCCCTTGTCTCTCCACCTCTATCACTCTATGTATTTGTTCTTCCCTCCCATATATATCTAGAGTTAATATATATCATGCTATATTAATATATATTATAATATAAAAAATTTAATATTGTATTAATCCAAAGTTATTAAATTTAATAATATTGATATTATAATATATCAATATGAATATTAGATTTAATATCAATAGTAGTGTTAATAATATTTTTTTCTTCGTGGTATTAATAATTTGGCCCATGGCATTTGATCCATAGTCTTGGTATATAATTAGATGTTGATTTCTAATCATATTTTATATATTTTTATTTATTAACCATACTGATGTATATCTCTTTTATATTTATATATTTATCATACCTTTTTTATAAATATGGTATTTGATCCATAGTATTTAGCATATGGTATTAAAATGGTATTTGGCCTATAAGATTCACTTAAAGAAAACTTTTTTTTAAGTTTATTTAAATATAAAAAGATTTATCAAATAAATATAGTTTTTTTTTTTTTTTTTTTTTTTTTATAAATATATTTACCGTATCTCTAATATCCAACTAAAAATCAAAGTTATTTAATAATATGAAAAAAGATAATTACTAAAAATCAAAGCTATTTAATAATGTGAATTTTTTTTTTTTTAAATTAATATGTAACCAAAAATTAAAGTGATTTAAAAGTACGGGAAAAAAGACCAAAATGCTTCATAGTTACTTTGAAAACCAACCAAAAGAAAAAAATACATACATATCATCCGAACATCTCTTCGATAAAATATTGATATGTTTTAATACATGGCTACGTTAAATAGGATAATTCCGCTAAATTGGCAAACTCATGCCGTAAAAGAGATTATTGAAACATTGTTTAAGATAAAAATAAATTGGATAATTTTTGTAATAGAATCATTGACTTGATAACGATGTTTTCTTGGTTTGGTTGAAATAGTTGTTTAGAAAAAAGAAAGCAAAACACAGATGGTTGATAATTGTGCAGATTATTTTAAGGAATGAATCATTTCTAAAGAGTGATGTTTAGAATTTTGAATTGAATATATCAAACATGAGTTATTTTTGAGTTTTTATTAACAATAAATATTGATTAAAATTAATCTATATATAATAAATTAAATTAGTAAATAAATAAACAAGTTAAATAGTAGTAATGGAAAAAACTAAATAATGTTTTCAGGTTAATATTTATTATTTATTATTTATATGGGTTGATGATGGAGGGGACAAATAGGACGGCGATATGGATGCGATCCCACAAAGCAATAATGGGAAGGGATGTGCTATGTGACCCCTCTCTGAGGTGTAACACCTCATTTTTATTTCTTCACAATTTGTGATTAAATATTTGTAATGTTGTATTATCAAATTATGAAATACATATATATATAATGTTAATGGGTGTACGAAATTATTTTTTGGTATTTTAGGAGTAAGAGGATTGATGTAATAAAATGTTTTAATAATTGTATTAGGGTAGATGGTTTTATGGAAATGGTCATGGGATTTGAGATTTAGGGTAAGGTTAAGGAAATTATGGGAATATAGCATTTAGGATTAGGTTATGTGATTTATTTGTTATGAGTATGGATTAAAAGTGTGGTTATTTGGCTATAGGGTATGGGGTTTGAGGACAGGGTTTGGAGTATATGGTTAAGGGTATGGGTTAGGGTATGTAGCTATTCTCAATAGGAGTTTGGAAGTACGTAGTTATGTTAGGGTCACGGGTAAGGTATGGATTGGGGTATTTGAAATTTCAAGTATGATTAAGGATACATGATTTTTAAGGTCAAGGTTGCATGGTTTTTGTTAATGGTATGGGTTGAGCTTATGGTAAAAGAGTTGTAGAAATGTGGTTGAAGGTATATAGATTATAAGGAATGAGGTTGGAGGAAATGAAAATTTGGTATTGGGTTAGGAGTAGGGTTAAGGTATGTAATAATTCTTAGATTGTGGTAGATGATATGTAGTTGGGGTAGGGTTAAGGATAAGGTAGGGATTAGGGGTATTCACTTAGAGGTATTTTTAAGTTGAAATATAAAATAATTTCTAGATTAAAATACAATATATAAATTTACATTTAAACTAAAAATTGAAGAAATTTTTTCTTTTGTTATTAGATGCATATATAATTGGGAAGTAATAGAATTTGTATCTCAATTGTCTTGTACTAGTATTACTAAATATGAGGTCAATTCCATTCATTGTCACTATAACGAGTGAGTACACCACCTTGTCATTAATATAAATATTAACTCTTTAATATATTATCAAACTAATCAGAAGATTGAACTAAAAATCTAAAATATACTTTACGTACTACTTTACCTAGCATACTTTTCCTAATAAACTATATCCCAAAAAGCATAAGATATTTCTAAAAATTATATTAAATATCTCTATTGAGTAACTACCTCGATGTCGCGAGAGCCTTCAAGCTTGTAGTTTTACAATAATGTTTTTTTTGACCCATCAGGAGAAAATGAACATGAATACATATTGAAAAGTCTAAATGACTAGCCGTCCAATTAAATCATATAGAACATTATTGACACTCTAGAGTACCTTCGAAAGAATCGAATCATATCCAATTACGATAAATTGTTTCCCATAATGCGTATACCATTGAAGAAATCTGAACTCAAGATCCATTACGTCGAGATTCAAGGATACATATTTACAATATGTTGATGCTTTGCTTTAGGGTTTTGAATTTTTTTTTACTTCTAAGTGCTCGTATTATTTTCTACATTTTCCTCTCATGACCACTTATTACAAAAGATATTTCCGTGATGTTGTTAAAGAACTACAGGTTCATTTGTGCAGGACAACGAAGAATGAACCAAAAATTGTTGGAAATTGTGAATAAAACACCAAAGGGATGGATTTCCCCTGCAACACAGAGAATGAAACAATATGCGGAAATAAAATTCATACACACTGACAGACAATGATTAAACACAAGAGAGGAAATATTTTTGAAATTTATTCAACTCTTATCTCTATTCGATTCATTCCTTCACTCTCTCAAAACAAACTAAAATTACATTCTTTTATGCAAAATTGGCTAGAGCCTGCAATTCAATGTAGAATGGACGTAAAAAAACCAAATCCTCCTCGTGCTCTCTTCTACTGTTTATACATGAAATAACATACAAAAAACATAAAAGGTCAGACCTGAAATATTATGTGTTCTGCCTGTGAAACCACATTGCATCCTTCCTTCCATCGCAAATCGCATAACGGAAATTATAACATTTCAATTGGGTGCTTACGGGAAAGACATAAAACTTGCGATATGTGATGTGACGTGGCACATATCGCATCACAACATAAACACTTTAACTTGCAGGTGCTTATCCGTTGAACTCCTGAGCTTGCGGTCGCTGATACACTATCCTCCTGAGCTTGCCACATGCCATTTGCGATTGCATCGCAACATAAATAAAACAACTTGAGAGCAGCTTAAATGGTAAGACTTAAATGTTGCGAAGTGCGAAGTTGCAGGCGGTCAACAATGTAAGTGTGAAATATGAAAGGTAAGGTATAAATCAAAGAATAAAGGTTTGTAGTGGTCGGTAATGCGTTGATGTTTGTGGGTCCCACCAATATCGCATCGGCGGAGAAATAAGTTTCGGTCGAGTGCTTAAGAGTTAAACACTAAATGTTTCGAAGTGCGGGTGATGAAGTGGTAAACCATGGTAAGTACAAAATGTGAAAAACAAAGGATTAAGTGGAAATGCAAATGTTTTCACGGTTTGGTTAATGCGGTAAAGGTAAGGTGGGTCCCGCCGATATTGCATCGACGGAAACATAACTTCGGTGGAAGGCTTAAGAGTTACAACTTAAAATTTGTAGGCTGTGAGCTATAGGCAACAGTAAATCAACGCTGAAAGGAAATAAACATAGAGAATGGGCTCGTGTACTATATTGTTGATTTTGCGTGGAACGCCTTCGGATTTGAAATCTTCTCCTTGTCCTTCCTGCACAAAAATTCAACTCATTTGTGGGCTGCCACCACTCTTTTTTCATGGCGGTGGTTGGGATTATTTCCAACACTCCCCCTTCATTATAACTGTCGCCATCAATCATTCCCAAACACTGTCTGAGATAAGAAAAACTTTTCTGTCCCAATGGCTTGGTGAGGATTTCAATAAACTGTTCCTCTGACCTGCAATGCTGCAAAACAATTTCACCATTGTTAACTAATTCCCTTATAAAACGATATTTGACATCAATATGCTTTGTTCTCTTGTGGAAAAAAAAATTCTTCAATATTGAAATTTCTGAGTTGTTATCACAAAAAATTGTGGTTACTTTGTCTTGCTCATGACATAAATCCCTCAGCATCCTTCTCATCCAAACTGCTTGGCATGGTGCTGTTGTTGCTGCTACATATTTAGCTTCTACTATTGATAATGAAACTATTGGCTGCATCTTGGAAGCCTATGAAATGGCTCCCAATCCCAAATGAAAAACATACCCTGATGTTCTCTTTCCGTCATGTACACTTCCAGCCCAATCATTGTCAATGTAGCCAATCATCTTAAAATTATCCATTTTGGAGTATAGAACACCATACTCCCTTGTTCCATTTACATACCTTAATATTCTCTTGCCTTCTTGCCAATGTGTCTCCTTGGGTGTCTCCATGAATCTGGATATCGGACTTACTGCATACATTATATCAGGACTAGTTACAGTCAAATACATTAGACTGCCAACCATGCTTTTGTACAATGTCGGATTGACATTCTTGCTGCCATATTCCCTGCTCAACTTCAACCCCATGACAGTTGGAGTTTATGATGGCTTCTTGTTCTGCATATTGAACATTTTTAAAACTTCTTCAACATGCTTTACTTAGGAGATAAAAATCCCCTTTTCTGTTTTCTTTACTTCTATGCCCAAAAAGTATCTTAACAAACCCAAGTCAGTCATTTCAAACTCACTCTTCATGACTGCTTTGAAATCAACAATGAGAGAAACATCGTTTCCTGTAAAAATCAAAATATCTACATAAAAAACAACAATACATATCTTACCATCATTTTCTTTGATGTAGAGTGTGGGTTCACCATCACACTTGTCAAACCCATTATCCACCAGGTAAGCATCAATCCTGTTTATCATTCTTGTGGTGCTTGCTTAAGCCCATAAAGAGCTTTCTTCAACTTACACACCTTGTGTTATTGGCCTTCTATTTCATAGCCAGGAGGTTGTTCAACAAACACCTCCTCTTTCAGCACTCCATTCAAGAATGTTGACTTCACATCCATTAGATAAAATTTCCACTTTTGTTGTGTTGGTATGGACAACACTGTCCACACTGTCTCCATCCTTACAATTGGTGCAAAGGTTTCCTCATAGTCTCTTCCTTGCTGCTACTTGTAGCCTTTGACAAATAGCCTTGCTTTGTGCCTTTATATCTTTCTTTCAATGTTTCTCTTGGTCGTATACACCCATTTCACTCCAACAACTTCTTTTCCTTGTGGGAGGTACACTAACTCCCATGTGTCATTATTTTCTAGTGCTCCTATCTCTTCATTCATTCCTTCAATCCACTTCTCTTCTTTGACTGCATATTCAAAATGGATTGGGTCATCAATATCAAAAAATAATGCAAATAAATAATTCAGACCAGCGTTATTATCAACTTCTTCTTGCTCATAAATTTCACTTAAATTTCTGAATCTTCGTCTTCTTGTATTTGTTGAAGATGTGCTTGGAGTTGCACTTGAACTCGAGAGAATTGATAATCCATGTGGTTTTCTTGGAGAAGCATTTCCTTGATTTCTCAATGTTGTTCTATTTCTTTCTTGTGGTGTTCTTTGTTGAGCTTGTGTAGGTGGAGTAGGAACCACCATTGAGGAATTACTTTCTGCAATCAATTCCTCTTTGTCTTCATGTGAAATACATGTATTCACATTGACAGTATTCTCTAAAATTCCATCCCAAGATTATTCTTCTATGAAATGAACATCTCTGTTGATTATTACTTTCCTGGTAGATGAATTATAGAGCTTGTAAGCCTTGGATTCATCACTATATCCAAGAAATATACATTTCTCCCCCTTGTTGTCCAACTTCTTCCTTAACTGATCCAGGACATGTGCATATGCCACACATCCAAACACTCTCATGTGAGTGAAAAATTTCTTTGTTCCACTCCATGCTTCTTTTGTAACTCCGTTCATAACACTCTTGGTTAGACATCTATTTAAGGTGTAAGTTGCACAATTGACAACTTTTTCCCAATACTCATTTGGAAAATTCTTTGCCTTCAACATACTTCTTACCATGTCCATCATGGTCCTATTCTTTATTTCTGGTACACCATTTTGCTGAGGTGTATACCTTGTGGTAAATTTCTTTTGAATCCCATGCTCTGTGCAGAAACGTAGGAAGTCTTTGGAGATATATTCTCCACCTCTGTAAGTTCTCAACACTTTTATGTAGTGTCCACTTTGCTTCTCAACAAGAGCTTTGAAGTGGTAGAACTCTTCAAACACTTCACTTTTATGTTTTAGAAAATAGACCCATGTTTTCCTTGTGTAATCATCTATAAATGTCAACATATAGTGACTTCTAGCTAATGATGGTGTTTGCATTGGTCCATATAAATATGAGTGGACAATCTCCAAATGTGCCTTTGCCCTTATACTCTTTCCTCCTGGAAATGATTCTTTGTGTTGTTTGCCCAAGATGTAGCCTTCACATAGGCTGTATTCTTTCTCTATGAGTGGTAATCCCTTTACCATGCATTTTCTGTGAAACAAATTCAAACCTCTGAAATTGAGATGTCCAAATCTCAAATGCCATAACTAGTTCTCATCTTTCACTTCTTCTTGAAAGACTTCTTGTGTGACAATTGCTACAACACCTCATTCGTTCAAGTCTGATCTGATCTTGAGAGGAAACATCCTATTTCTTGTCATATGAACTTTTGCAATCAGTTGTCTACTTGGAGGTATATCCATGATTGTGAACACATCATTCTTAAAAAACACATTATAGGCCTCTTTATTGAGCTTTCCAATGCTTAGAAGGTTACATTTCAGGCCAGGGACATAATAAACATCTGGCATGAACTTATTCTCTCCCTTCTTTATCAGTATGTTTACTCTCCGTTTCCCCATGACAGAGACCTTGCTATCAGTGCCCGTTGTCACTTCAGATTTTACACTTTCATCTAGATAGGAAAACATTGCGATGTTTAAAATCATATGGTTACTAGAACCTAAATCTAAGAACCATACATATTCTTGTTTTTTTTGTGCTACAATACAAGTTAAAAGCACACTTCCTTGGTTTTGATTTTCTTTTGTAAAATTTACACTAGGTTTACTACTCATGTCATTTTGACATTTCTACATTCATTTGCATAATGATCATACTTTTTGCAATAATGACATTGGACTTGAGATTTATCATACCTCTATCCTTGTGCTTGATTCTGGCTTGAGCCTTGGCTTGGATTTTGATTACTGCCCCTTCCACTTGTGTTTGTAGGGCTACTTCTTCCACCTCTGTGTGGGATTATTCCTCTTCCTTAGTAGTTTGATCTTCCTCGACCTTTACCTTGACCAAAAGACATTTGTGTCTTAAATGCATGCTCCAATGAGGAGTTTGTTTCTCTGTTCAGTCTATGCTCATGAGACATCAGTGATGCACGAAGCTCATCTACTAAAAACTATGAGAGATCCTTTGTCTCTTCTATGGCTGCTACTATGGCATCAAACCTTGATGGTGGACTTCTTAATACTTTCTCCACTATTATCCTTTCTTCAAGTGTATCTCCATGATACCTGATTTGGGTAACCAACCCAATCACATGTGTGAAGAATGAGTCTATTTTATCAAACACTTTCATACAAATGGTTTCAAAATCACTTCTCAACATTTGAAGTTTTGTTGTCTTCACCTTTGCATGCCTTGATAGGATGTTTTGAGGGTATCCCATGCCTCCTTAGACTTTTTTGATGCTAAAATCCTTGGGAAATTACTCTCATGTACTTCTTGGAAAATATAGAAGAGCGCTTTGGAGTCCTTCTTCTTATTTTCTCTCAAAAAATCTCTTTGTGCTTTTGCCAAAGCATTATATGCTGCTGCATCTGCTGGTTCTTGGAAACCATTTTCCACCAGCTCCCAAATATCTTGTGAGGAGAACAGGGTCTTCATTGTAGTAGCCCAATAATCATAATTCTTTTCGTTGAACTGTGGTAGTTGGGGATTAGTTAGGCTTGTGCCTACTACTTCCATCTTGACTCTGTAAACAAAAACCTTCTCATTGCTAGAGAATTATTTTCTCAACAACCTTTCAACTTCTTCAGTAAAGACTCGTTATATCACTGAGAGCCTAAACAACATTGTTACCGATGAAATAGGTAACTGCACTAGCACCTACTTTTTGACGTAGCAAGAAAAACACCTGATTTTGACAAGTGGTGATGCAGAAACTTCTTCTTCTTTTTTTAGCATGTTTTTGGCACTTTAATTTTTTTTATTTAATTTTTTTTCTATTTTTTTTTCTGTGATTCTTTTTATGTCGATTTTCAATAGTGGTGGTGTATCATCACCAATGTTTTTTTAGAGGATTGATTTTGACACTATAGATTTTCTAATGTCTTCTTCTTCTGTGAGATGTTTATTTCTAAGTGCATTTATGTACTTGTGTTTTAAAAAGAATTTTTTATTTTTAAATAAAAATTTGTAATGATATCTTCACTTTTTCACATAGATAAAAAATGAAAAAAGGGTCAATATTATAAAGTTTATATTTTCTACAAGTCTATGTATTGCTAATTAATTTTTCAATGCACATCAAATAATTGTTGCTAAAAAACCAATATTTTGAACAATATGAAAAAAAAACAAAAATTTTCAATACAAATAGAATACAAAAAAAACACTTTTAGAGACTTTTTGTAAAACAAAACATGTTAAATAAACTAATTTTTGGGAAAATCTTAACAAAAAAACTTAATAAAATAGCATTTTTATTGAATTTCATGTCAAAAAATAATAGTAATCACTTGTTTTTTGCAAAAAATAAGGATTCCTCTCATAAAATATCAAAGCCTAAACATTAAAAGTAAAACTGATTAATAGATCTCAAAAACGAGCTTTGTTTGCAAGCATAACTTAAAGATCATCAACAATATCAATTAATACATGTTCAACATCATCTAGAACATCATTGATGGCTTCTTCCGCAACATTTTCTACTTCATTTTGGTCACTTCCATCTTCTAATGGATCTTTCATGTCTGCAAATATTCCAAAGTGTCCCTTTCCAATCATTCCATATAATGGTGTTTAAGGTTCCTTTGCTTTTTTTTCCACACGTCATTCATTAAAATCCCCTTTCCTCAAACCAACTTCTTACTTCGCATATGGAAGGAATTTAAGAGTGTTAATTATTTGTTAAATAAATTTTCATTTCACTGGGTCTTTCTCAATGGAAATGCAATTTCTTCCTTTTGGTAGGCAACATGCTAGTTGTTAGCCACATATAAATTTTGTTCTACCAAGAGGTGGCTAGACTTTTGTCTTCAAGCCTTCAAGATATAGTTTCCTTTCAAAACCTATCATCTTTTGAAGTATCATGATATTTTTTTTTCCCTGAGTTAATATTCACTGTTGTTTCCCTAATAAGCCTGAAAAATCTGTTGTTTTCCTAAAGAAAAGACTACTAAAAAACCCCATTTCCCATCATTATTACCCCTACAAACACTCGTAATTGACCTTCATTTTCATCCCCTTCTCCTCATAAAATCCCTCCATTTTCCTCACTTTAACCTTCAAAATCACTTCAAGACCCTTTTAAAATAATTTGGTCTCCTTCCATTTGTTTTAAGAAGCCTTTTTCCCCTATCGGAACCCCCCAATTGGTTTAAAAACTCTGTTTTTAGCCTAAAAACTGCGTATATTTCATTACACGGAATTTTAGCCCCGAGGGCTTAACTTTCAAAATCCCCACTTCTCATAGGACCAGTAGCCCCGCAACTTGGCGCTAAGGGCCTAAAACTCCTCTTCTAACCCGTAAAAACCTTTTTCCTCTTTTGTATTTTGTGAAAATCCGACTTTCCACTATGTTTTAAATAAGTCTAATAGTTCAAAGTCTTGATGAAAATTGACCGTTGATCTCAACCAATCAACGATCTTCGATCAATCGCATCGCAAAAAAACATGCCAATCATTGTTATTTTCCTTCCTTTTCCTCCAATTACGGTTGGCCCCTTTTCTTTTCAAACCCCCGATCTCTTCATTTCTTCACAAAACCATAGCCCCGCAATCGGGCGCTAAAAACACTAAAATCATGTCCAAACCCTTTGTTTCCTTTGTTTTTCATAAACCCGACGATATGTTTAAAAAACAGATATCCACCGTCGATCTCTACAAAGATCAATGGCCGTCGGCACATCGCATCGGATTTTTTCATTGATGCGTTTAAATATGTTTATTGCCTCCTCCGATTGGCGACCTTCCGATGTTTTCCCAACCGTCGATCTGTTCCGCCATACCCATATATGACGGTCCACATTGCTCTGTTCCAAAGCCCGCATATCTGCCTTTGGCATCCATGACTTAATCTCCACCGTTGTTCTGGTTCTAAGATCAACGGCTCCAATCCAATCACATCGGAAAAAATCTTTGTGCCATTCCTCTCTCCTCCTCCGATTGTGATCATTGTGATTTAATCTAGACCGTTGAAAACCACAAGAACCAACGACCTAGATTGATCACTCTCCACCACATCCCTCCGATATTAAAACCCGCATATTAATCCCGACCATAGATCTTTCTAATATCTAATGGCCCTCGTGTAATTGCATCGCAAAAGACCATTGCGCCTTTCCTCTCTCCCCTGCCGATTGGCGATCTCGTGATTGGATCTGGGCCATCCATTTCATACATTTGACGGTCCAGATTGAAGCTTGACACCCTTCGTTTAATTCATAAAACCCCACTGTATAATGTTTTCGGAGAATACCCACCATTGATCTCTGCAGATCAACGGCTCGCATTGACCCAAACTCTGCCCAACCCTTGCCTCATATTTTATTTCATTAACCCCAAGTTTAAATCTAAGTCGTTGATATGTTTCATCCAATGGTCCATATTTAACCCAGTAGGCCCAACTCATTTGGGACCTACTGCCCCCATTAATCAATCCTAGTCGTTCATTCCCTGATCTGACGGTCAAGATTAAAACCGCCTTGACCCTGTCCCACCTTTTTTCGCCCGTGCATCTTATATCCGTCGCGCTCTCCTCATGACTGTATGCTCTAAGGCCCCAGATCTGACGACCAGCACGCGGTTTCACGTAATTTTGAGTCCGGAGATTAATGTTTTAAAATTACGTGACATGGGTAGTTTTAAAAAGCCACGTGTCGGCGCTAATACATATCGCATTCCAAAAGGAAAAACCACATTTCCCTCTTTTCACCATGCGACACCAGTGGTTTTGATCACCGAAACCACCTCACCCCATTTACATTGCATCCCCTCAGTTTTAATCTCCACCGTTGATCTCTGAGATCTAACGGTCCCAGTTTAATCCAACCATTAAATCATCGCCCTCCACCCATCCTCCAAAGGACTTCATAAATCAACCTCCATCGTTGATCTATGGTTGTTGATCTCATCTGACAGCCCAAAATCTTTCAGAAACCCCGAATTTTTGTTTAACCCTTTGTTACCTCCGCAAAAGGTTTTTGACCATTTTCCTCGCATTTTCTTCCATTTAATTATAAAGTTGCCCCTTCACATTATATAAACTCGGTCAATCTCAACCGTTGATCAATATGCATCTACGGCCTGGATCTAAACTCCACCGCTATTTACCCAACTGCCTTCCTTTGATCTCAGCAAGCAATCCTCGCTGTCAGATGCTTTCATTCAATGGTCACGCTCTAACCTAAGCCTCCAAAGAATTTTTTACCCAGCCACACAAGATTTTTATAATTTTTTGTGTATTTTGTAGGTTTTTAAAATATTTTCCATTGTTTTAAAATGAAATCAAAGGCTAGGGTGACAATCCCCCAGGCCCTTATTCATAAAAGAGATCTTTTCATGGGGTTCCAAATTATGTTTTATCAGTGCCTCATGAGCACTAATGCCTTTATACAACCTCTGCGCACCTGCAACAATAATGGAAACACAACAAACATCACAATCGAAGAGTATCAGTATCCAGGGATAAAATCAAAAGCAAAAAACCTGTATGAAGACTGTTAACACAGTTTTGGAAGGATTAAGGTATTAATTTGATCAATCAAAGACCTGATCCACAATTGAAGACAGTTTGAAGACCAGAAGACAGAAATTAGGCTTCATTAAGCCTAAAACACAGAACTCAAGTAAATTAAAGGTTTTTTAGGTTAAAAACAATAATATCTATCAGTCTGAGAAGCCTCCACTGCCACATCAGAGGCTAATTCAATCCTCTACAGCTACCAAAAGACACCTGCAGCCTCAAAGAAAACAAAGAAGGCCTAGTTATTTCCAAGACAGAAGATATTTATCTAAAGACAGCTGAACAGTTATTACCAAAGAAAGAACAAATTCTCAAACTATCAGTAGAGTTATTGCAAAGATAAGAAATAGGCCTCGAAGTCGATCATTTTTCCCTTTGAGTTTTAAAAGATAGAAACAGAGTAAATAAACAAAATCATAATTCAATGCTCCCCTACCTTAGGCCTTGCATGGTTTTCAAGGTTTGGAGTTGCATTTAGTGTAGAATTTATTACATTTCAAACCTAAAGCTTTTCCACCTCCTCATTTCTTCTATAAATACTTCTGAAGAAGATGAGATACAGGTTGGTTGATCACTAGTTGTAATACTGAAACTCTCTAAAATAATACATAGTCTGTTGAAGTTGAAGAAGAAATTGAAGTCTTGGAAGCCCTGATGATGTTGTTTCATGCTTGTTCTTAAGAAGGATCTATCATTGGATCCATGAGCTTGGTTGTTGGTGAAGTATTCTAAACTATTTAATGTTTTCTCTTGTTTTCATTTTGTTCCGTAATTTCTTACTACAATAAGATGAATGTTTTAGGCTAAGAAATGACTCCTGGAAGCACCTTAGACCTGTTTATCCTTCACTGTTTTATGTTTTCTTCTGCTGAGGTATTTTAGAGTCTTTAATCTCTCTCTTTAGTCCTCGTGCTTGTTTATTTATATAATAGTTTGAATAGTTGGTTTCAGCATGATTTATGGTTCTCCCTGCTTGTCTGCTGCCACTTAAAGGTTGTTATTGAAGTCTCCCTTTGAAGTATCTTTGTTTATAGTGAGCCAAGGAGGTCTGTTCTGATCATGCCCTTTGTCCTTTCTTGAACAGTTGTCTTAAAGGTCTTTATAGTTGTAATCATAGATGTGTTAGGTGTTCCCTCTTCTATGACTGCAATTATCAATGAATCTTTTATGTTTTCTAAGTCATTTGAAATAAAATATTTGAGGAAATAGGATGTGCTCCTGAATCTTAGATTTCATTTTGAAAGTTGTCTTGAAGTCATTATTTTCTTAAAGAGTGTTTGTAGAATTTATTATTAGCCCTGTCTATCAAATATCTCTTTATTGTTCAAGTTATGTTTTTAAGTTCCCTTTGTTGAGAATTCAATTTCTCTTTCCAAATCATTGATGTCCATCTCATTCACAAAACCAAAGGATCCTGTGGCCAAGTTATATTTGTCCTTTGATATCCCATATCCATTGATGAGTTTGTTATAACCTCTTTTTGACTCCATTGCCCAATGAAATCGATACTCCTCCTTTCTACCTGCCTTTCCTAGACCTTTCATATTCTGTTGTATCAATTCAACCAAACAAACAAAAAAACATTTGCCCTTAATAACTAGTCTAAAACCAATACCCAAAGCACACAAGATAAACCTTTGCAAAACAAATAAATTTGAGAGATCCTTATCTGAGAATAGGAGGACTAGATCCTGGAACTCTAAAGATTGGTTTGATGTTGCCTTGTATTTTGATTTTCCAAACTATCAAAACACGGGAGACAAACATAATGGCGATCACGGTGGGAACTACTGAGAATACAGTTGCTTGAAAACACTTCTTAAAACTCTTTAGGCCCTTAAATTTACAAATAACACCTTGTGAACTTATCCCACCGCTCACACCAACATAATGGCGATCACGGTGGGAAACTGAGTAAAATTTTTAAAACAAAACACTCACTGTCCAGTATAACATAAGTAGCCTTCTTCAAGCACTACCTAACAAAATGGTAATCATGATAGGACTTATTTGAATCAATGACAAACTAATTAACCCTTAGGATTTTCATAGAACCTTATCAAACCTTGAAGTAATCAGTTACCAAGCCATAAGAGTGAACTCTGTATGTTTAAACACCTTAGCTAAGTGTTAAATCAGATTTAGGACTCTCTCATAACCCATAGGACTGAAAAAACTCAGAAAAACCCAAAAATATTTCAGTTTGGCTTCATAATAAACATGGTGGTGGAACCATCCAATATTTTACCTTCATAGAAGTTAAAACGTTTCCACCTGGCGACTCTACTAGCCCCAGTAGGCCTATTACTCATCTAGGTCTCCAGATATCTTTAGGACTGTGTTAACCAGCCTTGAAGAAGTTTAGAAGCCTAGTCCCATACTATATAAGACTTCGTGAGAGGTAAAACTTCCAAAAAACAGTCACTAAAACTTTAACCTCTCTCATTTTTTAAAAGCAATCTGGCTTCACATAGGATCAACACTAGATCCCATCCAAACCCAAATCCTCCTTTAATAATTGACAATGTAGAGAGAATTATGTGGCAGACTTCTAAGTTTGGAAAATCAACTGCTAATAGGAGCCTCTTGAGAAAAAAATCTGTCCCTAAAAACCTTTTTGTCTTAGAGGATTCACACTTTGATTTACATCGTACAAAGAACATATTTAGAACTATATCTCAAGGTGATTTAAACCAAACTGATCTTGACATTGTAGATTTGCAACAAAGTTTTAGTAGAGAAGCCTCACCTTCCACTCATCCTGATTCCCAGCTTCTTCATCACTTTAGCCTTTTTCATAACAAATCTGCTCAAAACCAGTTTGTTGGCTCAAGTGTTTCTTCCATTCCAGTCCATAATACCACTGTGCAAAACACTCCTTTTCAGCCCACTTTCACTCTTGTAAATCCACCTCTTGTAAATCCACCTTTCTTTCTAGCCATGGCAACATGGTATGCCCCATTAGTGTTACCACAACCTCTGCTTCCCTTACCAAATGAGTACCAATCCAAAATTCCTCATTTCACTGGAAAAGAGTCTACAATAGCTCAACATCATGTAGATAAGATGGAAGATGCATTTGATTACATGGAGATAGAAGAAGAGACCATTAAAATGAGGATCTTTGCCCAAGTTTAGGAGGAGATGTAAAGAAGTGGTTTAAAAATTTACCTCCTAACAGCATCAATGATCTTCCTGATTTGCATCAAACATTCATCAACAAATGGGAAACCAAAAAGAACCCTCTTCAAATATTAGCAGAATATAGCAGTCTCAAAAGAAATCCCACGGAGAGTGTTCATGACTACTCCACTAGGTTTAACAGTGTTTACAATGCTCTTCCACCTCACATGAAACCTCCCCAAGGCATGACCTTAGTAAGATACCCTGAAGGTTTTGATGTCGAAATGGCCTATAAATTAAGGGAGAGATATTACTTAACATTAGAAGACATGCAGAAGGGAGTTGTGAGCATAGAAGCAAACATAATTGAGAAAAGAAATAGGTTGAGATCAGAGAAGAGGGTAACTTATAAAGATGACATTGCACCCTCAGCCTCAACTTCTGACACTAAAATTGACAACCTAGTAAAGGTAATGGAGAGGATGCTTGAAAATATCAACTTGAATGATAGAGTGCCACCAAGAGAACCTCAAAACAACCAAAATAGAAATAGAAATCAGAATTATAGAAGGGAAAACAATCAAGATAAGAAAAAAGAAAGTGACCAACAGGTTAGACCTCCCTTCCAACAAAACTATGTAGATCAATATGAGGAAGATAGGGAGATGGAAAGGTTGGGAGAAGCTCATGTAAAATTGATTGGATTAGACAGTGGGGATGATGTTTTCCTCACTGAAGAAGAATAAGGTTTCTTCTCTGATCAAAATACAAACACCTATGAAGATTATGATGATTATAGATTAGGGTTTGAAAATGAAATCATGGAGGTACACAAACAATATGATCTTAGGAGCAAAGGGAACGTAGACAATTCAAAAGATAAGAACACTAGCACTGCTGTCAAGAAAAATGCAGAAAGTCAACCTAAGAAGATAGCAGACAAACCTATCATTTTGGCTAGAAAACCAGATTTAAACAAAGAGAAAAATGGCCAGCCAAATGTTGAACAGAGTACCCCTAGCACTTCAGCTAGTGGACCTAACAAAACTATCCCAATTATAAGTCCAAACAAGGTTCAAAAAATCAAAATTTCTTAAAGGAATTCAATTGAAAAGACAGATGTAAATATGACCAAATCAATTGTTCCTTTCAGCCTTGAGGGAGAGATTTCAAAGATAAAATTTACCATCCCTCTAGCTGAACTAGTAACCCAAGAAGTGTACAAAAACCAAGTTTTAAAAGCTTTGAACTTAGGAAGTGATACTGACACCTTAAACTTGACAGATGAGAAGCCTGAGTTGTTGTTTGGTCCAGAAGTTGAAGGAAAATACCAGGAAGGGGCTGTCTCTCCCTTCTATGTTAGTTTGAACATACATGAGAAAATTTTACACAATGCCATGTTAGATTCTGGAGCTTCACACAATCTAATGCCCAAGGTAGTAATGGAAAGCTTAGGCTTAGAAACTACTAAACCATACAAAGATTTGTATTCCTTTGACTCAAGCAAAATGAAATGTTTGGGTTTAATCAAAGATTTATGTGTTAACTTATCTCAAATCCCTACTAAGATTCTCGTAATGGACATAGTTGTAGCTAACATTCCCCCTAAGTATGGCATGCTCCTATCAAGATCATGGGAGCCAAACTTCATGGAAGCCTTCAAATGGACATGTCTTATGCCACCATCCCTATTTTTAACCAAAACAGAAGATTATACAGGGAATCCCACATGAAATACATGGTGAGTAACATAGATAAACCAAATAACTCTCCCATCTATTCTATTCAATCAAGTTTATATTCCTTTATCTTGTACAATGAAGATGAAATCACTCAACAAGAAAAGGAAAACATAGACCTAATCAGTTTACCAGAACAATTAGAACGTCCCTCAAATCAGATTCAAAACATTGAAAATCAACAGCAATAAGAGAATGAAAATGAGGCAAATATACTTTGGATAATAAACTTTGATGGATCCTGTAATAAAACAAGTGTAGGGGCAAGTGTGTGGATTCAAAATACGAATCAGAGTTTTTCATATAAATTATATTTCCCATGCACCAACAAATCGCTGAGTATGAAGCACTTCTCCTAGGCTTACAATTTCTTAAACAATTAGAAGCCCAAAAGATATCAATCTTAGGAGATTCTGAACTTATCATAAGACAAATCAAAGGAGAATACTCAGCTAGAAATCCAAGGCTTGGGAATATCAGAATGCTGCCCTTAATTTATTGAAAACCTTTGAAAAGTATGAACTTGTTTTCATTCCAAGAGCACTAAATCATCTAGCAAATGAACTCGCTTTCAATGCCAGCAACTGCCAAATACCTAAGATAAATGAACGGCTTAGTGTAAAGGTAAAACACAGGCCTGCAGTGTCTGATAAGGAAGATCACTGGCAAGTGTTTGATTGTGACAAACACATAGATGATTTCTTAAAATCAGAGAATGGTTTTGCCATACCAATATCAGAAACTAGCCATAAAGAAAACTATTTGTATATTGAACAAATCCCAAAAGTTGAAATAATGCATTCTGCTGATATTAATCATTATGAGAATCCTTTTGAAGAAAAATTAATTGATAGCATAGACCAGGAAGACTTGGAAGTTTTACAATGCAAGAGTGATACAATTCCTAGAGGTCTCACACCTTTAGAACACCTTTTCGACTTTAATGATGTAGCCAAAGAACCAAGAATGGAGCCTGTAGAAACAGATGTAGAAGAACATAACATAGGTAGCCTAGTAGAACCCAAGATGATTAAACTGTCCAACACTCTCCCAACTCACATAAAATTGCAATATATAGAGCTGTTCAAATAGTTTAAGGATGTTTTTGCTTGGGGATACAAAGATTTGAAATCTTATGATACTAGTATCATTCAACACAAAATTCCTTTGAAGGAAAATCAAAAGCCTTTTAAACAAAAAATAAGGAGAATAAACCCTGTTTTACTACCTTTAGTTAAGGTAGAAATTGAAAAGATGCATGATGTTGGCATTATAGTACCAATTAGATATTCAGAATGGGTATCAAACTTAGTTTTCGTTAGGAAGAAAACAGGGGAAATCAGGCTCTGTATTGACTTCAGAAATTTAAATAGAGCCTCCTTAAAAGACAACTACCCCTTACCCAAGATGGACCATATACTACAAAGGCTAGTTGGGTAAAAAAGGATATCACTCTTAGATGGGTTCTTTGGTTACAACCAGGTGTTAGTGCTCCCAAGTGATCAAATCAAACTGCTTTCACCACATCTTGGGGCACCTTTATGTATGTCAAAATGCCTTTCAGATTGATGAATGCAAGGGACACCTTCCAAAGGGCCATGGATATAGCCTTCTCTAAAGATATTGGATATTTCATAATCATTTACCTTGATGACATAACCGTTTTCTCAAAAACTGATGAAGAACATTTGATTCACTTGAGAAAATTTTTTGAGAAGTGTAGGAAATTTGGCTTATCTTTGAATCCCAGGAAGACACTCTTTAGTCTCCAAGAAGGTAAAATTCTTGGCCATATAATTTCATAAGAGGGAATCAAAATAGACCCTACAAGGATAGATGGCATATTACAAATCAGTCATCCAAGAAGCCTCAAAGAATTACAATCTTTCATTGGAAAGATTAATTTTTTGAGAAGGTTTATCCCCAACCTTGCTGAGCTATTAAAAAACATTACAAACATGCTTAAGAAAGATGTAGGTGTAAAATGGACTTTACCAGCTCAACAATCATTCGAACTGGTCAAACAAGCTCTTACTCAAACCAGTCTTGATTAGTCCATATTTCACCAAAAACTTTTATATATTTTCTTTTGCATCTGAGCATACAATAGCTGCAGTTTTACTTCAAAAGAATGACTTGGGGCAAGAACAACCAATATCTTTCTTTAGTAGGGCCTTAAGAGATGCTCCTCTCAAATATAACATCATGGAGAAGCAAGCCTTAGCATTAGTGAAAGCATTAAAGGACTTTAGAGTCTATATTTTACACTCACATAATTGATTTTGATCCACATATTGTTGTCAAGGACATTCTAAGTCAAGACCCTGATGGTAAAAGGGGAAAATGGATTGCAACTATTCTTGAATATGACTTAGAAATCAGGCCCACCAAACTAGTTAAAGGGCAAGGATTAGCAAAACTTATGGCTGAGTCTAAATTCCAAGCACTAGACATTAATATGGTAGATGTGTTGGAAGAAATAGAAGAATCTACTGCTCCTTTCATTGAAGAAAAATTTTTGAATTCTCCTTGGTATGCTGACATTATTTATTTGATTTTATATTTGAATTCCCCTCCTTTTTCTAAAACTAAAGTTATATTTTTGAAACAAAAAGCTTTGAGTTATTGCATCTTAAATGGGGTATTATATTGGAAAAATGCTGTTGGAATTTTTCTTAAATGTTTACTTGAAGATGATGCAGGAAAAATCATGCATGAGCTGCATGAAGGAGAATGTGGAGGACACGTCTACTGGAAGACCACAGCAAACAAAGTCCTTAGATCCGGTCATTATTGTCCTACCCTTTTCCTAGACACTCAAAGTTTAGTCATGTCTTTCCATAAGTGTCAAATTTTTGATGGCAAGAGAAAATTCCTTCCCTTACTAGTACATCCTATTAGAGTTGAGGGACCTTTTCAACAATGGGTTTTAGACTTCATTGGGGAAATTCACCCATCTTCCTCAACCCAACATAAGTGGATCCTCATGGCCACTAACTTCTTTACCAAGTGGATAGAAGCTATACCCTCTAGAAATGCTACTGACTTTGTCATTATCAAGTTCCTTGAAACAAATATCCTATCCAGATTTGGTTGTCCCAGAAAAATCATAACAAATAATGTTGTTGCCTTTAAATCTAAGAAAATGGTTGATTTTTGTCACAAATACCACATCACCTTGGGCCACTCCACTGCCTACTATCCCCAACGAAATGGATTAGCTGAATCTTCCAACAAGAGCCTCATCAATATCATCAAAAATTTGTTGGAGCGGAATCAAAAATCATGGCACAGTAAGCTGGTTCATGCCTTATGGGTTGATAGATTAACTACAAAGAAGTCAATAAATATGCCCCCCTATCAGCTGGTCTATGGCATGGATGCAGTCTTCCCCACCTCATTAGGAGTTCCAGTCATGAAACTCCTTCAAGAAGTGCAGATTGAAGAGAATGATATGCAGAGGAGAATCAACCAAACAATCCATTTACAACAGACTAGAGAAGAAGTCCATAAAAGAACACAGTTAGTCCAAGAAAATATAAAGAAGCTATTTGATAAGAGGACTAAGGCAAACAATTTCCAAGTTGGAAATGTTGTTCTTAAATGGGATTCAAGAAGAGAAGAGAAGGGAAAACATGGCAAGTTTGATAACTTGTGGAAAGGGCCCTATATTATTCATGCTGAGAGGGGTCACAATGCATTTTTCTTGAAAGAATTGAATGGAGAAGATCTGTATGGAGGTCCTGTCAATGGAAGGATGCTAAAGCATTAATTCTACCAAGAGTCATGAGTTTCAAAGCATTTTATTTTTCATTGTAAATATCATAGTCTGAACATTGCATTCAAAGTTAGAAAAATAAAAATACAAAAACAATATAAAAGAGAAAAGAGGGCAGATTGTAAAACAAGAAAGGTACAACCCCATACCAAAAAGAGAAACAAAATCTGAAAGTGTGCAAGCTCAAATGCCACTCCTAAAAAACACACTCCTAGTTAGTCATATAGCCTAATCATGACTAATTAGTTTTAAATTTTCTGCTGATAGGTTAGTGAATAGATCAGCCAAACAAAATAATCTTGGCTTATCAGTAAGATAGATTAGGTTAGAAGAAAGAAGGTTCAAACATGCTCAAAACCTGAACCTTTGACAGTGAAAGAAAACTGTTCAAACAAGCTAAAAACTTAAACCAGTATGAGAGAAAAGACAGCGCAAATAAATTCAAAATCAGAGCTGAAGAGATGGTGAAGGAAGTTTTAATTTTTTAGATCTTAAGCCTTCACATTTTGTTTTAAATTTTCTGAAAAATAATTATCTATGTGCAGCTTGTTTTTATGCCATAGATTAGCAACAAGTTAGACTGTTCAATCCTGGCTTATCTGCTTTTAAATTTCTTGTTTTAGAACTTAGATAATAAAAATCTATTAGACAGTCTAATCCTAACAGATAGTAGATAGGTAGAGAAGCTTATGAACTCAACTGCTTAATCTAAGTTCATGGAGGAATAAGAGTAGACTTAGATTAGTTTTTTGCTTTTCAAAAGAATAAAATTTTGTTGAAGAGAGTTTTCCAGTCTAAATGCACTCTGAAAAGAAGAAAAAATGTTAGGATCATTAGGAATGGGTACATGTTGTTTTGACAGAATTCCATTGTTTTAAATTGCTGCAGAGATCATAAAAAAGAAAGGATGCTGCCCAATGGATTAAGACACTAGTTTAATGAAAGCTAGAAATTTGTAGCTAAGGTTCTAGACACCTAAAAGAACCAGCTGTCTTCCCCAAGTGGAGCCACTGTTAGCCACCTATAAAAAATTTTATACCAATAGGTGGCTAGACTTTTGTCTTCAAGCCTTTAAGAAGTAGTTTCCTTTCAAAACCTATCATCTTTTGAAGTCTCATGATATTATTTTTTCCCTGAGTTAATCTTCACTGTTGTTTCCCTAATAAGCCTAAAAAATCTGTTGTTTTCCTGAAGAAAAGACTGCTGAAAAACCCCATTTCCCATCATTATTACCCCTAAAAACACTCGTAATTGACCTTCATTTTTCATCACCTTCTCCTCATAAAATACCTCCATTTTCCTCACTTTAACCTTCAAAATCACTTCAAGACCCTTTTGAAAGCATTTGGTCTACTTCCATTTGTTTTAAGAAGCCTTTTTCCCCTATCGGAACCCCCCAATTGGTTTAAAAACTCTGTTTTTAGCCTAAAAACTGCCTATATTTCATTACACAGAATTTTAGTCCCCGAGGGCTTAACTTTCAAAATCCCCACTTCTCATAGGGCCACCAGCCCCACAACTGGGTGCTAAGGGCCTAAAACTCCTCTTCTAACCCATAAAAACCTTTTTCCTCCTTTGTATTTTGTGAAAATCTAACTTTCCACTATGTTCTAAATAAGTACGATAGTTCAAAGTTTTAATGAAAATTGACCGTTGATCTGAACCGATCAATGATCGTCGGTCAATCGCATCGCAAACAAACATGCCAACCGTTGTTATTTTCCTTCCTTTCCCTCCGATTGCTATTGGCCCCTTTTCTTTTGAAACCCCCGATCCCTTCGTTTCTTCACAAAACCATAGCCCCGCAATTGAGCGCTAAAAACACTAAAAACATGTCAAACCCTTTGTTTCCTTTGTTTTTCATAAACCCGATGATATGTTTAAAAAACATATCTCCACCATCGATCTCTACAAAGATCAATGGCCGTCAACACATCGCATCAGATTTTTTCATTGATGCATTTAAATATGTTTATTGCCCCCTCTGATTGGCGACCTTACAATGTTTTCCCAACCGTCGATTTGTTCCGCCATACCCATATCTAACGGTCCACATTGCTCTGTTCCAAAGCCCGCATATCTGCATTTGGCATCCACAACTTAATCTCCTCCATTGATCTGGTTCTAAGATCAACAGCTCCAATCCAATTGCATCGGAAAAAATCTTTGTGCCATTCCTCTCTCCTCCTCCGATTATGATCATTGAAATTCAATCTGGACCGTTGAAAACCACAAGAAACGACGGCCCAGATTGATTGCCCTCCACCACAGCCCTCCGATATTAAAACCCACAGATTAATCTCGACCGTAGATCTCTCTAAGATCTAACGGCCCTCATGTAATCACATCGCAAAAGACCATTGCGCCTTTCCTCTCTCCCCCACCGATTGGCGATCTACCGATTAGATCTAGGCCGTATGTTTCATACATTCGATGGTCCAGATTGAAGCTTGACACCCTTCGTTAAATTCATAAAACCCCGATGTATAATGTTTTCGATGAATACCCACTGTCGATCTCTGCAGATCAATGGCCCACATTGACCCAAACTCTGCCCGACCCTTACCTCATATTTTATTTCATTAACCCCAAGTTTAAATCTGAGCCGTTTATCTGTTTCATCCAATGGTCCATATATAACCCAGTAGGCCCAACTCATTTTGAACCTACCGCCACCAATATTCAATCCTAGTTGTTCATTCCCTGATCCGACGGTCAATATTAAAACCGCCTTGACCCTGTCCCACCTTTTTTCACCCATGCATCTTATCTCCATCGCGCTCTCCTCATGACCATCCGATCTAAGGCCCCAGATTTGATGGCTAGCGCGCAGTTTCGCGTAATTTTGAGTCCGGAGATTAATGTTTTAAAATTATGCGATGTGGGTGGTTTTAAAAAGCCACGTGTTGGCTGCTAACACATATCATGTTCCAAATGGAAAAAACCACCTTTCCCTCTTTTCACCGTGCGACACCAGTGGTTTTGATCACCGAAACCACCTCACCCCATTTACATTTCATCCCCTCAGTTTTAATCTCCACCGTTGATCTCTAAGATCTAACGGTCCCAGTTTAATCCAACCATTAAATCATTGCCCTCCACCCATCCTCCAAAGGACTTCATAAATAAACCTCCGCCATTGATCTCTAGTCGCTGATCTCATCTGATGACCCAGAATCTTTCAGAAACCCCGAATTTTTGTTTAACCCTTTGTTACCTCCACCAAAGGTTTTCGACCATTTTCCTTGCATTTTCTTCCATTTCATTATAAAGTTGCCCCTCCGCATTATATAAACTCGGTCAATCACAACCGTTGATAAATATGCATCTACGGCCCAGATCTAAACTCCATCGCCATTTACCCAACTGCCTTCCTTTGATCTCAACAAGCAATCCTCGCCGTCAGATGCTTTCATCCAACGGTCATGCTCTAACCTAAGCCTCCAAAGCAGTTTTTACCCAGCCACGGAGGATTTTTATAACTTTTTGTGTATTTTGTAGGTTTTTAAAAATATTTTCCATTGTTTTAAAAGGAAATCAAAGGCCAGGGTGACGATCCCCCAGGCCCTTATTCATAAAAGAGATCTTTTCACAGGGTTCCAAATTATGTTTTATCATCGCCTCATAAGCACTGATGCCTTTATACAACCTCTGCGCACCTGCAACAACAATGGAAACAAAGAAAACACCAAAGCCGAAGAGTATTAGTATCCACGGATAAAATCAAAAGAATAAAACCTGTTTGAAGACTGTTAACACAATTTTGGAAGGATTAAGGCATTAATTCGATTAATCAAAGACCTGATCCACAATTGAAGACAGTTTGAAGACCAAAAGATAGAAATTAGGCTTCATTAAGCCTAAAACACAGAACTTATGTAAATTAAAGGTGTTTTAGGTTAAAAACAATAATATCTATCAGTCTAAGAAGCCTCCACTGCCACATCAGAGGCTAATTGAATCCTTTGCAGCTATCAAAAGACACCTGCACCCTCAAAGCAATCAAAGAAGGCCTAGTTATTTCCAGAACAGAAGATATTTATCTAAAGATAGCTGAAGAGTTATTACCAAAGAAAGAACAAATTCTCAAACTGTCAGTAGAGTTATTACAAAGATAAGAAATAGGCCTCTAAGTCAATCTTTTTTCCCTTTGAGTTTTAAAAGACAAAAACAGAGTAAATAAACATAATCATAATTCAATGTTCTCCTGCCTTAGGCCTTGCATGGTTTTAGAGGTTTGGAGTTGCATTTAGAGTAGAATTTATTACATTTGAAACCTAAAGCTTTTCCACCTCCTCATTTCTTCTATAAATACTTCTGAAGAAAATGAGATACAGGTTGGTTGATCACTAGTTGTAATACTGAAACTCTCCGAAATAATACATAGCCTCTTGAAGTTGAAGAAGAAATTTAAGTCTTGGAAACCCTAATGATGTTGTTGCATGCTTGTTCTTGAGAAGGCTCTATCATTGGATCCATGAGCTTGGTTGTTGGTGAAGTATTCTGAACTGGTTAATGTTTTCTCCTGTTTTCATTTTGTTCCATAATTTCTTACTATAGTAGGATGAATGTTTTAGGCTAAGAAATGACTCCGGGAAGCACCTTAGACCTGTTTATCCTTCATTGTTTTATGTTTTCTTCTGGTGAGGTATTTTAGAGTCTTTAATCTCTCTCTTTAGTCCTCATGCTTGTTTATTTCTCTAATAGTTTGAATAGTTGGTTTCAGCATGATTTATGGTTCTCCCTGCTTGTCTGCTACCACTTAAAGGTTGTTATTGAAGTCTCCCTTTGAAGTATCTTTGTTTATAGTGAGCCAAGGAGGTCTGTTATGATCATGCCCTTTGTCCTTGCTTGAACAATTGTCTTAAAGGTATTTATAGTTGTAATCATAGATGTGTTAGGTGTTCCCTCTTCTATGACTGCAATTATCAGTGAATCTTTTATGTTTTCTAAGACATTTGAAATAAAATATTTGAGGAAATAGGATGTGCTCCCGAATCTTAGATTTCATTTTGAAAGTTGTCTTGAAGTAATTATTTTCTTAAAGAGTGTTTGTAGAATTTATGGTTAGCCCTGTCTATCAAATATCTCTTTATTGTTCAAGTTATGTTTTTAAGTTCCCTTTGTTGAGAATTCAATTTCTCTTTCCAAATCATTGATGTCCATCTCATTCACAAAACCAAAGGATCCTGTGGCCAAGTTAGATTTTCCCTCTGATATCCCATATCCATTGATGAATTTGTTATAACCTCCTTTTGACTCCATTTCCCAATGAAACTGATACTCCTCCTTTCTACCTGCCTTTCCTAGACCTTTCATATTCTGCTGTATCAATTCAACCAAACAAACAAACAAACATTTTCCCTTAACAACTAGTCTAAAACCAATACCCAAAGCACACAAGATAAAACTTTGCAAAACAAATAAATTTGAGAGATCCCTCTTTGAGAACTAGAGGACTAGATCCTGGAACTCTAAAGATTGGTTTGATGTTGCCTTGTCTTTTGATTTTCCAAACTATCAAAACATCGGAGACCAACACTAGTGTTGTACCTAATAATCAAGTACACAAGAAATAAGTAAGAAAATTAGTATAAAGACATAAAAAGTAAAAAATAAAATATTTAAATTTAAATTTGTAAAATAAAACTTACATGAAACTAAAAATAGATCCAAAACCCATTCTGCTTCATTTGACGGCATTGCCCAGCCTACCTCCAGCCCTCGGCTGGGTGGAGGGAAATTCTGAGAATCACCCTCTGCCTAGCCAGGGGCCGGAGGCAGGCTGGGCAGCCCTCGATGGTGCCACCTAGCCGGCCTCCGCCTAGCTGGGGGACATTCTCGGAATCGCCCTCCACCCAATCGAGAGTGATTCTCGAAATTTCCCTCCACCCAGCCGGGGGTGATTCTTAGAATTGTCCTTTGCCCAGCCGGAGGTGATTCTCGTAATCACCCTCTACCCAGTCAGGGGCCGGAGGCAGGCTGGACATCCCTCGATGGCGCCACCCGACTGGCCTCTAGCCCCTGGCTGGGCAAAGGGAGATTCTCAGAATCATCCTCGACCCAGTCGGGAGCGATTCTTGGAATCGCCCTCCGCCCAGACGGGGGTGATTCTCGGAATCGCCCTCCGCCTAGCCAGGGGCCAAAGGCAGGCTGGGTAGCCCTCGATGGCACCACCCGGCTGGCCTCTGGCCCCCGGCTGGGTGGAGGGAGATTCTCAAAATCACCCTTTGCATGGCTGGGGGCCAAAGGCCGGCCAGAAGGCACCGTCAAGGGTTGCCCAGCCTACCTCTGGCCCCTGGCTGGGTAGAGCGTGATTTCGATAATGGCCCTCCACCCAACCATGGGTCGGAGGCAGGCTATGCAGCCCTCAATGGCACCACCCGACCTACCTCTAACCCCTGGCTGGGAAGAGGGTGATTCCAAGAACCACTCCCGGCTAGGCGGAGGACGATTCCAAGAATCACCCCCGGCTAGGCGAAGGGAAATTCTGAGAATCACCCTCTGCCCAACCCGGGGCCGGAGGCAGGCTGAGCAATGTCGTCAAGAGCTACCCAGCCTACTTCCAGCCCCTAGCTGGGTGGAGGGAAATTCCGAGAATCGCCCTCCACCCAGCCGTAGGCCGAAGGCAAGCTAGATAGCCCTCAACAATGCCTACCGGCCTACCTCCGGTCCCTGGCCCACCCAAGCAAGGGTGATTCTCGGAATCACCCTTTGCCTAGGTAGGGGCGATTCTCAAAATCACCCTCCGCCCAGCCGGGGACTAGAGGCAGGTTGAGCGGTGCTGTCGAGGGCTACTCAGCCTGCCTCCAACCCCTGGTTAGGCGAAGGGCGATTATTGGAATCACCCTCTACCTAAATGGGGGCTGGAAGCAGGCTGAGAAGCCTTGAACGGTGTCACCCCCGGCTGGGTGGAGGGTGATTCTCAGAATCGTCCTCCACCCGGCCGAGGGCTAGAGGCCGGCCGGGTGGCGTCGTAGAGGGTTGCCTAGCCTGCGTCCGGCCCTTGGCTGGGTGGACGATGATTTTGAGAATCGCCCCCAGATGGGCGAAGGCGATTCTCAGAATCACACTCCGCCCAGCCAGGGGAAATTCTCGGAATCACCCTCCACCCATCTAGCCCCCGGCTGGGTGGAGGACGATTTCGAGAATTACCCCTAGGTGGGCGGAGGGTGATTCTGAGAATTAACCCCCGCTGGGTGGAGGGCGATTCCGAGAATTGCCCCAGATGGGAAAAGGCGATTCTCAGAATCACACTCCGCCCAGCCAGGGGAAATTCTCGGAATCGCCCTCCACCCAGCCGGGGGTAATTCTTGGAATCACCCTCCGCCCACCTGGGGGTAATTCTCGGAATCATCCTCCACCCAGCCGGGGGCTAGATGTAGGCCGGGCGATGCTGTCGAGGGTTTCCCAACCTGTATCCAGCCCCCCAATGGGTGGGGGGTGATTCTCGGAATCGCCCTCCACCCAAGTGGGGGCTGGAGGCAGGCTGGGCAGCCCTCGATGGCACCACCTAGCCGGCCTCCGGTCCCCGGCTGGGCGAAGGGAGATTATCGGAACAACCCTCCGCCCAGCCAGGGGCCGGAGGCCGGCTAGGTAGCACAGTCGAGGGTTGCCCAGTCTACCTCCGGCCTTCGATTCGACAAAGGGCGATTTTGAGAATCGCCCTCCACCTAGTCGCAGGTTGGAGGCAGGTTGGGCAACCCTCGATGGTGTCGCCTGACCGACCTTTAGCCCTCGGCTAGGCGGAGGGGGATTCTGGGGGCTGGAGACCAGCCGGGCAATGTTGTCGAGGGCTGCCCAGCCTGCCTCCGACCCCCGGCGGGCGACAAATTAATTTTATTTTTATTTTATTTTTTTCAAACACAAACTATATAAAAAATTTAATTTTTTTTTAAACAAAAACTATTATAAAAAAAAAAACCCTATTTAATTAAAATTTTAAAATATAAAAAAACAATAAAAAAATTAAAAAATATGTTTTGAAAAATAAATAAACAAATATAAAAATTTATTTTTTAAATTTAATTATTTTTAAATTAAAACAATTATTATTTAAAATATAAAAAAACAATAAAAAAATAAAACTAAAATATGTTTTAAAATATAAACAAACATATATAAGAAGATTTTAATTTTTAATTTTTGTTTTCTTAAAACTAAAACAATTATAATTTAAAATATAGAAAAACAATAAAAAAATAAAAAAATATGTTTTTATATCTAAACAAACGAATATATGAATAATAAATTTTTCATTTACTTGTTCATTTTTTAAAATTGTTTAAGTCATATAATTTCTCCATAATTTCATGGTTCAAGTATCTTGAAAACTTAAGATTTAAAAACTTGATATTTACAACTTGTCATTAAGGTTTTTATGCGCTACGAAATTTTATCTTTAATGTTATGGTTGAAAATAATTACAATTTTAGGGTTGTTTAGAGTCAAGATATTTTATGTTTAACAACATGAATAAAAATTGTTCGAAATGATAAGCCCTTCAGACATGATTTTGTTTATATTTAACATCATCTATCAAAAAAATTAGAATTTTACGATTTTTCAATGTCCTAATATGTTGCCTTTAATTCCATTGTTACAATGTGTCAAAAATGTGACACAATGGTTTTTTTTGTTATTCCAGCATCAACTTGTTTTTTTTTTAGGGTGTTTTTTCAATCATTTTTTCAAGAAACAATTTCGTTTTTAGCATAATTTTATAAAAAGGTGAAATTTTACCTTGAGAAAAAACAAATGCATTTTGGAATACCCACTTTTTGTTTTTCGGGCGTTCTTTCATGTTTTTTGAGTCTTTTTGGGCTAGAGTTCCTGTTTTGAGGTAATAGTTCCCATTTCATCGATAACATTGTTAAACTTGCTCCGATACCATGCTAGAAATTATGAATAAAACACTAGAGCGATGCATTTCCCCCACAACACAAAGAATGCAACAATATACAGAAATAAAATTCATACACACAGACAGACAATGATTAAACACAGGAGAGGAACTCTTTTTGAAATTTAATTAACTCTTCTCTATATTCAATTCATTCATTCACTCTCTCAAAATAAACTACAATTACATTCTTTTATACAAAATTGTTTGGAGCTTGCAATTCAATGCAATTCAATGCAGAATGGGCGCAAACAACCAAACCGTCCTCCTGATCTGTTCTACTTTTTCTACACAAAACAAAGTAAAAAAAACATAAAAGGCCAGACCTAAAATATTATATGTTCTTCCTGAAAAACCACATCGCATCGTTCCCTCCATCGCAAATTGCATACCATTGATTATAACATTTAACTTGGGTGCTTACATTAAAGACATAAAACTTGCAATATGCAATGTGACGGGGCACTTATCGCATCACAACATAAACACTTTAACTTGCAAGCACTTATCCGTTGAAATCTTGAGCTTGTGGGTGCCGATATGCGCTATCCTCCTGAACTTTCCACGTGCCATTTGCAATCCCATCATAGAATAAATAAAAGAACTTGCAGGCCACTTAAATGGTAAGACTTAAATGTTGCAAAGTACGAAGTTGCAGGCGGTCAATAGCGACAAGTGTGAAATATGAAAGGTAAGGTATAAAGAAAAGAATAAAGGTTGCAGCGGTTGGTAATGCGGTGACGTTTTTGGGTCCCGTCGATATCGCATTGGCGGAGAAATAAGTTTCGGTCAAAGAACTTAGGAGCTAAATGCTAAATTTTACGAAGTGTGTGCGGTGATGTAGTAGACCATGGTAAGTAAGAAATGAGAAAAACAAAGGAATAAGCGGAAATGAAAAGTTTTGGATGGTTTGGTTAATGCGGTAAAGGTAAGGTGGGTCCCACCGATATCGCATCGACGGAAACATAACTTCGACAGAAGGCTTAAGATTTACAACTTAAAATTTGTGGGATGCGAGCTCCGAGCAACAGTAAGTCAACGTGAAAAGGAAATAAATGCAAAGAATGAGCTTAGGTACTATGTTGTTGATTTTGCATGGAACGCCTTCAGATTTGAAATTTGCTCCTTGTCCTTCCTACGCAAAAAATTCAATTTAGTTTTGGGCTGTTGCCACTCTTTATTCATGGCGGTGGTTGGGAGTATTACCAACAAAAATTCATTCCCATTTCCCATGCACGCATATGATCATAGAGTGGAGCTTGAATGTTTGGTTAGAAAGTTTAAGCGCATAATTGACTCCCACAATCAACTTGTCTCCATAAAAAATTTCTCAACTATATAAATGATCTACACCATAAGCTTTGGATAAAGTTGGAATCAGAAAGGGAGAAATGGAGCTGAGAGATGTCGTCCTATTTTTGTTCTTTGAGTTCATGACGGTATATGTAGCTATAGCTCTTCTTTTTAATTTCTCATTAACATGGAAACCATATTTCGATACTGATTACCATTATTATCCCCAACATATGTATGTTCAATGTCAAGCTTTTGATGGCTTTGTTTTGAAAGGACGCATGCTGAAGAATTCTCATCATATCTCTTCATTGATGGACGCTCACGATAAAAGAGACTTGGAGGATCTCAATAGGGGAATTTTGATGTCTAAAATGGGTCTCCTAAGAAAAATATACAACAAAAATATACTTTATAAGAACCAATAGGATTCAAGATGATGATTTCAACCATGGGGAATGATTCACCAATTTTTAAGTAAAATGGTAAAAAGATTAAAAACTAATAAAATAGTAAAAATATTTTTTCGACTCCTATTTTCAACTTAACTCCCAAATTGTTTAATCAAATTTCGAGTGGGAGTATTCATTGGATGAAAAATTTAATTCTTCATCCAAGGAGTACCCATCTTGCATACTTTTGATGGACCCTGCTACACAAAAAATGAGAAATACATGAAAAACGTGATTGCAATCACGTTTTTCCTGTATTTATATTTTTTCATGTAGTAGGATCCATCGAAAGTATGCAACATGGGTACTCCTTGGATGAGGAATTAAATTTTCATCCAACGAGTACTCGTGCTCGAAATTTGAGTAAAAAATTTGGGAGATAAGTTGAAAATAATAGTTGAAAAACAAGTTTTTTCTTTTTTCCCTCTAAAATTTGATGATGTAATAAAAACTAATTCTATTATTTCCACTATTATTTTATAATTTCCTTAGGAGGCCCATTATAGACCTCAAAATTTTCCTAATGTTTTATCCTTATGAAATTCCATCACATCTCATCCAACTGGATCGTTGTCTGACTAGAAGATGGAGAACTCGGAGAAGATATGCTTATGGAAAGGCATCTGGTGTAGGTGAACCAATAGAGTGGTGGCCATTATCCTTCCCAGATTAGGACTGGAAGGTACCCTTCCTCCATCTCTGGGTAACCTCTATTTACTACGCTCATTGGATCTTTATAACAATAATTCCTCCCGGATGGGGGCAGATCAAAACGTTGGGACTGCTTCACATTCGTTCTAATCTGCTCTGGGGTTCTAACCTGTTGGACTTCTTAAAAATAATATAATACTTGACGTAGAGTTTAACCTGCTCTAGGGGTCAATTGAAGAAGCATTGGGTAACTGTACACACCTACAATATATCATACTTTCAGAGAACAAGTTTAGAGGCATTGTACCAATGGAATTTAGTCATTTAGTAAACTTCGAATAACTATTTTTGTTTGTCCCACAATGGTCTGAGTGTTGGTATCTTTGATCAACTGCACATATCTCAAGGATTTTTCATTAGGTACAAAAATCTCACTGGTCAAATCCCTTTTTTTTTATTTTGATTACAAATCTCTCTATGTTGTACTTTCCATCCAAATCACTAAGCAACCACATCCCTTTCACCTTAGGAAATTGTACTCAACTATTGTCTCTAGATTGTTTCTCTAGATTTTTCTAGCAACCACTTGGCTGGAAGCATTCAAGTGGAATTAGGATTGCTGCATAACCTAAAATTCCTATTTCTATAGATCAGTGAATTAGGAAACACCACTTCTCCATCCTTGGGACATGGAATTTCCCTCCAAAAAATATGCTTAAATAACAACCAATTGTCAAGTCATATACCACGTACTATATTTCAACTTCCTCTCTTTTTACTATCTCTCAACTCAAATAATTTCTCCATCCTTGGGACATTTTATTTCCCTCCAAAAATTATTCTTAGATAACAACCAATTGTGAGGTCATATACCACCTATTATATTTCAGCTTCCTCTCTTCTTACTATATCTCAGCTCAAATAATATCATAGGGGGCATATGTGAAACCATTGGCAATGTGAGTCGGTTGATAGAAACTAGATCTTCATTCCAACAAATTTAAAGGTATAATTCCCAAAGCTGTGTTGGAAGGTAATTCTTCCACACTCATAGTAGAATTAGTTGCATATTTGTAAGTGGATGTTGAGAGAATATCTCAACCTCTCTATTCATATTTAGAAGTGGTTTGATCTCACTAGCACCATAAATATTGTGATGTATTTGTGTGTTTGCATATTGTGTAATACTAGTTATTTTTTCTTTGTGTGCACACCTCTGTTTTTATCATGGTATCAGAGCCTCTATGGGCTTGAATCCCTTCCGGGAGAGCTGAGGAGGATGGGAAAACTATGAGACTTAAATTAATTATCTATATATATTACTGTTGGTGATTTTTTTTTGTGTTTATCTATATACTGTTTTGGTGTGGAGCATATCATACATGTTTGCATTCAAAGTTGAATGTTGTTCACATCTGTGAGCCATTGATAATCACTGACTTGAGGTGGAGGTGTTGTTGCAGTTCAAGTCCTCACAGTCATTGGTCTTGGAGGTAGTGATAAAATTTTGGAAATAATCAATGCCAAAGAATCTGATCAAGTATATGAAGGAGGAAAGTTGAATTACAATGGCCACCATCTCCTCAAGGATTATCACATTAAGAAGACACATCAATGCTGTCATTTCTCCCTCCATCTCTTCATGAGAAAATAAGCAGCAGTGAAAAACAAGACAAATAACAACTTGTTCGTAATTCCCACAGGTAGTGGAAGAGCATCAGATGGCTCTGGCTTTGATTTGCTATAATTTTTACCATTCATGGACTTGTTTACAGGTCCAAATCCAACAAATTTAGCAACAACAACATCAATGCAGCAATCCATTTCACCTTCATTATCTTTTCTCTTGTTTTTGCCCATCTTCGTTCTAATCAAAACCATATCATTCATTGGATAGAGTGAGACTTAGAGAGGTAACAACAACACTTATTTCTGGTTGAAAGAAAGTAACCTAAGAAATATATTTTCTCTTCTCTAATTCTCCTTTACAAATGATACTCTTTAGTGTATGGAGATGAATATAAATAGAGAGCAAGGTGTATAATATTTATGGGCCCATGATATTTGATTTCTTTTATTTTCCATTCCAACTTTTGATGTTTGAATCCCCAATGCTGTGGCCAGTTGGTATTTCAAACTGTGAGAACCATCAAATTTGAATGTTCATAATGAGGAGTCAATGTTGAGATCTCATGCGTATAGATTACTGCCATGTTGGAGCCATTTTTTCATTTTATGTTTGAAATTGTTGAGGTGATTGTGTTTGTAAGAGTGTTTTAGCGATGAGAAACAAGGGAACGCACAATAAAATATTTTGCAAGTGTTCTGTGGTGTTCCAATTGTGTTTGATAGCATATATTCATGTGTAAACCAGAAAATTTGGAGGATCTGTAAATTCCACGATGATCTCATATCAGCAAATACCAAAATGAACTGGTGTTGGGCATTGTGTGGTTGCATAAAGCTACTATACAATGTTGTATTTATTCCTAAGATTTTTGAGACATTGCATGATGTCCCGAAATCCAAACATATTAAAATGATGTTATTTTTAAGTGTGTAAAGTGTGTAAAGGTGCAGAACCAATTATTGAATAGTGAAATATAATTACATTAGTTGTTCTTGACATTTTTCCATGCCGAGAGAACAATTGGCTAATTTGATTGTGTGAATCTGTTATACGTTGATGGGTCTTGTTGTGCTTTGGGCTTCAAGAGAATAAAATACACGTTACAGTATGAGATCCATTTTTGTGAAGAAGGTCAAGTTGTTATATCAACTCTTGAAAACATTCAGTATTCACAACATTTTCCTAGCCATTGACAAATAGTCGAAAGTGAAATATCTGACAGATGGTTCATCACTTTTCAGCTCTTATCGCGGAAGCCTCGACGAGTTGAGTTGTCAATACTGATGATCTTGCAAAGTTCATTATTGATGCTCAGAAGCAAGTGTACTTTAAATGAGTCATAAGGTAAGATAGAAGATATGGAGAGAGAAAGAGCGGGGTCTAGACGACTGCTGAGTGAGTAGAGTTGCTGATGAAGACCACTGAGACAAAGATCATTTTTTTATAATATGTGTTATAATATGTATGTAAGAATTAAGGGGGAGTGTTAGAAGATAATTCTTCCATACTCATATTAGAATTAGTTGCAGATTTGTAGGTGGATGTTGAGAGAATATCTCAACCACTCTATAAATATATAGAAGTGGTTGTATCTCACTAGCAGCATAAATATTGTGATGTATTTGTGTTATTACATATTGTGTAATTTAAAAATTATTTATTAGGTGTATGCACCTCTGTTTATAGGAAAGTTAAAGAGTCTACATATACAATCTATATATAAGAAAGCCACATGATAGACAGTATACCTGCCGACAATATTGGAATGGAACGATTGCGTATGGTGGCATCTCAAATTTTTGAATAAAGTTACTAAATTTTCTTTTGTGCAAACAATTGGATCTGATAGACCTACTATATATGTTTCTATATTTTTTTATATCAAAATGGAAATTTTTCTCTAAAATGCTTGAGAGTAAATTCAATGGTATGAAAACACGTTGTATTTTCTATGAATAATATTTGTGTCTTTTTTTTTTTTTTTATATAGCAAAATGGGATTTTTATCCAAAATGATGGATTGTAAATTCGATGGTGTGGAATGTATTCTATAAATAATGCTACTTTTTTTTAAATTTCCAAAAATGATATTTTCTCTAACATGCTGGACCATAAAAATTCAATGGTGCGCACTGTAAATTCGATGGTGTGGAATCATGCTGCATTTTTTAATTAATAATACTTATGATTTTGATTAATTCCGCTTCTTTTGATTAATTTCGTTCAAGTAAATGCAACAAACTCTCTTTAAATTTGAGTGAAGAATTTCTTCCTTCCGCCTTGTAGATGGGAGTAGTTTTTAAATGTAATAGTTTAGGAAGAACATGCAACCTTTAAGTTGTGCCTTGGTAATAGCTTTAGTTCACAAAATTTCCAATGATGTCTATTGAGAAAGTAATCTGTATTGAAATATTCCTGCCATAGTGTGGATGATAATGATAATAATGCATAAATAATGAAAATTGAAAATTACTATAAGAGCGTTAATCTTGCATACAAATGTAAGAGTGTTAATCTTGCATTAAAAAAGTTCAATACAACTTATGATAGTGCATGAATTTGGTGTGCATGTCCAGAAAAATACATATACATGCATCCAGTCTGCTAGTTAGTAATAGCACAAAGCAACGAAATAATACATATATATGCATCAGATATCAGATTTTCTAATTAGTAATAGCACAAACCAATCAAATAATACATACAACTGTGCTAATTAGTAATACCGCAAAGCAACGGTATTGATAGCAAGCAAGATTTTCATGAGAAAATAAAATTTCATTTACAATATATAAAAATATAATACCTTGTCCACCAATCAGAAATATGGTCCTCTTCGTATTATGATGTATCCACACGCTTACTCTTGATCCATATATATGTGTGTGTATTGGTAGCTAAAACTGAATAAGGTAGCTAGAGTTTCAGTTCACTTCAAATAAATATTTGAACATAAGAATGATAAAATATGAACATTTCACAACATATAATTTGATAATAAGAGTTTAGTTGCTTGTGTTTTATCCATTCGCTCAAAAATTTGGTTAAAATATTGCTTTGTCGAATTCCCTGCTGTCTTAAAATGATCTCTGAAATTCCTGCAGAGATGAGATGCATATATATTATTGATAAAATATTTTATAGTCCTTCTCCACATGATTGTTGGTAAAGACAACTAATCTGATTCACATGTAAAAATTGTCATAGTTAATTTATCTATAGAACCTTTAAGGGTTTGATTGATAGGTTAAGAAGGTCCGTTCTCTACCAACAAGCCTCCATATAAAATATTACCAGTAGAATATTTATGGGTTTGATTGAGAGGTTGATAAGGTATGCTCTCCACCAACAAGTCTACATGGAAAATATTACCACTCAATCACAAATGGTAAGGAACGATTTATCAATTTTATTTGCTAGATTTCTTGCCTAGTTGGTGGGGGAGTGTTGAATCTTGAAGCCATCTCTTGTGGATCTCAAATTGATATATGAAAGCTATGATCACTTGGGGATGTAGGTTTGCGTAAAGAAATATACCTCAATGTAAGAAAACAAACTAAAAATGAAAAATGGAATCAAACAAACAAGGGGTGTAAGAAAACAAACTAAAAATGAAAAATGGAATCAAACAAACAAGGGGTGTATGAGATGGAAAATTATAGTGTCCAATACTTTGTTGGAATCTTGTCCACTTTCAAACACTAAGATGCGGGGATCTCTCGAGTTTTGACTCTATTAATAGAATTCGAAGGTGTAAAACCTATGTGGGAAAAACAACGATCAATTTGTAGAACATGTGTGGATAGATGCATTTTTTCTATAGAACCAAATAATTCATTAATGTTTTCCCCTGGCCTTTACTCAACGGTCTCACGCTGCATATGTGCATTGCTTTACTTCATCAACACTAATATGTAATGAATCCATTGATATACTTACAAAACCTAGAGGAAACAAGACCAGGACTTACAAAATCCATTGATATTGAGACTTGGGCTGAAGTAGGCTTCACTCCCAAACGATAGAAAAATGTTGGGTTGAAGTAAGCTAGCAATTTATGATGAACTATGATGCATCTGGTACCTTTACTCCTTACTCCTCCTGTTGTCGAAGAATCGTTTGCCTTTACTCCTTACTCCTACGGCTATCGAGTAATCCTTTGCCCCTATCATGAAAAAGGAGAGTGCACATGAAGATCGAGTACCAGAAGGGAGTGCGCACATGAATATTAAGGACCAAAGGCCATTGATTTGAGACAAATAATGAAAGTAGGGGGCGAAAGTACGGAGTCCAATAATGATAACCCACAGGAGTCAGTGTGATTTTTGTAGGAAAGCCTGACAATCATTATGTGGTAACACTGACAAATGACTAGCATGCCAACCATGTATTACACGACATCGTTCAGCTAGTGTCAAAATAAAAAAATAGTATATGATACTTAGAAGCTAGCGAATACATTTCTCAGAATAAAACTTTAGATATGTTGTAAAGGTAACTAACTAATATATTCCTCAAAATAAAGCTTAGGATAGGTTGTCAAGTTAATACGATGTTCAAACTAAAACTTAGGATTTGTTGTAAAATTAATACTGTTCGAATTAATGTAATGTAAAGAGAGGTTGCAATAAGAGGTTCATTTGGTTGCCCAATCAAACAAAAAATAAAACTTTGGTTAAACATTATCATCCCTATCTACAATACTTAGTTGCATTAAAACTTTGGTAAAAAAAAGATATTAAAAAGTAGTCAACACAATTAATATGAGGTTAGCAACATAGCAATTGCTATATACCTACCTTGACAGGTATAATAATAGTATTTCTGGAAGTATTTTGGGTAGTATTAGTGTTTCAGTTTTTCTTGAGGTAATAGATCTATCATAAAACTATCTAGGGGAACTAATCCTCAAAGGCATTGGCCATTGCACGAAATGTTTTCTCTTCTTATTCTAATATATTTGTTGAGACTCTAATGACATTTTTGTATAATTGTATCAAGCTTCAAATACTTGATTTAAGAAAAATGGATTGACAAGTGAGCTTCCTTCCTCAAAAAATCACAATTTTTGATGACTTGAGAGTTTTGAGTGTTGGTTATAAAAATTTCAGTGGTGTTATTCCTCAATGGATCTCAATTCTCTTTAGCATGCAAATACTGGATTTCTAAAAATAATAAATTTAGCCAGGGAATACCATATGATCTCAGGAGACTCCGGGGATTTGTAATCTATCAATCTTCTCAAATCAATATCAACTTTGATAGACTCTATGACAATTAGGATATTGGGATAAAATGTTTTTATTATGACTTAAAATATGTGTTACAGATAAATATAATATTTGACTTGTCTAACAATAAGCTTACATGGGAAATCCCATGGAGCATGAGAAATTTCAATAGCTTAATATTGTTAAATTTATTAGGGAATAACCTTCGAGGAAAAATACCCACATACCTTAGTGAAATATCTCTATTGGAATAGTTGGACTTGTCCAAAAATAATCTGAGTGGTGCTATTCCTCAGGAGCAATCTAAATTGTCATTATTGGAGGTTGTATATGTTTCTTTTAATTACCTCTATGAGCCAATCCCAACCTGGACACAATTTTCTACTGTAGTGTATTTTCATTGCAAAAGGAAAAGTGCTTATGTGGGTATTCCTTGAAATCATGAAAGGAAAATGAAACAAAAGTATGAATATCTATAAATAAAGTGGGATGGTTGAATGGACTAAGTGAACACATGCCATTTACAAAAAAATTTATGGGAATGAGGATTGGATTAGGGGGAGTGCTTGTACCATTTTATGGAGTGTATCGCTTCCCAACATAATGGATGGTTGAAGACATTGTAAATGATACTTAATTGTACAAAAAATTTAGTGTAATATGAATAAGACAATCTTATTGATCTTGAATATTATGTATATGGTATGTATTCAACCATATGTATAATTTGTACAAAAAGTTAGAACAATGTGAATAAAACAATCTTGTCCATTTTTAAATGTTATGTGTATGATGTATACACCATAAACTATAAAGCAATGTTAATAATGTCATGATATTTACACACACATATTAAAAATATATTTAAACAACAATTTTTTTTTTATATATGTAAGAGTATGTGTTTTCTTAGTCCGTTAGATGTTCAAGATTATAATATGCACACTTATGTAGACTTTAACTATCAAATAAAGTATCTACATCTATGTAGAATTTAGCAATAAAATTGCTATATAGATACTAGATCCTTGTCCTATAAACAGTGAGTCTTAAAACAAACCAGAAGATTTTAAACTTTAATTAAGTAGACCTTGAAAATAATAATAATTATTTTCTATTATTATTATTATTATTATATATATATATATATATATATATATATATATATATATATATATATATATATATATATATATATATATATTACATATTTATATTATAAAATTATTATTAAATATTATATATCTAACAATATGTATTATTACAATATATTGTAATACTTTTTCATTTATCAAATTTTATATAAATTAAATTTATATATATTTTTTAATTAAATCTAAAAAAAACTATAATGAAATTGATTTTCAAATTTATATACATCTCACATTTTTTATTTTTTATAATTCTATTAGAATCATCATCATAATAATTAACTAATCGAACCATACACTTTTATTTTATTTTATTTTATTAAATTCATCATAATATAGATAAATACATATCACCATTACATTTTTCTTTATATATGCATGCATTGTAATATAATATTGAGAGAAATAATTATTTTAATTTAAAAATAAAATTGAAAGATAACCAATTGAATTGAGTAAAATTATTATTTTTATTATTTCTACTTTAATTAAAACTTGATTACATAATATTTTACTATACCTAATATCTCTAACATCTTTTCCATAATGTATATAATGTAAATATAGCAAATATTATTTTTAAATTTAGTTTTAATTTAACCAATCATTCATTTAATGCTCAACTACAACATCAATTAAATTCAATTGTAAAACTATTTAAAAATTAATTTAAATTAATGATCTTTTAACATACCTATTTCACTATTCCTCCTAATTACGTGCATAATTTTTTATAATATATTTTTTTTAAACACTACAAATATTATTTTATTTATTTTAATATAATTTTATTATTAATTTGATTTATTTGTCTTTTAAATGCCATGAACTATGGCAAGAACTTCTATGAGCCTTTCGAAATATTTTGGCTCTTCCTTTCAATTTATTTTCTCGATTTGCTTTATTCTTACTTTTTGACCCATGATTGTCGTTTTTCTTTTGCCTTCTATATTCTTTCCTTATTGTGTGAGCTTTCTAGAAATGAATGTATCATACATATGATTATCATTAAAACTAAACATTTTAACCTTCACTTTAATGGTGGCTCCCAACAACTACTAACAACTTTGCTAAGCTCTTCTACACAGATTCTTATGGATACTCATGGCTACAACTTATGGTAGAGACTCCTTATTTGGTCAATGGTAGTGGACCTTTCCTCTTGATATATTGGAGGTGGCCTTGTAGGCTACTCACCCTAATATTTTAGTAGTTAGGTTTACAAACTCTCAACAAACTCTAGTTTCTACTTACGAACCAATGGATGAAAACTTTGATTTGCGGGCTACTCACAATAGCCAAGGCTCTTACTAGAAGTAGCTAATGACCTTCTTAACTCCTTTGGTTCTTTGAAACCTTTCTAAACCTTTATTTGATACCACTTTTTATTTAGAGGATAAATATGCAAACACAAGACAAATAAGTACACAAGCTTCTACTTGAATAAATAATTTATGTTCATTAATTATTCTCTCATATCTATCCACTGAGTTGTTGTTATTATCTCTTCTTACTTCACATTACAATGACCCAACCATGAGTATATAAGCACTAAATTTTTTAAATATAACAATGTAAACTTTGAAATGGGAACATAAACGAGTACTCACTTTTTTGAGGTAACAAAAAATAATCTAATTTTGAAAAGTGTTGATTTAGAATACTCTTAATTTTTGTTTAACATATTTTTGACAACTTAAATTTTCTTATGTACCAAGAACATTATTTTTAAAATGTTAGTGATTTTTGTGTTGGGTTTAAAATGTTAGTGATTTTATTGTTGGTTATGAAAAGTGCTCATGCGAGATCATCTCATTTTTTTAGAAGACTTATTTTTACTTTAAATTTTCTAATGTATTAAATGCTAATAATTATTTTCTAAATTTAACAATTTTTGAAGTACTCGTCTTCTTCTTCTACATTTTTTTAAAGTGTTTTTTAGATCTATGCTTTTTTTTTTCTTTTCAATTTTTTTTTGTAGTGAGATCTTTGATTTTTCGTAGCAAAGAAAAAAAAATCAAAATTTTAAAGGTTCAATTTACATAAAAATACACATTTTGAGACTTTTTTGATAAAAGTGACATGTCAAATAAACCATTTCTATAGGAAAAAATTAAGAAAAAAAAAGCATAATTTTTTTTATGAATTTTATTTCAAAAATTAATAATAATAACAATTTTTTTCAGAAATTAAATGGTTTACATAAAAAATGAAGTGAAAATCAGATAATAAAAATATTAAACGTATAATAACAACAACCGAATGCTTATTATTTTCATAAAATGTCAAAGTCAAAACATTACAAGTATAACGTATTAATAGTTACAAAAAAATGAGCTTCATTTGCAAGATTTACTGAAATTGAATCAATAATATAACGTAACTCGAACTCTTCATCTTCCAGATTTTCATTATTTTCTTCTTGCACAATATTTTCATTATTGACTCCATTTTGGTCATTTTCCTCTTCTGATAGATCTATGGTGTCTGAAAATCTCCCAAAGTACACCTTTCCAATCATTCCATCTAATGGTGGTTGAGGTTCCTTTGCTTTTTTTGCCACAAGATTCATTAAAATCCCGCTTCCTCGAACCAAATTCTTGCATTGCATATGGAAGAAATTGAAGATCATTAATTATTTGATGAATAAATTTTCATTCTAGTGGGTCTTTCTTAATGAAAATGAAATTTCTTCCTTTCTGTAAGTAACATGCTAGTGTTGTACCTAATAATCAAGTACAAAAGAAATAATTAATTAAATTAGTATAAACACATTAAAATTAAAAATTAAAATATTGAATTTCATTTTTATATCATAAAACTTACCAGAGCCTGAAAATAAATCCAAAACCCTATCTCCTTCATGTGAACATAAATCTAAAGATATTTAATCAATGACTGTGGTTTTTGATATATGTTAAATATCTTTCATTTTTCTTCTTTATCTTCATATGCTAGTTTTTTTACAACAAAATCATGTACTAGTACTTGGCTATGACTCTTTCCAACTACTTGATTGAAAAGCATAGGCTTATAGCTCTCCTCTTTTGTCCAAATTTTAACATGAATGAACTCACAATCGCTTATAATTGGTTGATCTACGTAACCAATAAGATTTGAATTTTTCCTGTAACATGAAATAATAAAATTTCAATTAACTTTCACATAAATGATTTTTTAAACATTATTCAAACATACAATTTCAATGTCTTACCATCTAAATTGTATCCTTGTCTTTTATTTTCCATTAAATCTTGTTAACCAACCTAGATTCATCTTAACTCTGGATCTATCAAGCGCTGAGAGTGATGAAATCTCTGGAGGTGCAAACCTTTCCTCAAGTTTTTCACTCAAAAAAGAGGTTTGCACCTCGAGAGATTTGATCTCTATTAGTGCTTGATAGATCCAGAGTTAAGATGGATATAAGTTGGTTTCAGTCATGTGCGAGCAAGGAAAGTCTATCAAAGATATGATTGAGTTTATCAATAATATGTAAATACATATAATAGAAATATAATCATTTTAAATATGTTAAACATGTTTGAGATTAACCTGGTCCTTTTAATTTTAAATTTTCTTAGTTACCTCAGTTTGGTGAGATGACAAATATTGTTGATAACTTTAATGATGAAATAAAATTTTGAATGCAAAGGGCAATAATAGTGTTGAATAATAGAAATTGTGAATAATAAGAGTATAGTCAATTACAAATAATCTTCATTGTGATCAATCTCAAAATCTTTTATTCTACTATTGTTATTATCACCTTTGTTATTTTTGTCATCTTTTCATATTTATTATATGAAAAGGACAACTGAAATCGTAAACCATTTAAATATTTAGCTCGAGATGTTGTATTAAAAATCATACATTGTCTCTCCTGCTCTCCAATATTAATAGGTTGAATTACTATAACGAAAAAAACAATGTGCATCGTCAATAATTTTTTGTGCCTACACTGAAATCAATGCAAAATGTTAATCCAATCACTCTAAAATTAATGTACCATCATAGATCCAATTACATCAAATCACAAATCAACAACTACACTGAAATAAATGCATCTAATGTAAGCTATAAAATAATATTAGAAAATAATTTCTATACCGAAATCAATGTATCTAACGCAAGTAATAAAATATGATTAGAAATCAACATCTACACCCAAATCAATGCATCTAGTGCAAGTAAGAAAATCAAATTACAAACCAATGTCTACACTGAAATCAATGAATTTAGTGCAAGCAATCAAATAGTATTAGAAATCACCATCTACGATGAAATCAATGCATTTAGCAAGAAATCAAACAAGATTAGAAATCATCTACATTGAAATCAATGAATCTATATTCTAGTGCAAGGAATCAAATAATATTATAAAAACAAATTTTACACTACAATCAATGCATATAATGGAAGAAATCAAATAGGATTAGAAATCAACATCTACTCTCAAATAAATTCATCTAGTGCAAGTAAGAAAATATGATTAGAAACCAACATCTACACTGAAATCAATGCATTTAGTAAAATAAATCAAATATGATTAGAAATCACCACCTACAATGAAATCAATGCATTTAGTGCAAGAAATCATATAGGAAATGCAAGCAATAAAATATAATTAGAAATAAACATCTACATTGAAATAAATGCATCTAGTGCAAGCAATCAAATATGATTAGAAATCACCATCTACATTGAAATCAATGCATTTAGTGCAAGCAATCAAATAGGATTAGAAATCATCTACATTGGAATCAATGCATCTAGTTAAATCAATAAAATATCAAGATAAATAAATATCTACACTAAAATCAATACATATAGTGCAAGCAATCAAATAGGATTAGAAATCATCATCTACGTTGAAATCAATGCATATAATGCAAGAAATCTTCTTCCCTCTCTCCCCCCTCCATCTATATCTATATCTTCCTCAATAAATCCTTCTTTGTATCTCTATCTCACCCCCCAAAACAAAAACGATCTCTCGCTCCATACCTATCATTCTCTTAGTCCCTCCCTCTCTCTCCATCTCTCTTTTCTTCCCTCCCTTCACCTTCCATCTCTATCTCTATCTTCCCCTTCTCTCCCTCTCCCCCACTTCTATCTCTTTCCTCCTGCTGTCCTCTCTCCCTCTCTCTCCATATTCCTTATCACTTCCTCTCTCTCTCCACCTTTATTCTAACCTCCCTCTCTCTTCCCCTCAAAATCCATCTCTCTCCCCCTGCCCCTCTCTCCACTCTCTCTCTCTCTCTCTCTCTCTCTCTCTCTCTCTCTCTCTCTCCAAATCTATTACTAGATCCATCACTCTCTCCTTCTCTCTCCTTCTCTCCATCTCTCCTTATTTGTCTCTTTATCTCACCCCAAATATACACACTCTCTCTCCATATCTCCCTTGTCACTCTCACTCTCTCTCTCTCTCTCTCTCTCTCTCTCTCTCTCTCCTTATTTGTCTCTTTATCTCACCGCTAAACATACACACACTCTCTCCATCTTCCCCTTATCACTCCCTCTCTGTCTCAACTTCTCACTCTCTATGTCTTTATTCTTATCTCCCTCTCTCCCCCTCCAAATCCATCTCTATATCCCTCCCTCTCATCCTCTCTCTCGTCCTTCCTCTCTCTCCCTTTCTTTCCTACATCCATCTCTCTCTCTCTCTCTCTCTCTCTCTATATATATATATATATATATATAGTCCTCTCCCTCTCTCCTCCTCTCTCTCCCCCCCCATATTTATGTCTCCCTCTACCTCTCTTACCATTTTCTACCTCTCTCACTCCTCTCTCTTGATTCCTCCTCTCCTCTCTCCTTTAGTTTATCTCCATCTCTCCCTTATCACTCCCCCTATCTCTCCACCTCTATAAATTTATGTTTTTTTCTTCCCTTAATATTATAATATATTAATATGAATATTAGATTTAATAAAAATAAAAATAATAATCTTTTAACATTAATATCAGGGTTAATAATGTTTTTTTTGCAAGGTATTAGTAATAATTTGGCTCATAGGATTCACCTAAATAAAATATCTTTTTTTAGTGTTCCTAAATATAAATAATTACAGTGTAAATATGAAAATGGGTTTTATTTATATACCATACCTCTTTTATTTATGATGGTATTTGGCCCATAGGCTTGGTATATAATTAGATGCTTATTTGTAATATTATTTGATATAATTTTATTTATTTACCATACCTATTTTATAAATATGGTATTTGGCCCTTGGTATTTATCCCATGGTATTAATAATAATTTGTCCCATGGTATTTGGCCTATAGGATTCACCTAAATAAAACCTATTTTTTGAGTTTATAAATATAAAAAGTTTTATGGAGTAAATAAAAAAAGAGGTTTTATTTATTTACCATACCTCTTGGTTATTTATATTTATATTTATTTGCCATACCTATTTTTTGAGTGTTCTAAATCGGGTTAATAGGGAGAGATAATTATTACAAATATATTGATTATAATTGATTTGACACTTCAAATTTTTACTTACATTAAATGATTACATTACATCTACACATGTGCCCTATACTCCAACATTTCAAATGTTTACTTCCATTACATTTCTCACATTACATCTACACATGTACTCTATACTGGGTTGTAGAACTCCTCTTGACACAATAACATTGCAAATTGTGTGTATGAATAAAATGTCACAAATCTCCAAAATGGTGATGTTGCAACTTCTAGAAATCCCACAACCACATTACTAAAAGATTGATAAGTATAAGGGTCACTATCATATTCAATTTTTGGTATATTGAAACCATGAGGAATATCTGCAATAAGTAGGGAATAATCCCTTTTAGGTATGAGTTTTCCAATGTATTCACAATCACGTTGTATTATTTGATATTGGATAGTGTGGAGCCCATTCCAAATGAAATGACCAAGACTGAGATCAGGTTCAACGTCACCAAGACGTTACTTTCTCATCCATTTCATTTTATTTTTTTCAACAAAGCTTTTGAAACTATCTGGTGCTACATTTGCATCCTTATTCATCTTTAATGAAATAAAAAAGTATATGTATAAGTTATAAAAAAATAATAATATACACATGAATATAAATGAATGTATAAATCAACATACCTTTTTAAATGTAAGATAAAAATCTTTTAGCTCTCATGTAGAACTTGGATCTAGGTAGTTGCATACAACATCATCCCAACTGTATTCATTCAAGAATTTAACCATTTGTTCTTTTATTCTCATATAAACCTTGTGACTGAATAAATAAAGTAAAAAATGTTAATATAGTGATATGTATCAAAAATATTCCCAAAAAAAATATATTATATTTACCAGAAACTTGTAATCCATAAATAAATAAAAATAACAAACTTACTTTAGAAATTCCTCAGACATTTCGTTGAATGATAATTCTCCTGACTTATACAAGATAATATTGGTTTGACAAGTTTTTCATCCTTCACTCCTTGCATTTCTCTCCAAGGTGTGATAGCCATATCTCTTGTAAGGAGTTCATTTCGGGACTTGATTTACCGCTGGTATATATTAATGGTTTAGAATTTTTGATCTTCTCACTTTTTATGCCAACATTCTCCCATGTCTCAAAATCTCATTAATTAATTCCCATATCTCTCCAGTTCTAAATGGAAACTGGAAAATGTTATCCATACCTCTGAATATTTCAAAATTTACTTTTCCACCTTTTGAATTAATTTTTTCCTCAATTGGATAACCTATTTCCATACAACATTCCCTCTGAAAGGCTAGATCAACCTTTGTCTTATCCCCACCACATTTTTCTTCAAATTCATTATGAATAAATATAACCCTTTGGATGAAATTCATAGACATCCTATACTAATTATATGTATTATTATCCCATGCCAATAACTTTGCTTTTGTATATGTTAAACCAACATAAACGATACATTTCATTGTTTGAAAATGAGTGTTATTGGGATATTCCTTCATCAATTTCCTTCGAGCTTCTACAGAATGGTTCTCCCCAAGTACATAATATTTATGTTCAAAAAAGTCTCACTTGTCAATTTTTTCTTTTTTGGGAACCTGAATTGGATCAACAAGAAGAATATAATCAACCACATTTGTACATGGGTTGTACCTCACCAATGTTTTCAAGTTGTGAACATGCAAGTGGTGTGGCTTTCTAATTTGATATTTGAATTGTCCTTCATATGGATTGGAGAATTGACTAACATTAAATTTAAATTACCGACCATCCTCAATTAAATTTGTCTTCATCAAATGATGTCGAATGGAATTTTGTTTTTTTTTAATAATTCCATCCTCTAAATCAACTCCCATTGTAATGATTTCCATGCTTCCTTTTACATTTTCACTAGGAACTTCATTGTTTTCCATGATTTTTTCAGAATGAGAAACTTTTAATTTATTCCTCCTATTGGTTACCATATTTTATTCAATAGAAGCAATCTCCTCATCATCAACTAGAAGGGGGACATTCTTGAGCATTTTTGGTTTTTCTCGTTTATGGCTCTTCTCCTTTCTAACATCAGTTCTAATCAGATCCTCAGTAATGGAAACATATTCTTCATATTTAGCTTCAACTTCAACTTCCTCCTCTTCAATAGTAACGTGTCTATCTTTACTAAATTGATCCTTCTTATATAGTCTTGTAGCATCATGAAGTACTTTTTTTTGGCTTCTTTCCCCTATCTTCTTCTTCATCTTCATGGAAAATGCTGACAACATTCATAATATCTCGCTCTATAAAAGATATTCCCCCCAACATAATTGAAATACCCTCGGAAAAATCCCATCAAAAAAATATAATATGTCAATAATAACCAAGTTATTGAAAATATAATGATACAGTTAGAATAACACGAAACAAATAAATAAAAATAAAAATACTTACAATTTTCTCTGCAATGTCATTTACGATTTGTTTGCATATCACTAAAGAATGTTCCCTTCTGTTATAAATCACCAATGTAAAATGATATCTAATCTTATCATGTGACTTGGGAGGATTTGAAAGTATATAAAAATTCTGAATATTTGGCCTAATATATAGGTATAATACTTTTTCCACCAGTTCATAACTTGTAGAATCAAAATTCTTGCTAGAATATATATATATATATATATATATATATATATATATATATAATTGCAGAATTTTTCCTTCTATATCTTTCACATACCATGCATATTTTGTACGATTCACTTCTTCTGATTTATTCCAGTATGAAACCAACTTATTTTCTTTTGGGGAGGCATCTCCTACATTTGTAGTAATTAAATCAGGTTGAGTTCGTTCAAAAATATTTTCTTAGGGCCCACCTCCATCTATAGATGATGCAATTGTTGACTTTGGTTGAGAAGGATTGACATAAATATTCCTTGATGTCATTTTCCTACAAACATATATATATAATATAAATACAAATAAATCAATCATAAAAAAATTTACATCTTAAATAAACAAAAAAAAAACAAAATTTTAAAACTAAAAAACACCAGAAACATGTACATCGCTCCCCTAGGTCTAGTGTTCTTTTAGGTTCATCCAAAATACCAAATTAGAAAACCAATTCCTTAATATATATATATATATATATATATATATATATATATATATATTACATGTTTTCCCCGACACGTCTGCTGTCTAGGGACTGGTGTGTGCGCCCACCTGGGCACAAGGGGGACCGATTCTGAGAATCGTCCCCCTCCCAAGTAGAGGGCATATTCTGAGAATCGACCCCCTACCAGGAAGGGGGGGCGATTTGTGCCTTAGACGAGTGCCCGTCCGAGCCCCACAGTGCCATGAGGCTCAGATGGGTGCTTACTTATGGGCATGCCTACTTACAACCACTGTGTTGCTGGAGCCTGCCTGAGACTAAAGCCATCACTTACACACATAGCAAAAATTTAGGCTTGGGTGGGTTGTGTTGCGGGAACCTACCTGAGACTAACGCTATTGTGCCTGCCCGCAGCACAATGTTGGGCTCGATCAGGCTGTGTTGTGGTGTGTGTCGCTGTGTTTTCAGCGGGCATGCCCATGGGCAGGAGCCTTCCTGTGGGCATGCTCACCACTCAGGCTGGTGTTCCCACCCCCGACAAGCAGGGGGACCGATTCTACCAACCCCCCTGCCTATTCGGGGGTTAGTGAGCACGCCCGCCTAGGCCATAGTGGCCAGGGGTTGACCCCTAGACATGCCTATGGGCGGGCCTGCCACCATAGCCCATGTTATTTTTATTTTTATTTTTGGAAAATAAAATTATTTGAATTGGTTTTATGTGGTATTCTAGATGAGCCTACCAACCCAGGTGAAAGGTAGTTTCTAATAAAATTATGGGGGTTTAAAACATCTACTCAATGGAATTTAAACTTGAGTCTACTTTATTTTAACAATTTCCTAATTTTTGAAATAATAAACTAAGTTGCTACCCAAGAAAAAAAAATTGATTTGCTGGCATCCAATAAATTATTTTCCTCAAATTCCTCGTTGAATGGTCGAAGTAGAAGGGAAACTAACCTTTCAAATGTGAGAATATCCCATTGATTGTTTTTTTGTTGACAATGTTGCTTCTCTAGAAAATTGCTCGAAGCTTTTAAACAAAACCTTGATAAATCTTGATGTGATGTGAGGAATAGTGACACTAAAAGTTATTATATAGCAGAAATTACAGAATTGCTTTACTGCGGGGTAAATGTGGTATCAAAACCAAAATTATAAGGAAATCAATATATAGTTCATATTTTGACGATACACTAATTTGTGTTACATGTGGGATAAAAACTATGATAAAAATGAAAAAAAATTCTATAATCAAGTAAATATTATATAATTTAAGTAAGATTTATTTTAATTTTCAAAAAATTATTAAAATAAATTTGTGTACGAAATTTGAATCGAAATTAGGGTCAAAATTCAACAGAATATTTTAGTACAAAATTTTTAAATAAATCATGGAAGTAAAATTTGGAGGGACATACTTCAAATGAAATTTTTTTGAGGGAAAATTTTCAGCGAAAAATTTTAGAGGGAAAATTTCATTCTTTCAGCTATATATTATCATTAGGAGAGAGTGAATTTGAATAATTCAAAATATTTTCTTTGAATGTTATGGATTTTTCTAATACTGAAGTTTCTTTTTATGAAGCATCAACATCTTCGTCATGTAAAAACTCTATTCATATTGATGAATATAATGAAAATTCTTTCACTATGAAAATAGAGTCAAATTTTCCATTTAGTCATAATCCTAAGGACTATGAGAGCAACAACAACGAAGGGAAGGATGAATAATTTCAAATAAATAGAGTCAAATTTTCCACTTAATCCTAATCCTATGGACTATGAGAGTAGTAGTGACGAAGGCCATGATGAGGAATTTCCAAAAAATAGGGACTCACAATTTCTGCTTAGTCCTAATCCTAAGGAATTTGAGAGCAATAGTGATGAATGGCATGATGAATAATTTTCAGTGAATAGAGATCCATATTTTCCACTTAGTCCTAATCGTAAGGACTATGAGAGTAATAGTGATTAATGGAAGGATGAAGAATTTTCAGTGAATAGAGAGACACATTTTCCACTTTGTCCTAATCTGAAGGACTATGAGAGAAATAGTGATGAATGGAAGGATGAAAAAATTTTAGTGGATAAAGAGTCACATTTTCCACTTAGTCCTAATCCTAAGGACTATGAGAGCGATACGATGAATGAAAGATGAATAATTTTCAGTAAATCAAAGAGTCAAATTTTCCACTTAGTCCTATACCTATGGAATATGAGAGCAATAGTGACGAAGGTTGGGATGAATAATTTCCAATAAATCGAGAGTCACAATTTCTACTTAGTCCTAATCCTATGGAATATGAGATCAATAGTGAAGAATGCCATGATGAAGAATTTCCAAGTAATCGAGAGTCTCAATTTCCACTTAGTATTAATCATATGGACTGTGAGAGTAACAGTGTTGAAGGGAAAGATCAAGAAGGTCAAGACTATCTTCCAAGTTAGTATTTAAAAACCACAAATGATGGTATTGGAAATTTTCCTGGCACTGAAGATGGTAATGAATATTTTTTAAATAATGATGGTGGTGAATTTCCTAAGTATTTTCAAAATGATCATAGTAAGAATAGTATTCCTCCTAATGGTGATGGAAATGTTTGTTCAGAGAATGATGAAATGATGGAAATTTTGCAGCAAATATTGTATCTACGAATAGGAGCTGACCTTTTCGCACCAATCCAATATGTTCTAGTTATACAAGGGGTATGTATAATATTTCTCGAGAACAAGTTCTATTAGTGATATCATTTTAAGTGATTGTTGTAAAAATGATTGCTTGAAACATATGGATTTCAAGTTTTCGTTGGAGAAAAGGAAGAGCTATTTGTCAATGAATAAAAGCATGCAGAATTCATATTTAGTGGGGTGCATGCAATATACATTGATAGGTTATGATTATCATATTGGGTACTTATTGCTTTGTAGAAATTATTTCAAAATGTTTTATTTAACTGGTAATTTTCTTCTATCAAGAATCCAAGATAATTTGGAAAAATATCCTACATATTATTCAGGAGTTTGTCATAAATGAGAGTTTAGGCCATTAGCAAACACTGAAATGTCATGGATGCAAGACTTCTTTTGAAAACATGGAGAGTGTTTTCAAAATATAGATACAATAGAAATTCCAGATAATTTCTCAAGACGATAAATCTACAAATTATACAAGGGATATCCAGAAGGTGTTGAAGGAAATGGTAATTTTATTACATATCAATATTTAGTGTAAATATGGAGGAGGGAATTAAAATATGTTCGTATTACTAAGAAAACAAGGATGGGGGTTTGCAGTGCATGTGCTTCTCTAAAATAAAAAAGTGATAAATTTCAAGGATCAGAAATAGGTAAGCATTCATAACATTATTCTTTTAAATGTTATAGTGATCAACTATGAAAATGTATTTATTAATAGGTTTATTTTATGTTGTGTGTAGATTCCATTATGAAATCACTTCAAGAACATCGTGAACAACAAACAAGTGAAAGGAAAAAGTTGTACAAACATATAAAGAAGTGTTATGATAATCCAAATAAATATTTGGGTTTGATATTGATGGCATAGACCAGAAGAAAACACTTCTACCACATCTTCTTCACAAACCCAAAATATTACATGAAGAAAAATTTATCCAATTTCACTTTGTCGATTATATGGTCTTCAATGGGAAAATGTCACCAAGATTTTACTTCATAACTCCAAATATTCATAAGGATGGAAATCTGACAATAACCATAATTCCTAAAGTTTTGTATCTAGAATTGGACAACACTTGTCGCGAATAACAAAAATCGAATTGTTTTTTAATATCTAAACATGCTTGTGGAATTGATAAATTTTCATAAGGTAAAGGTTGGTTTCATTCTTGTTGGGAACACTCACGACCATATTGATCATATGTTCAATCATTTTTCAGTAACATTGAGGAGGAAGGATGTTGGGAGATTTCCATCATTAATTGAATGTCTTAAGAAATCATATATGCTAAAGCCTATTTTTCATGTGTTAGAAGAAATTGTTTACATGTGAAGGTTTATTCTGGGATTGCATGGTGAGGAGAAATGCATTGAAAAACTTAATGACAGTAGCTTCAAACATCAATTATGTATCAAAAAATTTGAAGGGAAGAAAATCATATGGGGCAAGAAGTATTCAACTTCTTTAGAATGGGAGGCATCATCAGGTTTGGAATTTTTGAATTTCATTCGAGATCATCCAATATTTGCAAAAAATATATTTTTATTACAATCAATTGTTGAAGTTCATAATGCATGAACGCAGAAGAGAGATATAGATTATTCTGAATGCCTGGAAGAAATTAAAAAATCTATTAGATATACATATGAGTTCTTTGATGTTGTCGATTCTTTTTGGTGGGAGTCCTTTTTAAATGATAAGAGTGATATCCTTTCAAGATCAACAAATGAAGATATGATTTTGAAGACTCCATTTATTTGGCCACAAAATGTGTCAAACGAACATGAGGAAACAAACATTGTTGAACAACAACCATCACAAGGTATTATTAATTCTTCACAGGTGAAGGAAAGAGAAATGTATATTGGTTCCATAATATCTCATGCACAACGTGAAGCCATGGAAGATCTTTATATGGGTTTAGTACATGATATTAAGGAGTGTTTCATGATCACAGTGTGAGAATATGGAGATGCACATGGCTATCCATTCTGGGTTGCCAAGGTAATAAAGGTCATTACAGAAAATTATAGGTGTTGAAGTACATTGGTATGCCACAAATACACACCCACTCAATGGTATGTAAAAGCTAGAAAAGGTATTTGATAAAAAAATTGGCGGAAAGAGAAAAAGAAAGGGTACAAATATAAATCGTCTTCTCATCAACCTATTAAAAATGGAGGAAGTTGACATACTTATTTATGAATTCAATTTTAAAAAGAGAGGAACTATTTGCTTCACGATGATAGAGATTCTCAAGAGGTTGGTACCAGAAGAAATAGTGTTGAGATGGGAGTCTGCTGAACCCAGTCATAGATCTAGAAGACTTTTGAAACATCAAATGGTGGGCATGCATGTTAACTCATATGGGGCACTAGTTGATGACAGAGAATAATATGGAACATCTTCACCTACATCCAGTTATTCATCTGAAGATGTGAATTTTGATGGTGTGCAAGAACATATGAGTGATTTTGAATAATTGTGTAAGAAAAATTATATAAATGATGTTTTCATGTTAACTTGAAATAAATATTTTAACTTCCATATGATCTTACATGAATTTATGAGTCATTTTTATGTTTTTTGGATTATATGTTTTAATTATGATGAATTCATTTCTTTAGAATACTCATAATGCAACAATAAATTAGATAAATAATTTATGTTTCATTCAATATACAAGTATTTATATTTTGATTATTTTAGTCATATAATTTTCTCATAATATCATCGTTGAAATATGTTGAAAACCTTAATTTTTTTTAATTCTATGGGTGAAAATTTGTCAATTTTTTATTTATTTATTTAACATTATGGTTGAAAAAATTAGAATTTTAGGGAATTTTAGTGTCGTGATATTATATGTTTATTGACATGGATGAAAATTGTAGGAATTTTAATGTGTTTAAAATCACATTATTTTATATTAAACTTCATTATGAAAAAAATGTTGAAATTGTACCCAGAAAATAAAAGTGGTATTCTAGCAACAATATTAGTGTGTTTTTTCAATTTCTTTGGCACAAAAAAATTGGTTTTACTACCATTTTTAAAAAATGTTGAAAATAAACCCTGGAAAAAATAAAACCTCGTTCTCGAATACACACTTTTCATTTTTGGGTTGTTTTTCATGTTTTTTGGGGTTTTTTTTCGCTAGAGTTCCCGTTTTCAGTTTATATTTCCCATTTCAAAGTTTACATTGTTATACGGAATCATGAAAACTCTAACTTTCCTTTCCTCATGCAAACTATGACTTTACGCTTTAATTGAACTTTTCTAGCTTCACTTTAACATAAATCGACACTTTTATTTTCCTTAGCTTAGTTTTTCTTGACAATGCATTAACGTTTTAACTCGGACTCACTTTACTTATAATATTTGGCCTAACTTTCTTTCCTTCACTTAACAAAACTCTTCATACATTGCATGCATACGTGAGTGCTTACTATTTCTATCAAGTGAAATAATTTTGATATATGAAAAAGTTGCGAATGATGGCAATAAATCAAATAAGAAATTTGGGGATAGGTTTGTATAAATTATGTGTTGTTATAATTTCTAAATTTCTATACAAGACTAGAGTTCTCTTGGTTGTAACACATTTGAATATTTGACAAATGTTAGGCAAGTTGGGTTGTTTATTCTATAAGATTACTTTCATTCATATCATTTTCATATTGGTTATGTTAAGGCATAATTGTATGGAATGATTATCTACATACTTCAATATGTGTTAAACTTATGAATTTTAATAATCATGAAATATAACAAGTGAAGTGTAGTATGGAATTAGGTATTTTTATATTTACAAAATCGATGAGATGAAATGATTCAGAATGCACCAAAAAACTACAGTGATGGGCCACTGGGTGCACTAAGTCAACCTTTGATATGGGTGACTATAGGGGCATAACAATGAATTTTTAAGTTAAATTAAAGTCTATTGTAGAGGTACTTTTTTCTCACATTTACACATTTGTTTTTTTTATCTACCTAATAGCTACACATACAAGGTAAAAGGATGATTACGGCTTATTTCCACAACTAATAGCTAGATTAGTATTCAATTATACATATCCAAAAATAACCGTATGTGCTTTCAATTATTATTATTATTATTATTATTATTATTATTATATATATATATATATATATATATATATATATATATATATATATATATATATATATAAACCACCTTTGGGGTTATTTCATGTTGCATAACTCTACATATGATTTACACAACCATACTAATATTATCAATTTCTTTTTGTGGTTTCTCTACCCATCCTTCTAGACTTTAGAATTTAGAGTTTTTAATATGAATACAAGTGGAGACCAACTAGCTCTAATTTCTTTCCAGCTACCCATGTTCCAGAACCTTCCTCCATGACAACTGGACTTTTTACGATCGTCGATATTTTTTCTTTGCCTCTAACAGTCCCTGGGGTCTTCGATGGTTTTGTTAACCGCCCAGTTTTGTGCCCACCTCCATCAGTCATTCGATGGTTTGGAAATCAAGGAGTTTCTTACTCCCTCAAAACCTGTTACTTGATGGTTTCACTGTTTACCAAACGCAATCCTGGTGCTGTTTCTTTTCTTTGGTTCTTCAGTAGCAGTCAACTTTGGTAATTCCCTCACTATGTATCTAACCGATTCTGAGACTAAATTGACAAGCATGGCCTGTAGGTTTAACAGGGTAAATAGTTTTGGAACCTACTCTTCTCCTTTATTTTTTTGTCTATAATTAGTACATTTTGTTTTTTGGTCATCTAGCAATTTTTTCCAATTTATTTTGGTCACAGGTGCAGGTTTCATTTCCTTGCAGTAAATTCACATTGTTCAGATCTCAGAGGTCAAAACATATAGGTAAAATATTGAAAAATTAATGAATTTAACACCAGATTATGGAAATAATTTCCTTGTGTTAACTTAAGGCCTTTGTTTTGCAGATTTTTCATTCTTGCAAGAGGTTTATGGTTCATACTTTGGCCTCTCGAATATGTGCAACCAGAATTGGCCGAGAGCCTCCTTAAATGACATGGGTTCAATGGTTCATTTCTAGGTGCAAATGACCTCTCATGAGGGTTTTATCTTAGTTTATTTTCAGAGAAATAAAGGGTTTCTCCTCTGCTCATGCGAGTATGAATGCATATAAATGTTTTCCTTTGGAAAAACCACGTCTAATGGTCTCTCAAAGAATCTTGGCTCCTTCAAGTGTATACTTCATTTGCTGCTAGCAATTTCATAATTTCCTCGCATTGTAATTTTTTATGAACAAAAGTTACTTCAAGTTGTCATTTTTTATATTCGAATGTCAAATGTATTGCTTGATTTTCATTGGTAGTTTCTTGAAGGTTACTAAATCAAAAGTTATAATCTTGTTTACAGTCTCTATACTTCGTTTCTTCAAATTTTTGTTCAGGGTTTGTTCCTATTTGTAAATCCTTGTTAAGAGGTCGATATCTATAAATTTATGATGTGTGTTTAGTACCTAAAAAACCCCATTTATTTTTATTTTAGTTACGTAATAAATAATGAGGACCCTTTCTTTTTGGAATAAATGAGATATCTTTTAAAAGGTTGTTATTAAATATCGAAGTCTTTGAAGTTTTCGTTATCAAACTCAACTATAGAAAGGCTTAACTATCATAATGATGCGATAAAACAAAACCCCAATATTCCTTTTATAATAAAATTAATAATATATTGGAAGCTTTTCTATATCGAACACACAATATACCGTAATGCTCATGTTAAGAAAATTACGATAAAATCATACCCTGATAAAATTCTCCCAATGATTTCTTTAAGAAAAGGCTTTAATTTTTATAAAAGAATAGTATAAGAGACCGTGGGCCCTACTATTTCCACCTGTCATATTAGAACTCCAAATATCATAACATCTTAAACGTGCCCCTAATGAAACCTTCGATATCTATAAGCTCTGATGAATTTTTTCTCTGATACTTTTATCACCGATACTTCATGTCGTCCACCCTCGATAATTATATCGCTGATATCAAAACTCCGATATCAATTCCTGCCTTTTATCTCTTGGTTGTTACAATCAAGGTTTTTTTTCATATCGAAACTTTGTTTTATCGTAATTTTTAATAAATTCGCAATTGAATTCTCCTCATATTTCCTTCTGATTTGATGACCTATAATGCTATAACGCGCTCATGTGAACTCACATGTCCGCATTTAATGATAGAAAGTGGTTAATTTTTGTTTTCAATAAAATAATCCGTTTCAATCATTTTGCCTTGATTTTATCAAAAGCTTCATTAAGGCAAATGAAAAGTAGTCATGAAGAAACATCATTCTCTATTTATTTTCCAAGCTAAGTTTATTTCTCACGCTTGCGATCTGTTACAGGCTAATCTTGACCATCATACCATTGAACAATTGTCTAAAGCTACTAAGGGAAAGAAGAAAATGGGAGCGCAACAACCACCTGATGCTACCATAGTGGAAATTTTTGAGGAAAATAACAAAATTCCAGGACTATTTTCTGATATAGTTTGTTCTAGAGACATCGAATATTCCTCATGGGAAGACATGTATAAATACTTATAAGAGGAAAAAATGTGGTTACAAAGAGAACTGTAACAGTTGAAGACTCTAAGTCAGTTTCACACACCACTTACAGTGATTTGGCTATTTATTTCCTACATATAATTGCAACCAGGCCTAAAAATATCCCTTACATAGATATGGTTAGATGGGTCGTTGAAAATCTAAGTATTGCTGAGAAAAATTTTGTAACAACAAATCAAACAATTATTGGGTCATTCTCAGGGGAAGATTTGAACAAAATGTATAATTTTCTAGAGCCACAGGCCAAATATGATAAGAAATTTGTTGAGCCCTTCATCAAGGAGCATGATCATCCATCAGAACCAATCAGACAATGGAGGAGAGATTCAAACAAACAAAATCAGGAGGAATCGGGTAACTACTCTATTGATTCTCTTTCCACTATGTTTTTTCAAGTTGTTGCTATGATTTGTACGATTTTTTATTTACCTAATGTTAAGAAATTTGACGATCATTAGAATCCACTCATTGATGCAGCCTCAGAGGCTTTAATCATGCACTGGGGAAATATACTCTTAGATAAAATAACCACAAATATTTTTTGTGTTAGGAGAAATCATAGTATATACGGGAATGTAATTCCCCCATTCTATATGAGTGCATACATAATGAATTTCCTGTGTTTTTATATGGATTTTCCCTTAATGGGTTGGAAATGGACTATTGAATACCTAACTCCAATTCATATTTACCATTACCTTCTTTGGGATACAAAATACCTACCTCATCTTTATAAAATCTTCCATAGAGTCATTTTTTCCATTAATGTTACTATCTTTCGTAAGGATTCCGCTCAGTTATCCCCAATGGTTGAAGCTGATTTTCTCAAAATAGGAAATTATTTTGATGAAGAAATTTTTAATTATATCTAAGTCTTTGGAAGCCTAGCTAGCTCTCATGTTTTACCTCTATTTGTTCTTGATAAACTTCTATCTAGAATTTCTTGAAAGAATCTAATGAGAATATGTGGCATGAATTTCCTCTCTAGTGTGGTATATTTTCCCTTGATAATTACAAGCATTCTCTTCTAGAAATCAATTTTATTCAAGAAATTTATTTTCCTACCATGCCTAATAGGTAGTATGATCCTCATCAAACTATCAATAATATCACAACAACATCAAGCATCAAACAGTTCGTCCATGAGTAAAAAAAAATGATGACTTATTTGAAAATATGCCTTCTTATTCAATGGTAATAAAGTGTGCAAAGAAGACCTTGTCTTCTCACCAAATGGTCCAGTTCACACAGTACATAACTTCTATATTGCAAAATGTGCCCCTATATCCGTTGAGTGTTTCTATGGAAGAAATAATTCCTGGTGATAATGTAATAGTTGATTGTTGACAGTCTACTTTGGCTCCTTAGCCCAAAAAAACAATTGCTTCTTCTTCTTCTCAGGCTAAAGACCTTCTGACTAATACCAAGCTTGATCATAAATGGGAATAGTGTAATCAAGCTATACAAGATACATAGTCTCAAGATTTGGAAACTCCTGTACAAAAGAAGGTTCCTGACACTTCTAAATATTTGGTAAAGACTCCAAAGGCTAGTGAAAAGCCTTTGGATACTTATTATAATGAAATCATACTGGCCTTCCCAACTTCTGAGGTTGTATTAAGGGTATAATAAATTCCACCCCTTGGTATATTTTACAGTCTTGAGCACAAATTTATTGCTAAAATAAAAATAAAGAAAAGAAAATATGTTCAGTCGCAGGCTTTAGTTCCTGGAAATACTTATTTTGATGTACTATGGAAAGGCTCTCTAATTACTCCTACTGATGAATTAGAAAGGCTCACTCAATTGACAAGAGCCTATGCCTCTTCAACCATATATAAAGTTTTTGAAATTCAACAATTGTTGAAAGAAAAAGAAGATAGAATTGTACATGTAGAACACAATTTGAGACTAAAAAACAAAATATTGACGATCACTGGAAAAACCAGGTTAATGAACTTCAAAATAATTTTGATGACCTAAAGATTTAATGACACTGATTTGAATATTAGATACACCCTAATACAATAATTTCAATGAATAATTGAGAAGCTATGCGCGAGTCTTGAAATATTAGAGTTTAAAAAGGAAGAAAAAGAGCTTAATACTCTTCTTACTCAACAAAAAATTTTATTTTGTCAAGGATTAACCATTATTAATGACTTGTGTCACACAACCAATTCTCTGGTTGACCAATTAGCAGATATCAAGACTCATTTTTATGATGTTGAAGAAAAACTTGCCAAGCTTCTAACCTGGGAAGAGAGTGCTAAAGGAAGATTAGCCAATGTTCCTATAATTGAAGAATCACACAAATACATTGTCTTTAGAGAGTGGGAACTACGTCTCATGCAAGTGGAAGCATCATTTTTCCAAGCAAGAGACATTTTAAACAACCTAATTGAATCCATTACTAATAGTTTATTCCAGGAAAATATTATTTTCAGCTGTCCCCAGGGAACTCTCCTAGAAATTAAACCTCTTTCTAAAACATGGTAGGAGACATCCAAGAAAAGAGTAGATATTATAGAGTAGCTTGCTAAAATTAATCTGAAAATTAATTTTAATTGTCTCATCAAACCACACAATGAGTGGTTAATAATTAAATGCTTATCCAACACCACCAATCACATGTTGCTAGCTATAAATGAAGCAGTGTTCGCAAGTGAGATGTGGATCTGACCAAAGACTCCACATGAATTAATGACCACAACAGACATCTATGAGCTGCAACAACGAATGGTAGGAGAATATTGTATGTATAATTAGAGAATTTGTTACAACAAATTCTAAATTTATCTCTTGGATTTTATTTTAGAATAATTTATTCAAACCTCTTTAGGTTCTTTTATTATTTTCTATATTTACACTTTTGTAATGAACTATAAATCCCTTTCATGTTGCAATGAGATGGGGGTTCTGAATTTTTGAAAGAATAAATTTGTTTGCACGATTGTAACTCAAGCTTCTCTTAATAGAAAGTTGAACCACTTCTGTTTTTCGCATGAGAAGAGTAACAATATATCGGGTGCTACTATCCATGTGTTATTTATTTGTTTAAGATTTTAATGGTATTTTTTCATTTTTATTTATCATATATGTCTTACAACAATTGTGTATTTTCACTTTTGATATGTGTGATTGAAATAATAAAATTTATGTATAAACAACGAAATAGTATATATGTGATTAGTTTTATCAACAAAATCAATTAACTATTTAATTAAAATTAGCTACCATCTGTTGCTTTAACTTCATAATCATTTGATAATCTATATTTTCATATTGTTTATGAAATATTTTGAGATCACATATGTTTATATAAGCTTTCTCGGGATAGATAGTAATTTTAAGTATTCATTGATTTTCAAGTCTTAGTCGCATTAAAAAATGTATATTTACATCTTATCCTTTTATAATTTTGTTTAAACAAGAAGCTAGTCCCATAATCCTAGTCGGAACCACCAATCCAAATGGAAAATGATCTTCTCTACGGTCTCGACCAGGTGGTTTTCCCCGATGTTGAGGCATAAATTTTGATCTATCAACATTTTTGGCACTAGAAGGAGGGACATCAAGTTATGAATGGAAACAAAGTCTTATAAAAAATATAAACGCCATCCAAATAGTCGTCCTCCCTCAAAATCCCTACCAACTTCAAGATCACATTCAAAATCTTCATCTTCTAATTCTAAAGTTGTTCACTCAGCCACTCAATCTCCTAGCTCAGTCCCAAAACAAAAAGTGCAAAATTCCTTTCAGACAAATCCAGTTTCAGAGACACCTAAGCTACAAACTTTGATTCAGATATTGGAAGAAATTTCAATATCTTGAGAAAGGGTTGTCATATTTGATTTTTCTGAAGGAAGTATTTCCTCATCCTTTAAATCTTCTAGTGTATTTGACTAGATCCCAGAGTGAGAAACTTGGAATCCTACCACTTTAATTTCCATTACCCACTCATTGAAGAAGAAAATACAATTCAGAAGTAGAATCTTCATCTAGCAAGATTACTTCAACTTCTCCACCTAAATCTCCTTCTCTCAACCCGGTTTCTTTTCAAACTCCTTCATCTTCTTCCTATCATCCTATTTATCCTATTTCCACTCAATCCTCTCCCTCACAAACAACCAAAACTATAGGGGCATCATATTCAACAGTAAATCCTTATACAACCCCTCGTTCAAGCACAACTCTTACCAAACCCACTCCTAAAATAATGGCTAATAGACCATGGAATAACATAAGGGCAATTCAAATGGCAACACCATTACATCCCCTTCCTAAGCATCTAGAGAGATGGTTACCTAAATTTGATCCAGACGATGGGCTACCTATAGAACAAAACCTCCACAATTTTATGTTATCCATTAATATTAATGGAGTTTCATAGGAAGATTGTGTGTGAAAAAATTTTCCTTACACATTTGAAGGATTTGTAGGGTCTTGGTATTTCTCATTACCGGCTAGATCAATTACTAGTTGGGATATGTTTGAGAAATAATTTTTGATGAAATTTGGAGATGATCGAACAACTACAATCTTAATTAATGATTTCTCAAATATTAATACCAACAGAAATGAGAAAATAAAAGACTTCAACTTAGGATTAAAGAAATTGTCAAATAAATCCTAGAAACTTCCAAACCTGGTGCTCATGTTCAAATTGAAGGGAACATTAGTTCTCTTCCTTCAATATTGCTAGGTTTGTAGATAGAGCTAATAAAAAAACATTTCTTGATAACATGAAAGAAGTTATGTCTGTAGAAAATATATTTTTGGTCCTTGATAAGAAAGTTTCTACATATGAAAGAAATCATACCAAAAAAGTCAATTTCAACGATGAATCAAAGAAAAATGCTCCCAAATATCCTTATGATTTGGAGGGGTTACACAAATTTTTAAAGACAATGTCTAATGACATGGTTGAAACTAAGTCAAAATTTGTTGAATATTTAAGAAATTCCTTTCAACCTTTCAAAAGGAATCAGGCATCACAATTGCAACCTCCTATTGATATATCAAATGCAAAATCTGATGAAGATAATGAAGAATAAGGATATGCCTTATTTGTTGATGAAGATCAAGAAGATGAAATAGTTGAAGCACATGGTTTATGGGACTTCATTCTCACCACTTTAGAGAATGAAGAGGAAGAGGAAGCATTCCCAGTAAGTATCAGAAGCAAGGGACCTACTCACACTTCTACATCAAATAAAAATTCCCTAACTCCTTCTACTAAGGAAAAAATTATAGTTAAGAAGACCACTTCTCAACCTTCTGACTCTACTCCAGCTACTGCCAAGTATCCCTCTTCATATAAAATTTTATATTTTAAGATATCATTGAACATAATATCGTAGAAGAATTGAATAATACTAAAGCCAATATTTCTTTATATGAGGTCATTAAATTAAAACAACAACAAAAATTATTACTCAATGAGTTAATTGCAATTGTTGCATCTTCACTACCTTCTACTCTTGTTACTACAAAAGCCTCAAAAGGAAAATGAAATCCTTCAAATACTCCTACAGATACAATTGATCCTTCCGATGTTATTTTAATTAGAGATAGATAAAATTCTCACACTCCTCCTTTTCTTTTGACTTTTGAAATATTTAACAAGGACACTCATAACTGTTTAGTAGATTCAGGTGCATTATCAAATATCATCCCTTATTCAGTTTGTCTTAAATTGAACATTTGACCTTAGAATTTTGTTGTTCAAATAGTTCAATTATACAGGTCAAAAGTTAAATTTTTAGGAGAGATAAATTCTGTTTTGATTAGATTATCTTTGAATTCGAAAGTTTGTCAAATTATTGATATTTTGGAGGCAGAAACCCATTAGGGGAATTTTGACGTCTAAAATGGGCCTTCTAACGAAATTATAAACTAATAGTGGAAATAATAAAATAATATTAGATTAGATCATCAAATTTTAGAGCAAAAAAATAATAAAATAATAAAACTATTTTTTCAACTCGTATTTTCAAGTTATCTCCCTAAGTTTTTACTCAAATTTCGAGCGGAAACACTCGTTGGATTCAAAAATTAATTTCTCATCCAAGGAGCACCCATGTTGCTTATTTTTTATGGACACTTCTACACAAAAAATGAGAAATACATGAAAAACGTGATTACAATCATGTTTTCTCATGTATTTCTCCTTTTTCGTGCAGGAGGGTCCATCAAAAGTATGCAACATGGGTACTCCTTGGATAAAAAATTAAATTTTTCACCCAATGAGTACTCCCACTCGAAATTTGATTAAAAACTTACGGAGATAAGTTGAAAAAGTAGTTTTATTATTTTATTATTTTTTATTATTTTAACTTATGTACCCCAAAAATGGTGAATCATCCCCCATGGTTGACATTGTCATCTTTAATCCTAATGGTTCTTATAAATTTTATTTTGGTTGTACATTTTTCTTAGGAGGCCCATTTAGACCTCAAAATTCCCTTAATTCCTGAATTCTCTGATTTGTTTTTAAGCAGGGACTAGTTAGAAAAACTACATGGTTACTTTTCAACTGATTGGTCACATATATGGCTTCCCTATAATGGAAAACCTAATAAAATTCTTGTTAATAGGTAAAAACATATGAAGTACTTTGTGACTTATTTTTATGAAGAAAATGATCTAGTAGTATTCACAAATAATATCCTTGGAAATTATTCTCTTGATTTTTTCTTTAGTAACTTCCGAGCATAGAAATCTCCTTTTCTAGTTGAATCTGTTTCTTCTCATATTGAATTTTTTTCTCAGATAGATTCATTTAGATGCATCAATATTGTAGAATACATTTTAGATAAGTGTGATAATTTATTTTGGAGTCTTTACTTTGATGGATCAAACTCTACTGATGCTGGAGGATCTAGTTGCGTTCTAATAAATCTTGATGGAGAAAAAACTATGCTTTAATGTAGATTGGAATTCAATTTAACTAACAATATTGTTGAATATGAAGCATTGGTACAAGGTTTGCAAAAGCCTATTAGTGTTGATATCAAATATCTTAAATTTTTTGGTGATTCAGAGATTGTCATAAAATAAGTTAGAAATATTATCCACTGTGTTTCTAATAACCTCAAACATTATCAATCATTTATCCAAGATCTAAATTATCATTGCATTAAATTCAATATAGCTCTTATCCCATGATCACAAAATTCTAGTGTTGATCTCCTAGACAATGTTGCTTCAAGGCTCATCCCCCCTGAAGATTTTAGTCCTGATATATTTTCTATTGAGCTAATTTTTTCCTCTCCAATCCGGATAACATAATAAACTGACATGTATTCAATAATGAAAATGAAATCCTAATTTTTTAAAGCTTTGAAGGGTATTGTTCTAATCAAATCATTGATGAGGATGAGCATGAAAAGTAACAACACAAGTCTTCTGAAGAGAACAATTTTCCTAAAGTTGTAGTAAAACTAGAAGACTTATACGATTTTGAGGATGGATTAAAAAAGGTAGCTAACTAAAAAATTCAAAGATATACCTTAAGATTTGAATTGGTTAACCTAGGTTGTTATCATAAACCTAAAAACATCAATTTAGGCCTTAGTCTTATAGCAAATTATATATATCCTTTCGTTCATTTGTTGAAAAGATACAAGCATGTATTTGCCTAGAGTTATGATGATCTTAAAATTTATTATACATATATCATTCAGCACACCATACCTATGCTGCTATATGTTAAACCAATCCAAAAAAAACTCAGGAAAATTCACCCCAACCTAGAAGATCAAATTAAGACCGAGTTAAACAAGCTACTCAAAGCCAAAATAATTTTCGTGGTCAAACATTCCAAGTGCATTTCTAACCTTGTGCCAGTTCAAAAAAAGAGTGGAGACATTACAATTTGTATAAATTTTAGGAATTTAAAGAAATCATGTGAAAAATATAACGTCCCTTTGCCTCCGATGGAAAATATTTTACAATCTGTTGTAGGTTCATAACTAATGTCATTTCTACATGGTTTTTCAGGCTATAACCAAATCCTTGTGCATCTTGAGGATAGACTGAAAACTACATTCATAACCAAATGGGGAAAATATGCTCACCAGAAGATGCCTTTTGGATTAATCAATGCAGGAGCAACATTCTAGAGAGAAATGGGCATTGATTTCAAAGGTTTGATCAATAAATCTATTGTAGTGTACTTAGATGACATTACAATTTATTCAAGAAAGAGGACCAATCATCTTCATGACTTAAAACAAATATTTGAAAGATGTAGAAAGTTCAGAATCTCCTTGAATCCTAAAAAGTCATTCTTTGCCCTTAGTGAAGGTAAGTTGCTAGGCTTTAATGTTTCTAAAGAAGGAATTTGCATTGATCCTGAAAGAATCAAAGCAATATCATAATTTTCCTTACCTCACAACAAAAAATCCATGCTATTTTTTCTTGGTGAGATAAATCTGGTTGAAAGATTTGTTCCTAAATTTTCACAAATTGTTTTGTCTTTGCAAACCATGATAAAGAAGAAAGTAATCTATAAATGGGGAGAAATTGAGAATAATTATTTGAATCAATAAATCAAGCCATTGTACATGCTCCATGATTATCAACTCCTGTTGTTTTGAAACAATTTATTTTATATACCTCTGCTTCTGAAAATTTTTATGTAGCATTTTTTACTCAAATAAATCAAGAGAAAATTGAAGCCCATATTTCCTTATTTAGCTCTAATTTACAAGGGGTTGAGTTAAATTATTATGATGTGGAGAAGCCATATTTTTCAATTTTTAAGTCAATACAACATTTTATAACTTTTCTCCTGAGGTCACATACGAAAGTAATTATTTATTTCCCAGTTTTTAGGAAATTACTCATTCAAAAAGAACTAGGAGAGAAAAGTGATAATTGGGTTACTACTTTGAAAGAATATAATTTGGAAATAAATCAAACTAAAATAGTGAAAGGTCAAGTTTTCTACAAGTTAATAACTTGAGCTCTTGATAGTTCAGCCAAAGAAGATTAAGCTAACAGTGTCCAAATTTTAGAGGTATTTCCCATTGACACTGAATCTCAATATGTTGACTTAATTTTTTATCTGAAAAATGGTCATGCTCCAGTAGAAATCAGTTTAAAAAGTTAAAGAGATTTGAGTCTTAAGGCTAATCAATATCAACTTATTGATAATGTTTTATTTAGAAGAAATTATGACTCTGTTTTACTTAGATGTCTTGAGAAATTTAAAGTTGAAAAAGTATTGCATGAAATGCATGATGGACCAATTGGAGGACATTATAGTGGGGATATTACTGCTCACAATATACTTCATGTTGGATATTATTGTCCTAATTTGTTCAAAGATACTCATTTCTTATGTATGAAAGTGAAAAGTGTGCGAAAGAGCTTCAAGAAGAGAGAAAATACCAACCTTACCATTACAGCTAGTCAATATTGAACAACCATTTGAAAAATGGGGGTTCGATATTATAGGTGAGATTCTTCCAAACTCTTCTAAACAACATATGTAAATCTTAAATGTTGCATATTATTTTACTAGGTGCGTGGAAGCAATTCCTTTGAAGGTAGTCAACTCTGAAAATGTTATGGATTTCATTAATCAACATATAACTACCAGATTTGACTTACCTAATGCTATTATTTTTTACAATACACTAATTTTTCTGGAAGTAATATTATTGAATTTTCCGTCAAGAGAGGTTTTCAACTCAAATATTATGCTAATTCTTATCCACAAGGGAATGGATTGGAATAATATACCCACAAGAACCTATTAAGAATAATCAAGATAACCATTGATGATAAACAAAATAATTGGTACAAGTCTCTAATTTTCACTCTATGGGTTGACAAAGTCACTCATAAGCTTTATTAGGAACTTCCCCTTACCACTTGGTGTATGGGAAGAAATCAATTTTACCTCATAATTTAGCTTTTCCCTCATTTTCCCTAGTTGGGTCCATAGAAGAAAAACTTTGCTTTTTTTAACAGCTAAGAATGTCTCAAATTCTAGAATTAGAGGAAGAGAGAGATAAAGCCACACAAACTCATATTCAACATAGAAAAGTGGTCAAATATTTGTTTAATATGAGTTTAGTAAACAATCAAATTTTGAAATTGGTGATTTAGTTCTGAACTGGGATAAAGCCCACAAAGAAAAAGGTAAACACACAAAGTTCTAAATACTGTGGCTAGACCCATTTCAAATCATTGAGAAAATAGGCCCATCAAACTTTATCCTACAATATTTATAGGGAAAGAGTGATACTCTTCCTATTAACGGTTTAGTTCTTAAAAAATATTTTTCTTGAAAAAACTCTTGTCTTGCTAAAATGATGTAAATAATCATATGTACATATCCATGTTTTTAGCTTAATAGTTTTGTGTAATACTCTAATTGACTTCATATTGGCATTTCTTATCAATAACATGAAGTTTGATCAATTAAAGAAGAATTTATTAGAAGGAAATTATAACATTGAAGTTTGGTATTGTTTTATTATAATCTCTCAAAAAAAATTTATCCATTAGTTTGTAACTATTGCATGACTTGAAATACTAAAATATCTCATTATCCTTTAATCAGTTATGAAAAGTATATTTTATAAAATAAAGGCTTTTTTTAAGTTTTAGTATCTTTTGACTTTGATTGTCATCCAACTCTTAAGAAGTAATATTACCTCCTCATCCACTAATATTTCATTTTTTAGAGTGTAATTCAGAAATATCTAAAAACTATAAATACAAGGGGTCTCATCATGAGCTAACTTATCATGATCATAGGAAACTAATGGTATTGAAATTATCATAACTAGTAACCAATCAAGGATAATGGCTTATAACTTTGTATCTGTAAGACAAGAGTTCTCATCACAAGCCGACTTTTTCAATTTCATTATAACCTATGAATGACATTTTCATTACGTCACTACCAAACCATGATAAAGGCTTTCAAGTAGCAAAAAGAAATGTTAAAATGATGAAAAGTTAATGCCTTTAATATATCACTATAAGTGGATGGGATATTAGTATTATTTGGTCAAATGCTAACCTGTCAAGGCTATGGATGCCTGCTAGAAGTAGTGGATCTACTAGTGACAACTAAGTATATATTAAAGCTAGACTTCTATAGTTCTCTGTTTTAATCTTTATATCTGATTAAGTGACTGACAAAGATAATAAATATTTTCATCAATAACATGTTTTGAATATTCACAAAATAGTGATTACTACTTTTATTTAGATTTATTTTGATCAATATAGATTTCAAATATTAAAAAAAAATATTTCTAAAACTTTTCCTTGATTAAAATTTCACTCATTTTTACAGAGACAATTGTTTCTCCCAGTATGTCGCTAATTTTTGTAGTGCTCAACAACCCCCCATTTATTTTGATTTTAGTTATGTAATAAATAATTGGCACCCTTTCTATTTGGAATAAATGATATATATTTTAAAAGGTTGCTGTTAAATATCAAATTCTTTGAAGTTTTCCTTATCAAACGAAACTATCAGAAGGATTAACTTTCATAATGATGCCATAAAACAACACACCGATATGCCTTTTATTATGAAATTAATATATTATCGAAAGCTTTTCTACATCAGACTCACAATATATCGTAATGTTTATTTCAAGAAAGTTATGATAAAATAATACCTTGATAAATTTGTTGCAATGATTGCTTTAAGAAAAGGCTTTAATTTTTATAAAATAATATTATAAGAGAATATGGGCCCTACAATTGCCATTTTTCATATTGGAACTCCAAATATTGTAACATATTAAATGTGCCCCTAATGAAACCTTTGATATATATAATCCCCAATGAAGTTCTTCTCTGATACTTTTATTGTTGATACTTCATGCCATCCACCCTCGATACTTATATTGCTGATATAAAACCTACGATATTAATTCCCACCTTTTATATCTTGGTCGTTATAATCACGTTTTTTCTCATATCGAAACTTTGTTTTATTGTAAGTTTTAATAAACACGCAACTAAATTCTCTCAATATTTCCTTATGATATGATGACCTGTTACGCACCCATGTGAAATCACATATCCGCATTTAATGATAAAAAGTGGTTAATTTATGTTTTCAATGACATAATCCTTTTCAACCATTTTGCCTTGAGTTTATCAAAAGATGCATTAAAGCAAGTGAAAATTAGTTATTAAGAAACATCATTAATGATTTAAAGTACAATATAAGTTTATTTCTCACTCTTGCACTCTGTTACAGGCTAATATTAACCATGATACCATGGAATAAATGTATAAATATACTAAGGTGAAGAAGAAAATGGGAGCACAACAACCACCTCCTGCTCCCACAGTGAAAATTGTTGAGGAAAAGAATGAAATACTAGGACTAATTTCTAATACGGTTTGTTCCAGAGACATCAGGCATTCCTCATGGGAAGCCATGTATAAATAATTAGAAGAGAAAACCCCATGGTTACTAAGAGGATTGTAAGAGTTGAATACTCTGAGTTAGTTTCAAACACTACTTACAGTGATTTGGCCAATTACTTCCTACACTGAATTGTAGCTAGGAAAAAATGCCCCCTTAGACAGATATGGTTATATGGTTCTCTTAGAAAACGAGTATTGCTGACAGAAATTTTGTAACAACAAATCAAATTGTTATTATGTCATTATCATGGGAATATTTGAACATAATGTATAAGTTTCTCTAGCCACTAGCAAAATATGATACGAAATTTGTCAATCCCTTCATCAAGGAGCATGATCATCCATCAAAACCAATCATACAATGGAGGAGAGACTCAGACACACATAAGTGAGAGGAATCGGGTAAGTACTATGTTGATTCTCTTGTCAGTCCATTATTTCAAGTTGTTGTTATGATTTGTAGGATTTTCCATTTACCTAATACTCAAACATTTAAGGATCAATGGACTCCACTCATTTATGTAACCTGATAGGGTTTTAACATGGAATAGGGAAATATACTCAGATAAATAGCCACAAATATTGTTTCATTTAGGAGAAATCATTGTGTATCTGGGAATGTAATTCCCCCCCTTCTATATGAGCACATACATAATGGATTCCCTATGTTTTTCTATGGATTTTCCTTCAATGGGATGGAAATGGACTATTGAAGACCCAAACCCAATTCATATTTATCATGACCTCCTTTGGGATACAAAATATTTACCTCATCTCTATAATATCTAGAATAGATTCATTTTTCCCATTCATGTTACTATCTTGGTACATATTCCCCTTCGTTATCCCCACAAGTTGAAGTTGATTTTCTCTGAATATGAAATTGGTTTGGTGAATAAATTTTTACCTATATCTACGTCTTTGTAAGCCTAGCCAACTCTCATATTTTACTTATATTTTTTCCTGATAAAAATCTAGCCAAACAAATTTCCTATCAGACTGTACGAAATGGGATTTCTAAGGTCTTGAAAGAATATAATAAGAAGATGTGGCCTACATTTCCTCTCTAGTGTGGTATATTTTCCCATGATAATTATAATCATTCTCTTCTAGACATCAAGGATATTCAACAACTTAATTTTCCTACCATGCCTAATAGACAGTATGATCTTCAGTAAACTGTCAAGAAGATCACAATAGCATCAAGAATTAGACAGTTCGTTCGTGAGTCATACATATTTGATGATTTATTTGAAAATATGCCTTCTTATTCCATAGTAATAAAGCAAGTAGAGAAGAGCCAGTCTTCTCAGAAAATGGTCCAGTTCACAGAGTAAATCACTTCTAGATCGCAGAATGTGCCCCTAGATTCGTTGAGTGCTTCTATGGAAGAAATAATTCTTGGTGATAATGTACTAGGTGATCCTACACAGTCTACTTCAGATCTTCAACCCAAAGAAACAATTGCTTCTTCTTCTTCTTAGGTTGAATACCTTCTGACTAATTCCAAGCTTAATCAAATATGGGAACAATTTAATCAAGTTATACAAGGTACAAAGTCTCAAGATTTGGAAACTCTTATACAAAAGAAGCTTCCTGGCACTTATAAATATTTGGAAAATACTCCAAAGGCTTCTGACAAGCCTTTAGAAACTGATGATATTGAATTCATACCAGTCTTCCCAACTTCTGAGGTTGTATAGAGGGTATAAGAAATTCCACCCCTTGATATATTTTACAGTACCGAGTAAATTTTTTTCCTTTAAAGACAAAGAAAGAAAAGAAAATTTGATCAATCCCAGCCTTTAGTTCCTACAAATACTTCTTTTGATGTAGTATAAGGCTCTTTGATTACTCTTAATGATGAATCATAAAGGATCACTCAATTCATAAGATCCTATGCCTCTACAACCATAGATAAATCTATTGAAGTTCAACAATTGTTGAAAGAAAAAGAAGATAGAATTCTACACTTAGAACAAAATCTTGAGACTGAAAAACAAAATATTTTCAATCAATTGTAATGACAGGTTAATGAACTCCAGAATATTTTCGATGGCCTCAAGATTTAATATGACACTGATTTGAAGACCATATATACACTAATACAATAATTGCAAGGAAGAATTGAGAAGCTATGTGTCATTCCTGAACTATCAAAGTTTAAAAAGAAAGTAAGATTAATACTCTTCTTTGTCAACAACATATTTTATTCTGTCAAGGATTGACCATTATTCATGACTTGTGTCACACAACCAATTCCCTGGTTGACCAATTAGCAGTTATCAAGACTCATTTTGATGATGTTGAAGAAAAACTTTCCAACCTTCAGCCTTGGAAAAACAATGTTGAAGGAATATTAGAAAAACTTCCTAGAATTGAAGAATCACACAATGACTTTATCTTCAAAGTGGGAATTGCGTATGAAGAAAGAAGAAGCATAATTTTTCCAATAAAGAGACATTTCAAACAATCTAATTGAATCCATTACTGATAGTTTATTCCAGGAAATTGTTATTTCAATTTTTCCCGAGGGAACTCTCCCAAAATTTAAAATGCTTTCTAAAACATGGTAACATGAAACCAAGCAAAGAGAAGATATTATAAAGAATCTTGCTAAAATGAATCTAGAAATTCATTGGCATTATCTCTCCAAACCACACAGTAAGTGGTTAATACTCGTATTCTTATCCAAAACCACTAATCACATGTTGTCAATGTTAAAGGAAGTAGCTTTCACAAGTGAGATGTGAATCCGATCGAGGACTCCACCCGAATTAAAGACGATGACATACATTTTATGAGCTGCAATAGCGAATGTGAGGATAGTATTCTACACATATTTAGAGAATATGTTACAACAAATTGTAAATTTATATCTTTGAGTTTTTTTTATTATTATTTTTTCAAACCTCTTTAGGTTCTTTTATTATTTTCTATATTTACACTTTTGTAATGAACTATAAATTCCTTTCATGTTGAAATGAGATGGGGGTTCTAAATTTTTGAAAGAAGACATTTGATTTCACGATTGCAACCCAAGTTTCTCTTAATAAAAAGTTGAACCACTTTTTTTTTCTCATGAGCATAGTAACAACATATCGGGTACTACTATCCATGTGTTATTTCTTTGTTTAAGAGTTTAATGGGATTTTACATTTTTGTTTATCATATATGTGTTACAACGATCGTGCATTTTCACTATCGATATGTGTGATTCGAATTATAAATTGTACGTGTAAACAAAAAAATCATATATATGTGATAACTTTTATCATAAAATTTAATGAACTATTTAATTAAATTTAGCTATCATATGTTCAATTTAACTTCATAATCGTTTGATAATCTATAGTGTCATAATTTTTATGAAATATTTCTAAATCACATATGTATATATAAGCAGCATATTAATTTTAAGTATTCATTTATTTTCAAGTCTTAGTCACATTAAACCATTATATTTACATATCATCCTTTTAGAAAAAAATTTAAACAAGAAACTAGTCCCATAATCCCATTCAGAGTGACGAATCCAAACGGAAAATAATCTGCTCTAAGGTCTCGACCAGGTGGCTTTCCCCAATGTTGAGGTAAACATTTCGAGCCATCAGCATGATGCATCTATGCTTTCTTGAATTGAACTTATAATTTATTCTTATTTCTATGTAGATATCATAGGTTTTAGTCTTTGGTATAAATAACCATGTGCATAAGTTTTTGAGGCCTATTATTGTTCTTCAATAAAAGCAATGTTTGGTGGTTTCTTTCCAGAGGTAACAAAATTTCTCTTATTCTTGTGGACTGTCGGCTAAGTAAATGACAAGGATTTCTTAACCCAAACCACTGCTAAGCTATCTGTCAACGACTAGGCAGCGAAGTAAATCTAGTTGAGACCCTGTGTTCTACATTCATTTCTAACTTACTATATTTGAGCCCTGATTTCTTCAGATTGTATACAAATATGATCTCGTGGTTGCTGTTGTATATTATAAACTATGTTTTCTCTTTATTTATTTCTTCTCAAGTTATTAACAGTCACTAAAGAAAATTTCATATGTTCTTTCTGATTATTTATTTTCAATGCTCTCTTATTATTTGTTTGGTATCTGAGTGTGGTGCCATGAAATAGATTCTAGATAACATACAATCTATTCACTTTTTTGTCTCTAATATTCCATTATGGAATAAATGTACTACTCTATTTCATAAGAGGATACATATGTATATAATTTTTAATCATATTTTCATAGTGTTTGTAATTTAGTCCCTACATTGTAAAACTTGGCCTTCCTAGCTGCATACCACACCACTGTAATATATATATATATATAAAACATAAAATACTATACTATAAGTTGTTGAACATTCTATATTAAACAAAATTCTATCCATTTAAAAGAGAATCCCTAAGCTCATATAAAAACTTATTTTCTATGATAATTTTCCATAATTTACACATAGAACCTCAACACTCGTCCAATGAGAAATTGACCATTGCCTCTAGCTTCTCCCCCTGTGCTCCTCTCTTCCAGTACAGTCACTTAGGAAACAATATTTCTTTCCTCTGTTGAATTCACTGGCATCAAGACCCCTAGTCCAACCCAAAATTATGTCCACAGATTAAATATGAAAAGTGGAGTTTCCACTAGGCCTAGTCCAGCTCAAGAATACTCTGAGGCGACGTCTTTCCTTCTCCTTTCCTATTATATCATTATGTTCCCCTTCTCTGCTCTCTTTATTCTCTATTGTGGGAAAAGAAAAGAAAAATAAAAGAGAGGTAACTACTCCTAAATGTTAACTATCTTGGTAACAAAGAATTACTGAGGCCTTTCAATAAATTCTAGAACTTCACATAGAGATAATGATTTTTTCTTTTCTTTTTTCTAAATTAAACAACTAATTATTATTTCAAAACTTATCTATATTCCATTATTTTCTCTACTTATAAATTTACCGAGTCCTCAGTAATAAAAGTAACTTATGAATAGTTATCTTACTTTAGGGTGTCACATATCCCCCCTCTCGAGTGAAGCACCATCCATGGTGTTTGTCTTTTCTGCTTCTTTTTGTAACAGGCTAGGATATGCCTCCTGAATAAACTCCTTATCTTCCAAGGGGGCTTCCTCCAGGCTAAAGTATTTCCACTACACTTTAACCTGGATGATAGCTCGCTTCCATAGCATTATTTCTCTATGGTCGAGTATATGCAGAGGTTCGACCAGGAACTCTCCATCCTATTCATCCTGTTTAATCACAACTTAATCATTAGTATGTTATTCTTATCAAATAAAATAAAATTTATGTTTACAATATGTTTTTTTAATAATCTTAATTACCTATATATCCTTCCAATTTATAATTTGTCTAGAATCACATATATATTTATTTAGAAGTGAAACATGGAAAACATTATGAACCAAAATGTGACTGGGTAGAGTGAGTTGATATGAAATTGGTCCTATCCTTTCTAAAATTTTAAAGGGTGCAAAAATTCAGGAAAATTTGCATAACTTCCCCATATGAGTGTACTTATTTTAGGCTTAACCCACCTGTAGACATGATCACCTATCTAAAACTTGTGATAAGTCTTTTTCTTATCCTCATAAGTTTTCTGCCTATCTTGGGAAGCTTGCAAATTTTCTAAAAAAAACTCATTGTCATTTCCATCTCTTCTAGCATGTCAACTCCGAAGATCCTTTTATTCTTAGGGCTATTCCAATTCACAGGCTCTGCATTTCTTTCCGTAAAGCACCTCAAAAGGGCTCATTTTCAACAACTCATGGTACAAATTGTTATAAGAAAACTCCACCAAATGAAGATATTCTTCCCATTTTCCTCGTTGTTACATTATGTACATACGTAACATATTGTTGACCACCTGGTTTACACATTAAATCTATCAATCCATTTACATATGGTAGGCAATACTAAAGTGAATTTAGGTACCCAGTCTGGTAAAGAGTGCCTTCCAAAAATAAAAGGTGAATTTTACATCTCGATCAGAGATTATAACTCTATGAATTCCATGCAGCCTAAATGTTTCCCTCATAAATACATATGTTACTTGTGCTATTTGGTAGGTGGATTTAACAGGGATGAAATGACCTAATTTTATCAAATTTTCCACAAACACCATAATAGAATTTTATTTTTTTTTAGATTTAGGTAACCAAGTTATAAAATCCAAGGTAATTGTATCCCACTTCCACTCAGGAATGGGTAATGGATGCAATAAACCAGCAGGGTGCTCATGCTCCGTCTTAACCTGTTGAAATTTTAGGCATATTTCTAAATAATGTACAATGTATTTCCTCATACGAGGCCAATAATAAATTTTCTTAATTGCAAAAAATAATTTCTGATATCCTTAGTATGTCGTGTAAGGATTTCTATGAAATTCATCTAATAATAATTGTTTAATTACCAGTTGATTTGGAAGGTATATCCTACCACTAAAGAGTAGGAGCTCATAATCCATTGTTTTCCCAAGATTTCATGCAAGTTTAGCTTGCTTCCAAAGATATACGTACTCCTAATCCTTTAAGGAAAATTCTTTAATTGTTTGAGAAAAATTAAGTTCAACCTGACTGTATACAATTTCATATATATGATGTAGTCTCCTGCTCAATGCATCTGTTACCTGGTTTTCTCTTCCTTTAATATTTCTGATCTCAAAATCAAATTCGCCCAGAAATGCAGTCCACCTAGCTTTACATGCATTCAAATTAGGTTGTTTAAAAGAACTAGTCAAACTATTGTGATCTGTCATTAAGAGAAATATTTTTCCCAGCACGTAATGACACCATAATTTCAAGGCATGGAATATTATTGTCAACTCCAAATCATAATCAGAGTATCTCTGCTCATGATCCTTCAACTTATGATACTCTTAAGCGATCACAGTACCTTCTTGCATAAATACTCCCCCTACACCCTCCTGGAAAGCATATGTGTAAATGTTATATTATTTTCCCAGATCCACCATCTTCATCACATGAGCAATGGTAATAAAATGTTTCAAACACTCAAAAAAATTTTGACACTCTTCTGACCACTTAAAGTTTTTTCCCTTCTTTTGCAAGGAGGTGATAGGGTAAGAAACTCTGGAAATCCCTTATATAAACCAACGATAATAACCAACCAAGCCCATAAAGGAATGTATGTCTTCTATGTTTTTTGGTACAAACCATTACATGATAGTTTTATTTTTTTCCGGATCCATCACAATCCCTTCTAAAGAGATGATATGTCCTTGATAGAGGATCTAGTCTTTCAAAAAATCACACTTGTTGAATGTTGTGTAAAGTTGATTTTGTCTCAAGGTTTGAAGTACTATCCAAAATGTTCCTTATGCTCCTCCATGTTTATGGAATATACTAATATATCATCAAAAAATATGAGAACAAACTTATCTAAGAAGGGATGGAAAATTCCATTCATCATGCTCATAAATGTGGCTTGATGATTGGTGAGTCCAAATGGAAAAACTACAAATTCATAGTTCCCATAGCATGTTATAAACACTATTTTATAGATATCTTTATATTTTAGTCGAATTTGATGATATTCAGATCTTAAATTAGTTTTTGAAAACACAACAATGACCTTAACTTGATCAAATAGGTCATCAAATTTGGGAAAAGATTACCTATTTCTATTGTTAAATTATTCAATTTCCTATAATCTATACAAAAACAAAGAGTTCCGTCCTTCTTTCTGAAAAATAGAACTAGTTCTCCCTAAGGAGACACACTAGGGAGAATATAACCCTTATCTAGAAACTCTTGGAGTTGCATCTTTAATTCTACTAACTCAGGGACACTCATTCTATAGGGGGATTTGGACACTCGGGTGGCCTCGGGGATCAACTCTATAGTAAAATTAATGTTTCTTTTAGGAGGTAGTCCCAGAATCTCGTCAGGAAATACATCTACAAACTCCTAAATGAGTAGAATATCTTCTAATGCGAACATCTTATTTTTAGAGTTTGTGTCACCCACTTTAACAACATAAGTTTTACAACCCTTATGAATTAACTTTCCTAGTTGATGGGCTGAGACGTGACGTAACCTAAATTATCTCTTAATTACATGAATTTATGTTCTAGCACCCTCATCAGTAAGAAAATTAATTATTTTTCCTTTACAATATACTATAGTCCAATGCTTTTCAAGCCAATCCATATCTATCAGTATGTCATAGGAGCCCAATGGTAATATATTTAAATTTTATTTAATTGTGTGTCCAACTACATCAATTAGACAATCTTCTACTTTTGAAATTACCCTCCTTTTAGCTCTTGTGGCTAGTTGCACCAGCCACAGGTTCTTAAATTTTACACTATTCATGTGTTTTAAATCAACTATTTTTGGAATAATGTAGCTAAGACTTGCACGACGATCTACTAAAATGGAAATAAAGTGATTGGATATTTTACCTTCAAGTTCCATCATTGTTGGTTGATATTCAACTTGGTGATCCTCCAAACTGCATTACTTTGGATTATGCTCCCTTTCACTTCGGCCACAATAGGGGCTTCTTAGATATTGAAAAATGACTTCGTTCTAGTGTTATGAGGACAATTTTTTTTAGTAATGGGGTTGTACACAACCCCAACACTGCAAAGGAGGTTTCTGAGTTTGGCTGGGTTCTGTCTGACTCGATGCTTCTGTCTGTTCCACTTCATTCTGAGATCTAAACTTCTATTGACCTTTCCTAGGAGGTCCACTTGGTAGTTTTTGGTGTGCATTTCTGTTTCCAATTTATTTTCCCCTTCTTATTTCTCAAACCCTTGGTACGCTCACCGTTTTGTTTCATTTCATGGTAACAAATTTTAGCTTTTCGAATTTTTTCATCCATCGTCTTGGCGTTATCAAATTCCAATTTTTCCTACATTAAAGCAGGTAGACTGCTAATGAACCTCTATACCTTTGTTTTTCCTTTATGGATGTAAGGGACACATCCGAAAAACGAGGTAAATTTGGTTATGAACTCATCCATCGACTATCGTACTAGTTTCAAATCATGAAAATCCTTTTCTTTTTCCTCATAGAATCGCTCAGTCAGGTATTTATCTTTGGAATGCTTCTTAAATTTCTCCCAAGTAAATTCTTGTTCATCGATTCCTCAAATTGTTTTAATTTCCTCCCACCATAAGGTGGCGTTCCCTTGCAGTTGATACAATGTCAACCTTGCCTTCAAATTATCATAATATTCATATATTTGAAAGTATTTACCCATTTTAATCAACCACGCCTCAACACATTCCTCCACCTCCCCATCAAACATTAGGGGTTTGACATTCTTGATCTCCCCTTGCAATTCAATTTTCTACTTTTTGACTCTCTTTCTGCCAGAGACATTATTAGATTCCTCTTTTTCCTCGGCTTGACCTGATTTGAGTTATGGACTATCCTCTTGTTGTCTATGAATTTCTTCCTTGTTTCCTTCATCCTGGCCGGGATTCTGATTTCTCTGGTTTTACCTATCTGAAAGGCTTTCCATTATCTTTTATTTTTCCAACTGCGTCCTTTCATTATCTTCCCTTAAATTCCTCATCTTTGCATGTAATGGTTGTATAGTCCCCATTAATATAGAATTTTTATTATGGTTGTCCCATCCTAACTGAACCCACATCTTAGGGTTGTTTGTAGATCTGAGTCCCCTGGATTGTCCTCTGGGTGGGGTAACAATTGCACCCCTTCTCATAGTGTAACATCAATGTTATGTGTATCATAATTTCTTTTTTTATTCCACACAAATCCCTTAAGGCTTTAGAGTAACAGCCTAGGCTCTGATACCACTTGTCAAATATATACAAAAAAAAATTGTTATCTACTTAATAGCTACACATACAAGGTAAAGGGATCATCATGAATTATTTCCAAAGTTAATAATTATATTATTATTCAATTATACCTATCCGCAAATAACCATATCTGCATTAATTTACACATACACATATATATACTAAACACATTTGGGGTTATTTAATATTTCATAACACTACATATGATTAAAAAAATTAAATTAATATTATCAGTTTCTTATTATGGTTTCTCTTTCCATCCATCCAAAATTTAGACTTTTGGGTTTTTGATATGACTGCAAGTGGAGAACAACTGGCACTAATCAGTTGCTAGCTGCCTAGGTTTGAGAACATTTCGCCATGAAAAATGGACCTTTCACAACCATCGATATTTTTCCTCTACATCCAATGGTGCCTCGGGTATTCGATGGTTTTGGTAACTGCCTATTTTTGTGCCCGCTTCTGTTGGTCATTCAAGGGTTTGAAAATAAAGGAGTTTATTTCTCCCTCAAACCCTAGTTCTTGAGGGTCTCAATATTTACCAAACTCGATCCTGGAGGTGGTTCCTTTCTCTAGTTCTTCAGTACTAGTTAGCTTTAGTGCTACCCTCACTGTGGCCCTAACCGATTCTGACGTTGAATTGAGAGACACAAACTACAAGCTTAACAGGGTAATTTTTTTTAGAAACTACTCTTCTACTTTCCTTTTTGTCTGTAATTACTACATTTTTTTTGTTTGTCATCTAATATTTTTTTCTAATTTCTTGTGGTCACAAGTGCAAGGTTCATTTCCTTGAAGTAAATCCAAAGTGATCAGATCTCGGAGGTTAGCACCTATAGCTAAAATGTGGAAAACCTACCTAGTTTAACACCAGATTATGGAAACCATTTCCTTGCGTTAACTTAAGGTCTTAGGTTTGCATATTTGGAATTATTGTAAGAGGGTTATGGTTCGACCTTTGGCCTCTGGAACGTGCATGACTAGACTTGGATGAGAGCCTCCTACAACAACATGGGTTCAATGGTTCACTTCCAAGTGCAAACGACCTCTCGTGAGGGTTTTATCTTTCTTAGTTTATTTTCAAATAAAGAGAGGGTTTATCCTCTGCTCATGTGAGTATGAATGTCTATAAATTTTTTCCTTTGGAAAAGCCATGTCTAATGGTTGCTCAGAGATTCTTGGCTCCTTTAAGTGTATACTTCATTTGTTGCTATAAAGTACCGAATTTCCTCGCATTCTATTTTTGTATGAACAAAAGTTACTTCAAGTTTTTGTTTTGTTTATTAGACTAGCAAACGTATTGCTCTATTTTCCTTGGTAGTTTCTTGAAGGTTAATAAATTGGAAGTTATAAGCTTGGTTATCGTCTCTATACTTTGTTTCTTTAATTTTTCGTTCACGGTTTATTCCTATTTGTAAATCTAAACTAGTTAAGAGGTCCATCTCTATAAATTTATGATGCAACTATGCTTTCTTGAATTGAACACGCCATTTATTCTTATTTTTTTGTAGATATCATAGGTTTTATTATTTCGTATAAAGAAACATGTTCATAAGTTTTCCAAGCCTATTATCATTCTTCAATAAATATATTGTCTAGTGGTTTCATGCCAATGGTAACTAAATTTCTCTTATTCTTGTGGAATGTTGGCTAAGTACATGACAAGGATCTCTTAACTTTAACCTCTCCCCAGTTGTCTATCAACGACTGGGCAGAGGAGTAAATCTAGTTGAGACCATGCATTCTGCATTCAATTCCAACTTATTGTATTTGAACCTTGCTTAGTTTATATTGTATATGAATATGATCTCGTGGTTGTTGTTGTAGATTATAAAGTGTGTTTTCTCTATAATGTTCTTCTTAAGCTATTAACAATCACTAAATAACATTGCATCTGTTCTTTCTGATTATTTTTTTTTAATGCTCTCTTATTCTCTATTTGGTATCCGCTCATGGTGCCATGAAATAGATTCCAGAAATCATACAGTCTATTCACTTTGTTGTCTCTAATAGGAATATTATGGCATAAATTTATTTCCAGATTTCATAAGAAGATATATATGTATATAATTTTTAATCTTATTTTCACAGTGTTTGTAATTCAATCCTTACATTGTAAAACTTGGCCTCCCTAGCCGCATACAACACCACTCTGATAAATACATATATATCTTTAAATAAACAACATCACATACTCTACCCTTACTAAGATGTTGTTCAAAATTCTAGATTATATAATATTTTGTCCAATTAAAAGAAAATTTCTCAGTTCATATAAACACTTTAATGTTCCATAACTTACACACACGAACTGACCACCTCTCCAATTAGAAATTGGCCATTATGTCCAGTTTCACCCCCCCGCTCCTCTCTTCCAGAATAGTTAAGGCAACAATCTTTCTTTCCTCTGTTGAATTCACTGGAATAAGACCCTCAGTCCAACACAAAATTATTTCGACAAAGTAAATATGGAGAGTAGAGTTTCCCTTGGCCCTAGTCCAACTCAAGAATAATCCTAGGTAGCGTCCTACCTTCTCCTTTCCTATTCTCTCATTTTTTGCCCCTCATCTCATCTCTTTCTTCCCTCTTCTAGGAAAAGAAAAGAAAAGGAAACTAGAGGTAACTACTCCTAAGTGTTAACTATCTTGTTAACGAACTTCACATAGAGATTATGATTTTTGTCTTTTTTTTTTCTAAATTAAACAACTAATATTATTTCAAAACTTATCCATATTCCATTATTTTCTCTACTTAGCAATTTACTGAGTCTTTAGTAGTAAAAGTAACTTATAAATATTTACATTACTTAAGGGTGTCACATCTTTCAACCTCCTTCACATATATATATATATATATATGTTGAGGAACATAAATCACATAGCCTTTATCCCTAGTTTGAAATGATATCAATTACTAATATTACTTGGTTTCTTAATAATGTGTTTATGGTTTTCTAATTACTAGATGAAAATATTTACCAAAATCTTCATACCTAGCAATAAATTAATATAAAAAAATACTAAATTGCATTTTGTATATATTTTTTCATAATATTAGTAGAAAATAAGTTTTGTACAATAAGAACAAATTTAAATACTAAAATATTATCATTGATATATTTAAATACGAAGTAATAATTAAATTATTGTTATTTATCCTTGATATATTTCTTCAATAGTGAAAAAGAAATTGAGATCTGAGTATAAGACATATGAAAGAATCAAATTTCTAACTTTTCATATAGAAATAAAAATGAGAGTCTAAAATGCATATACTGATGAATTTATATTTCATTTTTTTTGGATATATATATAATTAATTTTATGCTTAAATTGTATCTAATTTCTTGCAAATTTATATCAAAGTTTTAGTTGAAGTAATTTATAAATAATTTTAACTCATGGAGTGTAACTCAATTCACAATTCCCTTGTTATGAATTATTATGTAAAAATATGAGATTCAAAATTCAAATCCCCATTATTTAAGCCAACCAAAAAAGTATGTATATTGTAATTGTTTTGAAATCAAATTATCTTTAATTTAACACTTTTATGTAATTTTTGATATAATTTTCATATAAATATACATTAAATTAAATAATTAAATAATTAGTTAAAAATATACTTTTCAAAATGTTTTATTTTATTTTTATAATAAGTTAAAAAATAATATAATTGGCATATTCTAATTTCATATTTAATTAAAAATGATTAATGAAAAAGCTAAAATATAATATAAAATAAAGAAATTGATACGATTAAATTTCATGTGGTTTGAATATCTATTTCCAAAAATAAAAAATGTAATTATCACTTACCCATTCATGAAATCTTTGTGCAAACTTCCCAAATGCAACTATAGACAAGTTTTCTCTTATTGTATTAACATAGATTGAAAGGACAAAAGAGGAATTGATGTTCGAGAAATCTTGTGAGGAAAATTGTCATGTTCTTAAAAGTCAGCTACGCCACAAAATGAAGAGCCCAAAAAAGACATTTTCTTTAGATAATATAGCGTGAATGGTAAGTGAAATAACAACCTCACTATAGGCGCGAGACAATAGTGTTTTGCAAGCTAGGGAACTTAGGGCGCACTTTCCGAGTCAATTTAACTGGTCTTAATAATATTGTCTTAAATTGATATGGTTTTGTCTTAATTGTTAACTCTTTTAAATGAGTTTTGTCTTAATTTCCATTGTCTTAAGTATAAAGTTTTATCATACAATATTTTTGTCTTAAATTATTTTTTTCTTAAATATAAAGCTTTGTCCTTAAATATTTTAGTCTTAAAATATTTTTGTTTTAAAATCTTGCTTTAAGATATTTTTGTCTTAAATATAAAGTTTTTTTTTTATTTGTTTTTATCTTAAATATAAAGTTGTCTTCAAATAATTTTGTCTCAAATTATTTTTATCTTTATCTTAAATTTTATCTTTAAAACAATTCAATTAATATTAAATTTTAATGTAAAATAACTAAAATAAAAAATGACGGTCTTTCCTCAACCCTTCTTGTCATAGTGGCAAGATGTTGACGAATGAATCAAATACTCATTGAAGAACTGTCCCCACTTTCCTTTGTGCGCTTATCTTACCGTTGTCAAGTCAGTAGGTTTGTCTTCGCTTTGTCTCCGTCCTTTCTGTATATTGTGAACTCCTTGCAATTTTCCAACTTACCCTACTATACGATTGAATCGAGAAGTCACTTCAATACATCGTGTACGAATGCATCAAGAACTCGTTGAAGAATTTCCCAACTTTCTCCGCCTTTCTCACTGCATGCACTCGTTTTCCACTTAGCATTAAAGTTAGGGTTATGTGGGTTTTGTTAGGATTATGGGTTAAGGGTGTCGCATAGGTGTGATAGGGATTGGAATGGAAGGTTATAAGAAATGGGTTTTGAGGAAATAGTTAGGAGATATTGGGCGAAGAGTAGAGGTTAATGTAGGTAAATATTTTTGGTTGAAGTTAGGGGATGTGTAATTGGGATAGGGTTAAGAGGAGGATAGAGATTATGCTTATTTATTTAAGGTATTTTTGTTTTGAAATTCAAAATTATTTTTTAGATAAAAAAGAAATATATAAATTTATAAGTAAATTCAAAATTTAAACACTTTTCTCTTTTTTTTATTAAATGCACATATAATTGGGAATATTTTTTGTGTGTTTTTTTGAAAACTAATGAAATCTGCAACTAGGTTGTCTTATACTCATCTTGTTCTATATAAAGTTAATTTTCTCAATTACCATTACAACTACTAGATACACACCTCATTGTCTTCAATATATTCAATATAAATATGAACTAATCCGAAAATTAACTAAAAAACCTTCTAATATTTTACATACTACTTTAAATTAAAGATATAAACTATATCACAAAACATATAATATATTATTACATTAAATTACTAATAAAATTAAATGAACTATATCCCAAATCATATGTATATTATTGTATTACTCCTTAAATTATTAATAAAATTTTACAACTTTGTATTAAGTTACTACCTATATATGTGGTGCAAGCTTTTACACTTGTGGTTCACTCCATGCAAATTTTATAATAATGTAAAATGAACGTGATTACAGCTTGAAAAATCTAATAATGAAGTGATGGGTTGTCAAATTAAATTATAAATAATGTACTTAAAAGTTAACACTCACTAAAATACCTGAATCATATCTAATTACCAAAAAGGGTTTCCCATAAAGTGGAGAAAGTTCAAGAAATTTCAACGCAAGCCCATGACTTTGACATTCCGGGATATATATTCGCGCTATGTCCCAGCTTTACTTTAGGGTTTTCAAATTTTGTATCTTTCCGAAATGCCATCACATCTGATCCAACTGGATCACTGTCTGACTGGACAATGGAGAACTCGGAGAAGATATGCTCATGGAAAGGCATCTGGTGCAGGCACACCACGAGAAGAGTTTTTGTTGGTGTACATGCACCTAGATTAGCTTTAGTTCAACTCTAGATATTGCATGTGATGGGCACTTGACTTAGTTAGTTAACTTACTTCTTGCATGCGATGTGCACTTGGCTTAGTTAGTTAACTTACTGCTTGCATGTGATGTGCACTTGGCTTAGTTAGTTAACTTACTGCTTGCATGTGGTGCATGTGCACATTAGCAGAACATAAAGCACACTTAGCTTTAGTTAGCTTTAACTATCCATAGTTATTACATATACAATTAAGCTTAACTTAATTGCTTTATATGTTGATTCTCAACGTAATATTGATGTATCAATTTCATTCTTTTCTCTATTCTTGCTCGCTCCTTCCTTCTCTTGCAAGTTTGTTCATTGTTTTGAAAATCTAGATCTTTATATCTCAAAATATTACATGGTATCAGAGCTACAAGGGTTTGGAGAAGTTGCATGAACAACTTTTTTGCAGGTTTGAAGAGCATAGAATTGGAAATTGTTCGAAGATTTGATTTGCAGATCCAAATATTAGAGAATTTTCTGCAATGGAGTTCTCATCTTCAATGATTTTGACTCCATACAATTACCATGAATGGAAGCCAATGATTTTTCTTCATCTTAGGAGCACAAGCTTGTGCCAAATAGTCATGGGAATTGAGACAGAACCAATCTCAGAGGATGAGAAGTTAGATTGGCTTAACAGATCTGACATGGCTTATGGAAGATTGTGTCTATCTGTGTCTCGTGATATTATTTATGAGATCATAAATATTGAATCACCACATGAAATCTGGACTACATTGAAAGGATTATATGGTGATGATCTAGAAGAACACCATTTGGAGGCAAAGAGATTGACTTATTATAGCAGTCATGAAAGTGGTGAAGACTCCAAAAATGTGGAGAAATATTCTCAAGATAGTGTTGAACAAGAAGATTTTGCTTCTTCTATTGTTAATGGAACTGTTGCAGATGAGAATTTTATCTTATCTAATAACGAAGACATTTCACATGAGGAAATATATTCCTCTGCTAATAATGAAGACACTACTTTCAAAATCATAGAAGAGGGCTTTGATTCCTCTACTATTGATGCAGATTTGACGCGGTCTCAATTTAATGATGCCCCACATTCACTCTCAGTTGCAGAGCCATGCATGCCCATGCATGCATCTAATGAGCCATTTATAGCACCATGTATGCACATGTATGCATCCACAAAGGCATCTTGAAGGCCACACATGCACATGCATGCATCCCTAGAGACAACCATTCCCATGCATGCATATAAGGTACATGAATTTGATCATCAAATGCATGACGAAGTTGCAAGGAATCCATATTGGCATGCAACCATGTATAAGGAAATTCAGTCCTTGATCCAAAGATGGGAGTTGATACCTCTTCTTCCAAAAATGAAGCTTATTCCTCCAAATCCATGATGGGATCATCGGTCTTTAGTACTGTTTGAGTTCACGAAGACTTTCACTGAGCAGAAGTTTCGATTTTTTCGAGATCGTCTCGGGGTGAAGGACAGAACTGCCTAGCAGTTGTCTTTTCTCTACTTTTCAATTATATTTTGAGGGGGGGGTTTTCTCCCCACTGGGTTTTCCCTCTTTCCTCTTTTCATGCATTGTACATGGGTACCTAATATGGCCATGTTGTCGGGACTCATTCATTTTCCACCACACTCACCTAAGTTATGCTTAGGGGGGGGTTTTTCGTGTACATGCACTCAGATTAGCTTTATTTCAACTCTAGATATTGCATGTGATGTGCACTTGGCTTAGTTAGTTAACTTACTGCTTGCATGCGATGTGCACTTGGCTTAGTTAGTTAACTTACTACTTGCATGTAGTGCATGTGCACATTAGCAGAACATAAAGCACAGTTAGCTTCAATTAGCTTTAACTATCCATAGTTATTGCATATACAATTAAGCTTAACTGAATTGCTTTATATATTTATTCTCAACGTAATATTGATGTATCAATTTCATTATTTTCTGTATTCTTGCTCGCTCCTTCCTTCTCTTGCAAGTTTTTTCATTGTTTTGCAAATCTAGATCTTTGTAAGTCAAAATATTACATTGGTGGCTATTATATTCCTCGATTAGGATTGGCAGGTACCCTTCCTCCATCTCTGGGTAACCTGTCTTTACTGTGCTCATTCGATCTTTCTTATAATAATTTAAGGGGAACAATTCCACCAGGCTTGGGGTAGCTCAAAGCATTGGGAGTACTTTGCTTCCGTTATAATCTTCTCCAGGGTTCTATTCCACCTGAGTTTGGGCATCTGAAGAAGTTGATAATACTTGACCTAGGGTTTAACCTGTTTCAGGGGTCAATTCCAAAAGCATTGGGTAGATGTACACTCCTACAATATATCAAAATTTCAGTGAACAACTTGATAGGCATTGCACCAATGGAATTTGGTCATTTTGTAAACTTGGAACAATTCCTCTTGTCTCACAATGGTCTGAGTGGTGGTATTCCAGCTTCTTTGAGCACCTTCACTTCTCTCCAAGGATTGTTCACTAGGTACAACAATCTCACAGGTCAAATCCCTTCTATTTTGAGTTTGATTACGAATCTCTCTTGGTTTTATTTTCCATCCAACTCAGTAAGTGGCCTCATCCCTTTCACCTTAGGAAATTTTACTCAGCTATTGTCTATCGAATTTTCTAGCAACCATTTGAAAGGAAGCATTCCAGTGGAATTAAGATTGTTGCATCAATTAAAACGCATATTTCTACAAATCAATGGATTAGGAAACACCATTCCTCCATACTTATGCTTGGACAATAACCAATTGTCAGGCACAATTCCTGCATCCTTAGGACATTGTATTTCCCTCCAAGAATTATCCTTGGACAGTAACCAATTGTCAGGCACAATTCCTGCATCCTTAGGACATTGTATTTCCCTCCAAGAATTATCCTTGGACAGTAACCAATTGTGAGGCACTATACTACCTTCTATATTTCAGCTTCCTCTCTTCTTACTATCTCTCAGCTCAAATATTTTGACAGGGGACATATCTGAAGCCATTAGCAATTTGAGTCAGTTGATGAAACTAAATCTTCATTCCAATAAATTTATAGGTACTATCCCCAAAGCTATAGGTGAGTTAAAGGGTCTTCTTACACTCTCTGTATATAACAATAGTATTTCTGAAAGTATTCATGACAGTATCAGCAGTTTGAGTTTGGTTTTCCTTGGGGTATTAGATCTATCAAAAAAAACTATTTAAGGGAATTAATCCATGAGGGCATTAGAAATTTTAGTAATCTAAATGTTTTTTCTGCTTATTCCAATAACTTTGATGGGACTTTCCCAATATCTTTGTCTAATTGTATCAAGCTTCAACTACTTGATTTCAGCAAAAATAGATTGACAGGTGCTTCCTCAAAACATCACAAGTTTTGATGAATTGAGAGTTTTGAGTGTTGGTTATAATAATCTCAATGGTGTTATTCCTGAATGGATCTAAAATCTCATTAGCATGTAAGTATTGGATTTATCAAATAATAAATTTAGTGGAACAACACCATTTGATCTCAAATGACTCCAAGGATTTGTAATCTATCAATTATCTCAACTCAATGCCAATTTTGATAGATTATATGACAATTTGTAGATTAGGATGAAAGTTTTTGAGTATGACTTAAATATGTGTTAGAGACACTACAATATTTGATTTGTCTAACAATAATCTTACAGGGGTAATCCCTTGGAGCATGGGAAATTTGAGAAGCTTGAGATTGTTGAATCTATCTTGGAATCATCTTGGAGGAGAAATGTTAGGTAAATTTACTTGGGGTTAGAGTCAAGGTTGACCAGGTTAAAGAATTGGGTATTTTTGGGGCACATGGTATTGTGCACCCATGGTTTTTGGCTCATGGTATTGCATGTAATGGAGCCTATAAAAGGTTGGGAAGACTTCATTGTAAGATAGGCCTAGAGGTGAGCAGTGAAGGCTCACATGGCGAGATTTTTCATGGTTTTGGCCAACAGCTAATGAAATCTCATTGGATGGGATTTCCCCAGAGTTGGGGTATTTCCCAGTTAAATATTGTGTGTTTATGTTTCATGTTTGTTGCTGGTTATGTTTTATTATTCCTCTCAGTAATTATTTATATTCTCAAGTAAATTATTTCTTCATTTGGTATCAGAGTTGTTTTGGCTTCAAGGGGACGCCTTTGCTGCTGAGGGGTTTTTTTCTGGGGCCTCAGGTAAACCCTATTCAGTGGGAGATCTGTGGGATCGATTCTTGCGGTGAAAGAATATGGAAAGCAGTGGAAATATAGAGATTGAGAAATTTAATGGTCAGAGTTTTGAATTGTGGAAGCTCAAGATGGATGATCTGCTTGTGGATAAAGACCAGTGGATTGTTGTAGATCTAGGTACTAAACCAACGAAAGTTTCAAATGAAGATTGGAAAAAATTGGATCAGAAGGCGAATAGCACAATACAGTTGTGTGTCTCAGATTCGGTATTGTTGAATGTATCTGGGGAAGCTATGATGAAGAATTTGTGGGACAAACTTGGGACTTTGTACCAATCTAAGTCTCTGGTGAATAATTGTTCCTTCGGAAAAATCTGTATAACCTGAGGATGAAGGATGGAGACTCGGTGACAGAGCATCTGAACGCCTTCAATACTATGGTAAGTCAGCTATCATCTATTGATATTAAAATCTCAGATGAGGATAAGTGCATCAGTTTGTTGTGTTCTCTACCAGACTCGTGGGACAGTCTGGTTATTGCAATAGGTAGTAATACAACTACCTTGAATTTTGAGGACATTGTCTCAGCCTTGCTATCAGAGGAAATGTGATGGAGAAATATGGAGGGTCGAAATGGAGATGCCTTATCTGTATGAGGAAGGTCCCAGAACAGAAACAAGAGTAAGGTTTCAAGTGGGAGATCTAAATCTCCTGGAAAGTTTGTAAAGGTGTGCTGGAAATGCGGAAAGAAAGGGCACTACAAAAAGGACTGTAGATCTAAAGCTCCTGAGAAAGGAAAGGGATATGATGATGCTCCTTCTGCAGAGGCAAAAACCACCTTGGATAAAGGTGGGGATGTGTATTTGGCTTCTTCTTCAAACACACATGTAGATCATGAGTCATGGTTGATTGACTTGAGTGCATCCTTTCACTTCACTCCCCATAAGGAGTGGTTCTGCGAGTATGATAAATATGATGGTGGTGATGTCTTCCTAGGGGATGATAGGAAGGCTAGAATCGTCAGACGTGGAAAATTCAAGCTGAGCTGCAAGGTGGAAGGATTATAACACTTCTTGGTGTTCTGCACATTCTTGCATTGGCCAGAAATCTGATTTATGTAAGGAAGATGGATGATGCAGGTGAAAAAACAGTGTTTGAGAAAGATACATGTAAGATGGTTCGGGGAGCACTGGTATTAATCCGGGGAGTTCGGATTGGAACTCTATACAAGCTTCAGGGCAGAATTGTTATTGATGGGTGCAACAGTTCTGTGGTTCCTATAGATGGAGCGAAAAGCCTAGCGGCCTCTGGAGAAAAGACCATGCTATGGCATCAAAGGATTGGACATATTGGAGAGAAGGGCCTTCGGATACTACATGGAAATGGTATGGTAGAAGGTATGTCTAATTGCTCTCTAGATTTTGATTTCTGTGAACTATCTGTATATGGGAAGCAAAATCGGGTGAGTTTTCCTTTTGGTGCTAAGAGGGCAAACAAGATATTAGAACTTGTGCACAGTGATGTGTTTGGACCTTTTTCGGCTCCATCACTGGGTCAATCTGTGTACTATGTTTCATTCATAGATGACTTCTCAAGGAATACATGGTTATATCCCTTGAGGAACAAATCTGAAGTCTTTGATAGATTTAAATAATTTAAGGCTCTGGTGGAAAATCAGATAGAGAAGAAGATAAAGGTGTTGAGGACAGATAATGGTGGGGAGTTCTGCAAGAAGGAATTTTAATATTTCTGTAAGAAGTGTGGTATAGCACGACAGAAGACTACTCCATACACACCTCAGAAAAACGGAGCTGCAGAAAGAATGAACATAACACTGATGGAAAAGGCAAGAAGCATGCTCAGTGGTACCAAGTTAGGACAAGAATTTTGGGCAGAGGTAGTGAAGACTGCATGTTACCTGGTTAACATATCACCTTCATCAGCGTTGGAGGATAAGACTCCACATGAGGTATGGATTGGTAAGAAAACCTCTCTTTCACATCTGAGGGTATTTTGATGTGATGAATATGTACATGTTCCAAAGGACAGAAGGACCAAGTTCGATAATAAATCTGAAAGGTGCATCTTTATTGGGTATAAGGATGGTTTAAAGGGTTACAAGCTTTGGAACCCAGAAACAAAGAAGGTTGTGTACAGCCCAGATGTGGTGTTTAGAGAGGTGAAATATGTTGTTAAACATGAATTCCTACCAAAGGAACCTGAGAAGATAGAGTTTGAGCTAAAGGAGGATGAATCGGACTCTACAACAGAATAAGACTCAGAAGAGGAAGAACCACAAACTCCAGCTGTGAGAAGATGAGTTCAGGAAAGAAGACAACCATAAAGGTATAGTCCATCTGCTTTATGTTAAAAATTTTCTTTAACCATAACTGATGATGATCCCATAACTGTCAGGGAGGTAGTAGATTGAGAGGATGGAAAACTCTAAAAGGAGGCCATGGTTTATGAAATGGAATCTTTGCATAAAAATGAGTCATTGGATCTTGTGGAGATGTCGGCTGGAAGGAAGCCCATTGGGATCAAATGGGTGTTTAATAATAATATGAATGTAGAAGGCAAGGTGGAGAAATACAAAGCTAGGTTGGTATAAAAAGGTTATTCCCAGGTGTCAAGAATTGATTTTGGTGATATTTTTTCTCCTGTTGCCAAAGTTACTTCTATTAGATTACTTTTATATGTTGTTGTTGCATTTTATTTTGAGGTATAGCAAATGGATGTGAAGACAACATTTATTCACGGTGATCTAGAAGAGGTGATTTACATGAAACAACCTGAAGGCTTTATGGTGAAGGGGAAGAAAGAACTGGTATGTAGGTTAAAGAAGTCTCTTTATGGGTTATAACAGTCACCAAGGATGTGGTATCAGAAATTTGATACCTATATACGGGGACTTGGCTTCACCAGAAGCAAGGAGGATCATTGTGTTTATTTTAAATTAATTGGTAACTGTGTTATTTATTTGGTCTTGCATGTGGATGATATGTTGTTGATTGGAAATTACAAAGAAATTATCCAAGATTTGAAGACCCAACTGTTCTCCAAATTCGACATGAAGGATCTTGGTGCTGCAAACTATATTTTGGGCATGGAAATTAATAGAGATCGGATAAAGAGGAAGCTCTGGTTAAACTAGAGGAATTATGTCGAGACTATATTAGAGAGGTTCAATATGGAGGATAGTAAACCGGTGAATGTTCTGATTACTATAGGTGTAAATTTGTCTGTTGAACAGTGTCCCAAGACACAAGAAGAAGAGGAGGATATGTCCCATGTTCCATATGTAAGTGCAGTGGGTAGCTTGATGTATGCAATAGTCTGTACTAGACCAGACATTGCACATGCAATGGGAGTTTTGAGCAAGTTTATGTCAAACCCATGGAAGGAGAATTAGACAAGAATGAAGCGGGTTTTTAGATATTTGCGTGGCACTAGTGACTATGGCTTGTGCTACTGGGGAAGACCAGAATTGGACAGAGTTTTGGACATCCGTGGTCTTGTTGATGCAGACTGTGATGGATATCTGGACCAAAGAAGATCTATAAGTGGTTATGTGTTTATCCTATTTTGAGGTGCAGTCAGTTGGATGAGTAAATGACAGTCTGTAGTGGCTCTTTCAACTACAGAGGCATAATACATAGCAGCCACTCATGCAAGCAAGGAAGCAGTTTGGTTGTAGAGATTGTGTTCAAGTATGGGGTTGGTGGAGCAAGCTATAAGGATAGACTATGATAGCCAAAGTGCAATTTTCTTGGCTAAGAACCCTTCTTATCATTCAAAGATAAAGCACATTGATGTTCAATATCACTTTGTGAGAGACATGGTTGAGGCTAAAAGGGTGTTGCTGGTAAAGGTGGACACTTCGAAGAATGTTGCATATGCATTGACGAAGTCTTTGAGCACTCAGAAGTTCTCTTGGTGTAGAGAAAAAATGGGTTTTGCAAAGCTGGGCCAATGACTAAGCTCTCATGTGGCCCCTTGCGGAAACAAAACAAGTGGGTGAATGTTGGGTATGTGTTATATTATTTCCACGATTAGTATTGAAGCCATATTTTGGCTTCAGAGGAACGCTTCAGAGGGACGCTTTTATTCCTCTTGATATGCATATGAAGGTATTGGATCAATATAGATATGGTTAAGATATGCATGTGAAGAAAGCAGATTTGGTCAGATCTGATCATCAAAAAATTGATGGACACAGTCATGTGAAAAATATGAAGAAGAGGCACTTCAGTATTGCACAGCGCCATAGAGTCCTTCCCATGTGTTATGGCCCTTCCTATGTAAACTAGAAAGACAAATTACCAGAATTGAAAAAAAAAATTGCAATCAAGTTGAGTAAAATGGGATCGACGTCCATGGATGAGGAAGCACAAAAGCAGAATACAGACTGTGTTTACTTCTTAGCATTGTTGTTAACCTGCAAGAAAGGGAAACAAATATGAATATCAAAATAGTGTAAATGCAAGGATTAATCCAAGAAATTGATGGTACTGGTTGTTGGGGAACTTTTTGAACCCAAATTTTTCATTTATACATCTGCCTCAACACCCCGACGATTGCTTTTCTTCTTAAACATTCCTAGGCCGTGACTATGATAGTGGATCAAGGATTCTCTACGCTTTTGCAGGAGGCGCTAAGGTTGATAGTAGAAAATCAAGGGAGCCAATTCAAAGCTCGATTTCTTGTTGTGTATGGGTGAATGATATCTCTCTCTTCCACAAGATGGTTTTGGTGGACGGTCTCTAGATCGACATGAATGAGGTCTTCAATTTATGTAGTGGAAATTGCTCCATCCACACTAACCAGAGCTGCTCGAGGATGGGTTTTCCATCAGAGTTCCACCTCGACTGAACAAACATCATCGCCATCCGATGGGATGTTCCACCCTACAAGATCAATGCCTCCATTGCCCAGGTCCCACTAGGTGTGTTTTAGGAGATCAGAATGAATGACAACGAGAGCGCATCATGTTGGATTCAATGTTGGCTAGATACGCGAAAGGCGCAGGAGTTAATTAAAGGGATCGAGATCTATGTTAGAGATCATGATGGATCAAAGATATTTAGAATGGAGGTTATTCCAGTGGGTTATAATGGAAGCAAATTAGGGTCACTGCCATGAAAAGTATCCACAGTGGAGGATAACATTGTTGCAGGCAGAGATCAGAGTCGGGGAATAGGACATGGATGGTGAAAGGGTTGAGCTTTTGATGGTCATCGTGGTGGAAGCTCTATTGGAGATGGCGACAACTATGTCTACGATGAATAGGACCACCCTTAATTAGTATGTTATCTGCATTTGGAGAGGATGGACTATGGGAGGTCCATGAGATGAAAGCACTCAATGAGAGAGGATGTGTTAAAATAGCAATGAAAAACAAAATTTATTGTAATGGAATCAAATTTTATTACATGTAAATGTGCATATTGATTTAAGTCCTGGTAAGGTATGGGTACCCCTGGGTAATCACTCGTAAATTTTGGGTTAGACATAGGTGATAGTGGGGATGTTGAGTTAACAACTAAACAGGTAAAAACTTTGAGGGGGTAAAGGGCCAAAGTGAGCAGGGCTGGGTTGACTCACTTGGCAAGGTTGGCTGGATTTATTCAAGGAACCCCAAGTAAATTTTAAGTGGGGAATGTTAGGTAAATTGACTCGGGGTCAGAATCAAGGTTGACTAGGTTAAACAATCGGGTAGTTTTTGGGCACATGGTATTGTGCACCCATGGTTTTCGGCTAATGGTATTGCATGTAATGGAGCTTATAAAAGGCTGGGAAGACTTCATTTTAAGATAGGCCTAGAGGTGAGCAATGAAGGCTCACATGACTAGATTGGTCATGGTTTTTTCCAATGGCTAATGAAATTTCATTGGATGGGTTTTCCCCGAGTTGGGGTTTTCCCCGATTAAATATTGTGTGTTTATGTTTCATGTTTGTTGTTGGTTATGTTTTATTATTCCTCTTGTTAATTATTTATATTCTCCAGTAAATTATCTCTTCAAGAAATACCTGCATGCCTTAGTAAAATATCTAGACTAGAAGAGTTGGACTAGTCCAAAAATAATTTGAGTGGATCTATTCCAGAGGAGCTCTCTAAATTATCATTGTTGGAGGTTCTAGATGTTTCTTTTAATAACCTATGTGGGTCAATCCCAACAGGGACACAATTTTCTACTTTTAGTGTATCTTCATTCCAAAAGAATAAGTGCTTATATGGGTATTATTTGAAATCATGCAACCAAAATAAAACAGAAATACCAAGCTTTGTCAATAAAGTGGCATGGTTGAATAGAGTAAATGAAAACATTTCATTGATAGCATTAGGGATGGGATTCACAATTGGATTTTGGGGGATGGTTGTTGTTGTCATTGTATGGAAGAGAATGAGAAATTGGGTGGTTCCCTCCAATAAACCAAGACCCTTTTATGGAGTGTATCACTTCACAAAATAATGGATGGTGGAAGAGATTATAACTACTTAATTGTTCTAAAAAGTTAGTGTAATATGAATAAAAAAAACTTATTGATCTTGAATGTTATGCATATGGTGCACATTCAACCATAAATATAATGTTATGGATATGGTGCACATTCACCCATAAATATAATTTGTACCCAAAGTTAGTATAATATGAATAAAACAATCTTATCCGTTCTTAAATGATATGTGTATGATGTATGTAACCCTAAAATATAAAGCAATCTTAATAATATCATAACTCTTATATGATATTTTTACACACATTTATTAAAAATATTACATTTATAACATACAAATTTTTTTATATTTAAGAGTATGTGCTTCCTTGTAAAATGTTATAAGTTCAATTTTAGAATATGTACACCTATGCATAATTTAGCAATCATAGCCTTATTTGGAGGGGAGACCCTTGTCCCATGAAAAAGGGACTTTAATACAAACAAAAATATCTTAAACACCAATTGAGTGACCAGATTGATCATGCTCTTAAAAGTAGATTATTATTATTATTATTTATTATCATCAAATTTAAAAATTATTTTGTTTATTTAGAATATAAAATTATTATCAAATATTATATATCTAAAAATATATACACAATTGTAATATCATTTTCATTTATTTATTTTTATATGAATTAAATTTATATAAAAAATATTTTTAATTAAACTAAAAAAGGAAAATCTCATAAAATATATATATATATATATATATATATATATATATATATATATATATATATATATATATATATATATATAGAGAAATATTATTATTTCTAGTTTTAGAAACACCATAATATATAACTAATTACACAGGCATGCATCCACACTTACTTCTAATTCTCTATTATATACACCTAAATGTATCTAAGTGTTGCGTTTTTCTTTTTATATATATTAATTTTCGTATAATATGCATAATACATAGAAAAATAATTATTTTAATTTAATATCTATATGATTGAAAATTATTTATAAATTTTAATAAAAATAATTTTGGAATAAAAATATTTATAAAATTTAATTAAAAAAAAAAAACATGAAATATAATAAATTGAATTGATTATAATTATTATTATTCTTTTAATTGAGTAAATATAATATTTTATTATTAATATATGATTTAATGTTTTATCACAATATTTTTCCTATAATCTATATAATTTTAATATAATTAATAGTATTTCTTAATTTAATCTTAAATTTAAAACATCATTAACATATAATTCGTTTAACATTCCATCACAACATCTTCCAAAATGTAAATCACCTCTCAATATACAATCTATTCAAAATTCAATTTAAATTAATAAACATATATTTTAACATATTTATTTCACTATTTCTCAAAAGCTTGCTAGGTTTTTAAAATCATGTATGACAAATATATTAGTTTTTTTTTTAATATTATTTTTATATTTTTAAGAGAAATAAATAATTTTTTATATTCAATTTATATATAAATACAATAGGTATTTTTTGTGATATTAAAAGAGTCAAAATAAATAAGGTTCGATAGACCATATCGATCTGTGTAACATTCGTCCAAAAAAAAAAAAAAAAAATTCTAAACTTTGTTTACTTTACTTTTAGAATTTCACCAAGCCTATATGTATACCTACTGTACTATGGTCCTTCATCAATTTTATTTCTTAACACGCATTATTCATACCATATCTTAAAACTTTCAATGAGCATTATTAAACAAAGATTGTGACTCGTTTGATTAGCTGTACGTAAGTTTGTACCTTTCATTTATGGCTTACGAAACATGTTATAATGGCAATCACCTTACACCGCTTTAATAATACACCTGTGATTATTCGGTCGTTTACTCCTACAGTTTTTCACCTCTATTGTTTGTACCCTCACTATGTGAGGCCACCTACCTGCTCAACCTCCGTTGATCTGTGCATATTGGGATCAACGAAGAAGGGTTTATCGGGAAATGACTAGGGTATTGCTTTTGCAACCCTAACTATTTTCCTTCTTTCAATTTTTGTTTTCTCTGCAGAGAGCCCTGTCTGCAATTTCCGCGGCGACATGGAGGTTTTGTCGAGTAAACACCCGACTTCTGTCCGAATCAGTCCCTTCTTCTCTTATTGGTAAGCATCACTTCATCACTCCGTCCTTGTTTTGATGTTTTCTTCTCAAACTTGGATTGTTCTCACATTGGGTTAATGTTTATACTTATATCGCCTTCTCGCTTAGTTTACATTCTCCTTACAATAATAACTTGTACTTTTTTTACAGTGTTCAGAGCTACAGCCAACGCCAAGGCACTCCCACTACATTCTGGGCAGTTTCTCCTCCGTCACTACAGGTATAAGATGTATTGTTTTCAGTTTCATTGAACATGTTTGGCACCCCTAAGCCTACGACTTGCCTCGTCTCAACACGAGTTTAACCGCATTTTCCTTCACCTTTTTTTCTCACAGTTTTTTTGATCCACGCTTGTGGATGTGGTCTTCGTCAGGTTCGTAACTCCAAACTATACCTTGATTGCTTATTTTTATATCTGTGCTCCATATCTATTAAAGGCTAATTATTCTCTTGTTATTGTATTTGGTGCAGGTATTATACCTAACCCCAAAGGCCGAGGTTACTCATCATGCTCTTATTCGATGCCCGACACCTTTCAACGAGGTTTTCTGATACCCTCTCTTACCCATTTCAAGTATTTCGTTTTAATTGCATCTAATTTGGTGGCCGAGAGGTCAGGCTAAGCCTAACTGTGCTTTCCAAGTCTCGACTAAGGCAGGATGACCATCGAGCCTTCTGTTCTATTACTCTTCGGACAAATTTATGCCTATTCGGCTTTCTAGCATACATTGGTCATTTCAATGCATAGTTTAAGTGGGCTCCGACTCAAATATCTGTTAAGAGTTTGTCCTCTTTAAACTGAGAGGCTTGATTTAAATGTTTAATTGGATTTTCTTATCGATTTACCATTCTCTACATTTGTATAAATTATGGGTTTTTCTTCATGTATGCTTTAACGCACAGTTCGAGTTTCAATTTCCCCTTTTTGGTTTCTTGTTTACCCTACAGGGTTTAGCCACGGATTTGATTTGAGCTTAATGAATCTTAATAGTGGATGATATGCCTTCTTTTTTCAATAACTTTCATTATATGAATTTATAGTTTACCTTTGTGCCTTTTGGGCTTGTGCAATATAATATCGCTCCATGACTGTAAACTATATTCATGGTATTTTACTTGTTTTAGTGCAGTCTATCTTTCTGCTGTAATAATATTTCTTTAAGAAGTATTAATATTTATTTTTGATGTAATAATATTTCTATGATTTATTATGCATGCTATTCTCAGAATTTCTTGTTAAGCATACTATAAAAAATGAATTTTGTTTTGCGAAAGAGTTCTTCCTTCATCTTTAAGTTACAACAAATTATGTCTATTTCTTTACAGTTTTAGAATGATGTCTGGACCATCTTAGCTTATGTCCATGTATAGCCCAGATATGGAGGAACGATTACTTCTGGGGTATAGGGTTTTCTCCCTAGACCCTGAACTAACAGTTCTCTCTCATTTATAATTTTGGTTTTAAAAAGAGAAACTTTCTCCAACCTAATAGTTCAAGACTTGTTTTTCAATCCTTATATTTTCTAACAATATAGATTTTATTTACAAAATATTTCTTAATATGCTTCCGCATATTCATACACATGGGACAGTTTAAGAATAAGCTATATTTTCCAAATACAATACACACATATGTCTAATACAAGATAAAATAATTTACAGTCATTCTTGCTTAACTGCAATACACATTTCCAAATATTAAAACAACTTGGTCTAAATTTTTCCTTTGTTAAAGTTGTTTGTCTATTACATATGCAATAAATAAATCTATTTACTTATCTCGTTTTGGACTCTTCTGATGATGTCCTCCCAAATTTAAGAGAGGAAATTAGGTCCTCCTCTTCCCTCCTGCTACACACCTGAGAAGTATAGGTTGATAGAGATTTATAGAGAAACCTCAGGACCCCAAGTCGAGTCTATTTTCCAGAAATATTCAGGAATTCTAAGCGTTTCCACTGTTCTCTACCAGCTCGGGAAATTCTTCACTCTCTTACTCTTTCCTTCCTTAGTTACTGAACAAAACCCCTTTTCCTCACTGGGATGTACCTTTATTCTCAGAGGAAAAGGTAACTGTCCAAAACTGTTCAACCACTTCTCAGTTCTTGGAATGATTTTACCATAAGTATTTATACTTTTTATTGAACCACTTTTCCATAACTAATTTTATTTCCAACAAAACAAAATTAATCCTTGTTCATCAAATAATCTTTCTCAAAGAAAATAAAAATGTTTCAGTTTTTTCAAAACAATTAAAATGACATAACAACTAGTTAAACAATTCGTTAACACTTAAGCCAGTTGTCACAACTGCCCCCCCTAGAAGTAAACACCGTCCTCAGTGTTTCACTCCAACTAGGAAAATAATTCTAGATAAACTTCACGAACAAATCCTTTTTCCTCCTAGGTAACCTCATCCAAGATGAAGTGCTTCCACTTCACTTTAATCTGGGTGATGGCTCACCTCTAGAGCATGATTTCTCTCCAGTCAAGTATACATTGAGGTTCAACCAAAAATTCACCGTCCAGATCTACCTGCAATCAACAAAACTATAATTAAATTCTCATAAAGTTCTATACTTCAAGTTAGGGTTTTCTAATCTTATCCTACCTGAATGATTTCCCAATGGATTACATGCTTCAGATCATGCACGTATCACTTTAGTAAGGATACATGGAACACATTGTGAACCCAAATATGGCTGAGTAAAGCCAATCGGTATGCCACAGGCCCCACCCTTTCCAGTACTTGGAAAGGTGCACAGAACCTAGGACCCAACTTGGCACATGAGGCCCACCTTAATGTGCTCTTCTTTGGTTTAATCCTTACATACACATGGTCACCCACTTCAAATTCTGGATAATTCCTCTTCTTATCTGCATATACCTTCTGCCAATCTTGAGCAGCTCTTAGATTTTGTCTAATCCTTCCTACCTACGATTCAATCTCAGCCAGCATTTCTAGTCCAAGCATCAACTTAGTCTCATGGTTGCTCCAATTGATGGGTGTGCGACATTGACGTCCATATAAAGCTTCGAAGGGGCTCATCTTAAGAGACTCTTGAGAACCATTGTTGTAGGAAAATTCTACCAAGTGTAAATATTCTTCCCATTTTGTTGGTTGTTGCATCACGTACATACACAGCATATCCTCCAAGACTTGGTTTACCTGCTCGATTTTTCCATCTGTCTAAGGATGATAAGCGGTGTTGAAATTTATTTGGGTCCCCAGACCTATGAACAAGGTCTTCCAGAATGCGGAAGTAAACTTCACATCTTTTTCTGATATGACAGTCTTTGGTATGACATGGAATTTGAAGATCTCTCTCATAAAAATATCTATTATTTGTACAGTTTTGTAAGTAGACTGTACTGGTATAAAATGTGTTTCCTTGCTCAGTCTATCAACCACCACCATAATGGAGTCATTATGCCATTTTTATCGTGGTAAACTAGTAATGAAGTCTAGAGATATGACCTCCCATTTCCATTCAGGTACGCGTATGGGCTGCAACAATCCAGCTGGATGTTGATTTTCCACCTTAACCTGTTGACACTCTAAACATTTGTTTAAATATTCTGCAATGCTTTTTTGCATACCAGGCTAGAAATAAAAAAATTTAATTGCGGTCAACATTATCTGGTATCCTCAGTGTCCTAAATAATTTCTACGGTGATATTCATTCATGATCAGCTCCTTCAAATCCATTCGATTTGGAATATCTATCTTTTCATTAAAGTTTATGAACTTATCTTTGCTAACTTCGTAATCAAAAGGTTTTTCTTGGTTTCTGGCCTCCTCCATTTGCTGCCATAAAAATTGGTATTCAGGATCCTTCCAGGCTTCCTCTTTTACTTGATCTAGAAATTTACATTCAAGCTCGTTATAGCAAATTTATTAAACACAATTTAGTTTTCTGCTTAAAGCATCCACCACACAGTTTTATTTAACTTTTACATGTTGAATATCAATGTCAAATTCACTTAGAAAATCATTCCATCTTGCCTAATGAGAGTTTAGATCAGCTTGCTTGAAGTAGATGGTTAGGCTACTATGGTAAGTCTTTAACACAAACCTCCCAACAAGTAGTGCCTCCACACCGAGAGTGCATGCATTATCGCTGTTAGCTCCAAGTCATAGGATGAATACCTTTGTTCATGCTCTTTCAACTTTTTGGATTCATAGGCAACCACTTTTCCTTCTTGCGATAAAACTGCCCCAACCCCTTCTTTACAGGCATCTGTACAAACCTCAAACTCTTTGTTGGGGTCAGCTACCCTCAACACTGGGGCAGTGGTCAGCATATGTTTTAATCTTTAAAGACTGCTCTGGCATTCATTAGTCCACTTAAATAATTTTCCCTTCCTCTACAAGGAGGTGATTGGGAAAGAAATTTTATAGAACCCCTCAATGAACCGTTGATAGTACCTAGCCAATCCCATAAAGGATCGTATATCTGCTACATTTTGGGGAACTCACCATTCCATAATCGTCTTAATTTTGTCTGCATCAACTTCTATTCCCTCAGCTGAAATAACATGGCCTAGATACTAGATTTCTTCTTTGAAGAAATCACATTTGTTGAACTTGGCGTACAACTGATGTTTTCTTAACATCTCCAACACTATTATTAAGTGCTCCTTGTGTTCTTCCTGATTCTTGGAATAAATTAAAATATCATTGATAAATATCAGCACAAAACTATCCAAGAAGGGGTGAAATATGTTGTGAATCAACCTCATAAATGTTTTTGGTGCATTAGTTAGACCAAATGGTAGTACCACAAACTCGTAATGTGCGTATCTGGTGTGGAAAGCAGTCTTGTAGATATCCTCATCCTTTATCTGGATCTGGTGATACCTAGATCTTAACTCTATTTTTGAAAATATTGTGGCCCCCTTCACCTGATCAAATAGGTCATCAATTCGAGGTAAGGGATATTTATTTTTGACTATCAGTTTATTTAGTTGTCTATAATCCATGCACATTCGCATGGTTCCATCCTTCTTATTTACAAACATCACTGGTGCTTCCCAAGGGGACACGCTCGGTCAAATGCATCCTTTGTCCAACAACTCCTGCAATTTCATTTTTAATTCAGTTAGCTCCGGAATACTCATTTGGTAAGGAGCCCTTGAAACTAGTGATGCTCCTGGCATTAACTCAATGGTGAAATCAATATCTCTTCTTGGGGGTAATCCTGGTACATATTTTGGAAATACATCCATGAAGTCTTGTACCACTGGTATGTTCTCCATCATAGGAGTCTTCTCCTTGGAATTGGCATAACCAACTTGGATGGCATAAATATGACATCCTTTCCTCATACATTTATTCATTTGGGATGTTGTAATAGGACGCAACTATAGTGGTTTCTTGATTCCCTGAACCTCTTTGAGAGGTCCATCTTGCATCCTATAATATATAATATTTTCTTTACAGCCCACCAATTTCCAATGTTTCTCCAACCAATCCATGCCCAGAAGTACATCATAGGACCCTAATGGCAGTATGTTCAAATCCAAGTTTAACTCCTGGTTTCCAATTTCCAATGTATAGTTTGGAATTTTGGCACTTACCTTTATTTTTGCACCTGTGGCTAGCTGTACCAGCCAAGGATTTTTGAATTACTGACTTTGTAATTTACATACTTCTACTATTTTGGGGTTTACATAACTTAAACTTGCACTCGGGTCAACCAAAATAGAAACAGGTTGTGAGAGTAGCTTACCTTCCAACTCTATCATCGTTGGTTGATAATCCGCCTGCCCATCTTCCAACGTTGTGTTTATTCTAGATATATTTCGAGCTACATCTCCCACTGTAGAAGCTTCTTGCATATTAGCAATTGTTTCACTTCTCCCTTGCTGTGGGAAATTTTTGTAGTTCCACCTTTTGTTTCCTAATTTCCTGCTGATCCAACACATTACCAGACTCAAGCTCATTATAGTTTATGTTCTTGTTGCTTCACTGTGAATGGCTTCTGTCTACTCTGTCAATGGCTTGGTCCTTGGTAGGGAAAATTTTAGGGGCGAATTTTAGCCCAAGGGCGAAATTTAAGGGGTTTTAGATTTTAGTGGGGCAAATTTTTTATTTAAAACCTTTTTGTATAGTTTTGTATAATTAGTCCCAAAATTATTTTAAAAATAAATAATTATTATTCTTTAGCCTAAAAAAATAAGAGTGCATAAAACAAAAATGTTGGATTCACCTCCGCATTTACTGGTCTAGACAATTTTTATTTGTATTCGCCCTCGATTTACTACGCTGGAGCATTTTGGAACTGCATTCGCCCATGGTTGCAGGGTAAAGCTTGCCTCTGCACTGGAGTCGACAATGGAGACTTTTTCTGCGTCTGGAGTAAGACTAGGGAGTAGTTTAGTTAGGTCAGTTTTGCAGCTTCTGTGAATAATCGTAGCAGAGTTTTCTTGATTGCACTTCCATTATTTCTTGCTGGAGATTAGCATGGCATCTGCTGGTTTATTGTATCTCTGGTTAATTTCTACCTCCATATTAATATATCAGATGGATTCAACATGCTTTTTCATAGTTCTTTGAATTTTTTGTTGCTTCTCAAGGCAATCATGCAGCAGGGTTTTAGTTTTCATTTTTATGCACTTGTTTTTAATCCCTCTTTCACTCAACGCACATATTATCTCTCGTCCTTTTCCATTTTGCTGCTGTAACTTAATCAGAGAAACTAGTCCCACTCTACAATTTTATTTACAAGTTTTTCCGTGTCCTTCAGTGCTTTCTGGGTGCTTGAGGGAAGCTTAGTGCCCTGATTCAATTTGAGTTTAAAGGCAGATGCACATACAAGAAAAACTGCATACAAACATTTTAGGGACATTCCCCTGTGGATGGAAAAGCACCAGCCCGAACAAAGAGGCATCTAGCAATGACATGGTTAGCCAGTCTATAGTTATCCCGCTGATATGTTCATTCTTTTTAATGCATATTTTGTGATGTTAAGTACTGATCTTCAGACAGAATACATAGAAGGTAGAAATTAATCAACAAAAAAGAAACACACATTTATATAAGAAAACATAGATATCAGGAAAAACACTAGGACAATTCATTACAAGAATCCTCCCTGTAGTCACAAAGAATAGAACAGCCTCAAGGAACATCCCGTCTCATTCCATATCACATGGAATGGAACCCATATTCCTTCCTTTGACACACTCTCTAACTGATTTAACAGGTCGAGCCCATGCAATAATAACACTATTACAAGACCAATTCTATTCCATTACAAGAAAGTCCGGTTTCAATATCAAACAATTTCCATATTCCAACAGGTTTAATGATATTTCTATTCCTAACAACAGTTGCACAAAATATCATAAACACAAAAAACAAGAAGCACAATTTTTATTCATACGAGGGTGCTGGAAGCAGAGCATTACCAAAGATTTGATAGCAATGCACATATATATAATACTTTTGGCAGTCTTCTAATCCCTATCTTTCCCTGCCTAATTTTATATTCACTCACACATATGTAGACTCGGTATCCTGGAAAAGAAAAAGTAGACAGTATATTTATGCATATTTTCTTGCTTTCTAACTAAGCATTTCAAAAAACAATACCAAAATTGAAAAATCTGTAGGAATTCTTCTAGAGGTAAACTATAAACATTGTTGCACATGATGTGCTTTTAATCCATACAAGGGTTTCCCAGTAATGTCAATAAAATATTCTGCTATGTTTGACAGGGCTACATCATCTTCCAAGAACGTAAATAAAAATATTCCATTTTGTTTGACAGGCCTAGTACTAAGTGGTCAGAACCTAGCCTGGATGTAACTTGTATTCATTCGGAGGACATAATATATATTTTATTCTATGAAGTTCTCATATTCTTTACATGGGAGAATTGATCTTAGTTTTGTCTGTAATCATAGGCAGCACCTACACTGGAAAGTGTGCGTGACATATGTTTTGCATCACAACTCATAGGGGATATGACAGGCTCCATCCTTGATGATCCATTAGGGAATAGATACTCCAAACTGGGCTGCACTATAAGCCCACTAGAGAAAGAAGCAGATGATTACAAGATGATTCTCAAGTACCTGGAGAAGACCTTTGAGCCCATTCAATTCAGAGATGGAGTAAGCAGACGAATCTCAGTTATTCTTTGCTTATTGAATTCAATAATCAATTATGCAGATCATCCCTTTTTTTCTTCTTCTCATTTTGCTGTAGCAAGAGATACATTATAGACACAATGATTCCATTTTGTTTTTGGGTCTGTCTCTGCAGTCTTTTGGAGTAACGGTAGAAAACATTTTCAAGTTGGATGCAAGCGCTCATCCTTACCATGAAGTTTCTAAACTGCCTAATAAAGTACTTCTATGGTGTGGTATGTTTTAATTAGCTATTACTTTGGTCGACTCCAAATAATGCATCGGATATCTATTTTCCATATCCTGAAAGTTCTTACTGGGTTAACATGCACATACTGAGCTGCAGAGTTGGCTCATGGAAGACCTTTCAGTCAGGACTGTACCTTGAGCTTGAAAGGCAGAAAGGTCCTCTGTTTTTTCTTCAAGTGCCTGATAGTGTGTTATTTGTGTAGGCACTCGGACAAGCAACCTAGTTAGACACATAAAGCAAGGGTTTCTGCCTGCTATAATTTCACTTCCAGCACCTGGTTACATGGTAAGTGCCTTTCATAGCATTAGAAATGTTTATCATCAGTTGTTTTTACAAATCAAAACTAGTTTTTTGGTTTCTATTTCAATTCCGATAAATCTATTCTTGGTGTGCAGTTTGGTAGGGGTATTTACTGCACAGATGCAGCTGCCAAGGTAGCGCTGTATGGGTTCACTGCAGTGGACAGGCCAGAAGGTTTTCTCATCCTAGCAGTTGCTTCACTTGGGGAGGAGGCTATTGAGATGTCCAGAGCTCCGGAGGTATGGAGATTTTACATATATATCCATGTAGTGCTTATCCATGTGATGGCTTACATTTTATTAAACTAGAATGGTGTTGTGGAATTTTCCACTTTAATACTTGCTCTACTTTTACTCCACCCATGATTTTTTTCAAGGGTATTACTCTACTCCCTTGATATTTTTCAAGGGTACTTCTTTGCTTTCCCCTCCCTCCTAAATAAATGTAGGACCTTAGGACCTTAGCGCCAACATGAAGGAACAAGTCCTTTCTAACGAACACAAGTACCTCACCTTCTAGCTCAGGTAAGTGAAGAACTTTCGCACTTCTGACTTTATATGTTAATTAAATGGGATTGGGACATTATACATATGAGAGAACTTTCGCAGTTTTGAGTTTATATTAATTATAAATTTGGACATTTAATATGCTGTAGATAGTCAACAAGCTAGTAACTCTACTATAGATTTTGTCTTACAAATAATTTATATCAATTGCAGATTTGAACATCTGAGATCCAATAGGCATGGAGTAGTCAATTATGGATAAATTGTATCTGTCCCTGTCACAGTATTGTTATATGGGGAAGGTAGTGCATAACAAACTGGTAAGCTATAATTGTAGAATATATTACGAATATTAGACAAGACAAATAATTTATGTTAATTGCATATTTGAACATCCGAGATCCAATAGGCATGGAGTAGTCAATTGTGGATAAATTGTATCTGTCCCTGTCACAGTATTGGTATTCGGGGAAGGTAGTGTATAACAAACTGGTAAGCTATAATTGTAGAATATATTAGGAATATTAGACTGTATTAGTATTTGGAAGATTTGTAATCTTAGATAGTATGTTAATTACAGATTTAAACATCTAACTGGCATGGAGCAGTGAATATGCCCGTGAATTAGTTAGCTAGTAAGTGTTATAAGGTGATGGGCATGGGCATTAGTACATATTATACGGCAATGGATATTGAGAATAATTAGTATTATATATTTGAGCATCCATCTTTATACTCTAAAGTATTATAGGATATGTCCTAGTTAACTAATTAGGAAGTATTATAGATTCATACAGCAGCAGTCAACTAGATAATATATCTAGTTATACAACATGACATGTCCCTAAAGTTCAACCTGACATGAAAAATGCTCTGGGTCTATCAGAATATCCCATCGGCAAATGGATATCAAAAATGCACATTGAAATTGACAATAGGAATATCTGCACAATAACTTGGTTTTGGTCTGTATAATATATCAAGCTGGGATGGGAAATTTACATATAAGTACTACCCTGGCCTTCATGAAACTGAGTAATCTTGCATATTTTTATTTTGTAGCGAGAAAGAATTATAAGGTTTAATGAGCCTGTGCCTAAAGAAATCCATCTCTGATCTGCTCAGCAACATCACGGACTGCACCAGGTCCATGAGGGATGAATACTAAAGATGATTTTGAAGATGCTCCTATCTCTTTCATTGTGTCAAAATACTGTGTCACCAAGATCATGTCCATCACATCTTTTGCAGTTGTCTCGGCCACATTGGCTGAGAAAGAAAGTACACTATCCATAAGGCCATCCACAATTGCTTGCCGTTGACGGGCAATACCCAAACCAGACAAATATTTTGCTTCTGCTCCAGCTTTTGCTTTTTTAATTTGCAAGATTTTCTCTGCCTCAGCTTTGTGTTGTGTTGCCACCCTCCCCCTTGCAGCTGAAATCGAGATTCAATAGAAAAGTTATAGGAATTAAACAGACAACACTGTAAATTTAATGTGAAGAAAAGAGAAGACAACTAGACCAAAATCTCATGTGTTTCTTTTGAAAGGTTATCTCTAGGAGAAGATACTGGATTTTAAAAGCAAATCTACATTAGTGATGTTATCCAAAAAATAGAATTTTATACCAAAGAATCTCTCAAGATAAAACAGCTAGGTTCCACAGAGTATCTATTCCTTTACTTGAAATATCATAAAGAGAAAGAAATCAGCGTCAGGGTGTAGTTGTGTATACATAATTCCATTCTAAATTCAATATGCTAGAGAATGCTTGCCTGAATTTATTTCATTCATTTCCTTCTTCACAGTTTCAGTGGCTACTACATCAATGATGAGAGTTTGCAATATCTAAAATCCATAGTTTGACATAGCCTGTATCCAAAAAGAAGACATGATTGCAAAGAATGCTCAAAACGTCTCTTACAAAACTAGAAGAACCATTCACAAAATCATAACAGGCAATGAAATAGTCGTCCTTCAATATGAAAATATAGTGAAGGTATTTTCCCCACTGAATATCAAACAAGAAATATGCAAGATTTTTTTTATTTTGTATTCATCCTTATTTAAAAACATAGACCGAACATGAACTTTATTTTACTCTTTTCTTAGTTTTACATTTTCAAGTTCCACTTCAACTGCTTTAGCAACGTCATTATTTTGCTCAAAAAATTCATCCAAGTTCATCTTCGGGACGCTTGCCCGAATTACTGAACATGAAAAATGAAAACATGGACATGAGCTCAAATAGCAGTGCAACAGTTATGTATAACAACAAGGAACACGTTAGACCACTGGATAACCCTTAAAGTATTTAAATAGACACATCACAAAACCAAATGCTAATTTAACCTAAAGCAATGCCTTAACTAACAAGTTTTCTTCTTTCAATCAAAATATTGAAAATCATCATTTCAGACCTTCAGCTGTCTAAGATCTGTCTATGCAAAATACATGAACCGGTTACCAAAGCAAAAAATAAATAAGGGGTGGCAGTGGTATGGGGGGGTGTGGGGGGCAGGGGTGGTTGCAGTGGGGGCAAGGGAGTGGACATCATTGACGTCGGTGGAAAACAAGAGTATAAATATGTATGGGGGACATGCACAATGACAAACAATGAGGCAGAGTCCCTAGCAATTTTCCAAGGTCTCAAGCTTTTGTCTCAATGCATGGAAAACAAGATTCCCATTATAGGGGATTCCTCCCTAATCGTAAACACCCCTAGCAACAAGGAAGACATGTCTTCATCCCCAATTTCCAGAAATATCAATCAAGCCAAGACTGTAATCAAGAAATTCAGAACGGCTGCCTTCATCCATGTACTCTGAATCAATAACTCTAGAGTGGGTCAAATGGAAAATGAGGGTCAAAGAAGGTCCTGCTAAAGTTCAGAAATTCCACAAGACAAAAGATGGTTATAGGTGCAAATTCAATTTCTGACAAGCCCATAAACAGATGTAGTAGATCAGGGGCGTTTAGGCCAAAGATTTTAGCACAGCAGGTTCGCACACATGTGGCATCAGGAGTCGATAAAGGTTTCCAAGATGATGGTATTGGATTAAGTGCACTTACAAATGCCTCAAGGCCATCAAAATTTATGGAGTTTCTCACATCAGATAGAGCCAAATTTATTGTCATGATGGCTCTGGGGTTGTCACTTTGTAATGCCAATAGAATTGTAATGTCTGTTGCCATTGTGCCTCTCACAGTGACTCATGGATGGAGCAACTCTTTTGCAAGAATTGTTCAGGTGAGTCTCTGTATTCTTTTGTCCACCCTGAGATTGTTATGCATGGAATTTGTCTTTAGTGAATCTTCTGTCAACTATTTTACAAATTTATGGTCTTATTATTATTTACCATTAAAAGCGTTGCACCACATATAGCAGATTTTGTTTGACTCTAAGTGCAGGATCAGAGGTGTAACTATTCCACCAAAATTGCCCTGGACTTGCACCTAACATCATCCCTTTGAAGTGCATCCTATTTGGCCAAGGCAGACCACAGAGTTGAATAGATCCATGGTGCTGGTTTAATATTCTATTGACCTCACCAGTGAACCAGGGTCCAGTTGGCCTGGCTTTTAGTATGCATCTTTACTGATAGCATTGAGCCTTAGATATGATCTAAACCTGTAGGCTGCAAGAGATAAAACTTTCAAATTTTCTAAAATGAATCCTTTGTTGAGATAGAAAAGAAATTTTACAAGAGACTTGCAACTGAACCTACAAAGTTCAATCCAAATGACATGTACGAAAGTTGTCCCATTTTGTCAATTCATCGACTTCCTGTTGTGCCTGGATTCAACAAGATCACTCAAATTCATTCTCTCATGCTTTTGCATGAATTTGCATTTCCCATTTCTAGGGAAGGGCTGGTACTAATGAATTTATCTAGTCTTTCATCTGCTCATGTATTGAGCTAAGAACAAAACACAATCTGTTTTTTCATATGCTTTCAAATCTGATCATGTTATATTTAGTTTCAGATCAAGTCTTTGAGTTGCTGTTGAAAATATCCCCGGTAAAGACTAGAAACCCTTTGAATTGCGCAACCAGATTAATCAAAGATATATATTGAAGCATCTGACCAATATCATTAAGAATTAGCAGGTCAAGGTATATCAATAACCTTACTAGAAGGTATGTATCCTCTTTAATTTTAATGTTATGGTATTAGCACTAGCTGGGTTTGTTGCCCAAAGGTTAGCACACTTGTATTTCAACATACCCATATCCAGTCTTTCTTATGCAGCGAGCATGGTATTTTTGTGCTTCTAGACATCTTCTCTTGAATCCATGTCCTGTTGAGTCATTACTTCATAGGTTCTGGAGAAAACATAGGCCTCTGTTGTGCATGTGTTAGTTAGAAACGGAAGCAAGAAACATAAACAAGATGGTACCAATATTGCTTTGGTTCATTGTTGTACACATTGAAGACTTGATTCATACTTTTCTATGTAGAAGGATCACAAAGGATCACAATAATGAACAGAAAATTAGAAATACTCAGTAAAGTTAATCAAAAACTCATTACCAAGACATTTATTGCTTAAATGTTGGTCCAAGTTTTATAGGGGCCGCTACCTGGATGGTAACCAATTGACTATCCAAATAGGACACGGCAATTACAAGTTTCTGCTAATGCATTGCAAAGCATGTTGAATGACAATCAAGGGAGGTCACTATACCGTGATAATTGCACTCTTGTATAAAGCACATAACAAATACTAGCAAGGTGGTAGGTACTCTCTGAAGTGGGTCACGTCAGAATTTGAGTGCTCTAATGTGATCCAAGGAGTGGAGGGTGTCTACAACTAGCATGAGAGTTTAAGCCTTCTCCATCCTTTCATTCACAAGTGGAGGATAGCCTAATCTAATTTGAGGCTTTTTTCTATAATTTGATAAGTTCCAATATTAGAGAAATAATTTGACAGATGAGCATATATAAAGACAGTGGAAACCCATATTTATTCAAAAGAGGGCTGAAACCCTAGTTTGAGGTGCAAGCTATTTTTCAGGTCTAATTAGACTGTTATCTAGTACCAGTAATACTAATAATTTTATTCTAGACATTATATAAGTTGAGCAGGTCAGTTGATAGTACACATATTTTTTATATGGAATATACAACATTGTACCCTGAAGAAAACAAGAAAGAAAAAAAAAGTTGTGGCCTGAGAACAATATGATCATGAAATAGCTCAAGGAAATATGATCAAAATTTTATCATATTGAACTACGGAACTATGAGCTTATAAGAAAAAATGTTCATTTATAAATGAATTTATTTATATAACAAAAATCTGTGTGTTTAAACTTTAGACACACCACAGATTTGGAATCTGAACCGACTCTACCATGACTATGAAATGTGCATGGCCTGATATATATCTCTACAACTAAGTATGATGACATTGATGATGGCTTGATATATATCTCTGTTACCTTAGATGCTGCATGATTATGATTAATGTTTTTGGTACATGAACCTATGGGTCAATAATAGGAAGGGGGCAGGTTGCAGATAGCTTGATGATTATGGCAAGTGGATGAGATATGTCATTTTGATGATGTCTACCTATCAGATGATGACCCTCTCGTTTATCGATGTAAAGTTAAGATGGAAGACCTAGACTTGATGTATTATTTTCTGTGCTTAAAGATATGATGATATATATATATTGTGGGATCCCTGGTGATTCTAGACAAACACCTACCATATGCCTCGTTATAAAGATTTGAATCGGTCTATGAATGAGCCTCATATATTAGATAGCTACTTGTTGGGATATTTTTGTGATTCTATTACCTATGGTCGAAGATACACTGCCAATTCCATGGATATTCTGATGATGGTGTGATGGGTGGAAAGAGCACAAGAAATCATAATTCCTTTGTATTATTACAATTTCCTATTTAGGGAAAACAAAACACAAGAAATACATAGTGGCTATTTATTATTTTCGAGATATTATAGAATTTCTATGAGAAATAAAGTTAAATTTGTATACATTTTTGTCAACACGGGACATCATAGAAAGGTGGAAAGTGTTTTTTATTCGAAGCACATTGATGAAGCCATTATATCCAAGCGAATTGATGAAGTTGTTCTAAACTATTATCAATGTTGCCTTTGTAAGTTAAATAATTATGTTTATAATTCTTAATAATCATCTCACTATCACTATTATGTTTAGCAACACACATGAGTATTGTTTCTCAAGGCAGTGACATAGAGGAGCATTGTTTCTTAATGCATAGTAATCTATGAAATGCATCGAAAATTTGAGTGGAAGGAGAAAGTGTGAGAAAAAGACAAGAAAATAGAAGTCTTAGACGTAGAAGGGAAAAAAGTAAAGTACAAATATCATATAGATCGAACCAGCCATGAAATTTAGCAAATATATAGGTTGAAAGAGCCAGGGAACCTAGAAAATATGCAAGAGGTTTTGTGACATCAGCTAGACCTTTGTATTTTCTCACCAGAGAACATTAATGGGAGGCACTTTTGAGGGATGGAGAAGCAGGGAAGGAAGTCATCTTTATGTTGTGAGTGGCAGATCATAAAGGTGCCTCGAGTTGCTCTATCTTTTACAGACTTGGCAATGAGAATTACACTGGTTTAAACTCCAAATAGGTTGAACTCAGGGCTTATTGTTCCTACTTCCTGGTGGTATCATAGCCTAGCTAGGGGGTGGAGTTTTACAACAAAATACCTGCAATTGGGCGGAAATTGCTTGGTGTATTTGGTTTTGCTGGTCATCCACATTGAAATCAGATAAATATGCAAATTTGTTTGATTATTTGTACGTGGTAACATAATCCTTCTGATGCATAGATTCTTCTATAAAAAGAATGTTTAGTCTGAGATGGAAGCCATAGCCTCTTCTTGAAACTACCTTTAAATGATTTCTAGAAACTTCATAAACTCTATTTCACACTCGGCTGACTCTATATGTATGTAGAGTAAGGCTGGGCCAGAGCCTAACGGGTAAAATTTATTTGGTAAAATGTGAGAGACGTCGAATAGAACAAAATATTTTACCTCAAACACGAAAATGGTTTGAAACAATGAAAATTAAATTTTTGAGCTGGAGTATTACACTATTGCATACAAGAGTATTCAGAAATGATCTTTCTATTGCATTCCTATCGTTTTATTAGTGCTCTATTCAAGCATTAAGATCTCCAAACGCTTGAATATTGGCCTTTTCACTGCACCATTTTTATTAGCATCGCCACTTATTTCAACATTCTATCCCTGCACATAAATACCATGAAAAATGGAAATACTATTATGGGGTTATGGTTTAATAATGTTGCAATCACCGTTGGAAATGGATCCCAAAGTTTCATCTACATAAAGATTTGCTTGCTACTTTATTTCCTATATGCACACTTGGTTTTGACTTCTTTTTCGATTTTCTGCAAATGATAGACCCAATCCAAAACTGTAAGTGAAAATCAAAATTTTCAATCATGATACTACACAATCAAAGTGGTGGACATGAGGTTTCTTTTAAACATTAATGAAATTTTAAAGGTAGATAGGAGGAATGCAACCCTGATTGGAGTAATACTCTGTCCACCTCCTTGGCAGGATGAGGTGATTTTGACCTTTTTCCTTTTTATGTCTGGAGTATTTTCTGCCAATTGACTTCTCCTGCCACTCCAACACATCTTTGTCTCTATACGAGATGTCTGAAATTGTGACTCTGCATTCTAGACCAACCAAGGGACGTATCTCATGATCTACTCCATTAACATTTTTATTGAAATATATCGAAATGATTCATGGTTCATACCTCGAAAGATTTAAAATAATTACAACATGGTTCCTTCTGATTTTTAACAAGAAGTCAAAACATTGCCAAGCCAAAATGATCTCAGTTTATAATTTTGGATTTGAAGTACTGGAGGCAGCAAAAAACATGGATTATGAGCATGAAAAACTGAAGTCCTGACACCAAAGAAACTTTGGATTGGAAGTATTGGAGTCAGCAAAAAGGACGGATCATGAACATGCAAAGCTAAATTCCTGACAATGTTCTCTGTGCAAATCCTCAGATGAATGTGTTTCTCACTTGTTTATTTATTGTTCATATACAAAGTGGGTATTTTAGGCTTAGCTATAATGGTCAAAGTCCAATCTAGGCAATTGTTTAAAGGCTTGCGAGGAAGATTGTTTTGTAGCTTGTTTCAAGGCTTTCCCATGCATCTTTGTTTACATTATTTGGTGGGAAAGGAATTCAAGTGTGTTCATATCATTTGACATCTCGATGGACATTTTTGTAGGAATCATTGCAAATCTATGCAAAGAATATAGGATAGAACCAAATGGAAAAATAAAGGGTCCCAATTATGCCTCCATTAGATCATGATAATCTGTGGAGTTTATTTGATGGTGCTACACCGGGTCATCCATCAATTTGCATAATTGTAGTAGTATTATTTTTGAACAAATCACATTATATGCATGTTAAATATTCCCCAGGGTGCAGGAAAAATAATCATTCTGAATTTATTGCCTCGCTAACACTCTTTAGTATCCACTCTAACAAAATATCAAAAAGCTACAAGTTCTGAGAGATTCAAAGTTAGTAATTGATTGGGATAATAGGAAAATTGAGGTGGAAATGTTTGTTTGCAATCTCTTCTTTAGGACATCCAGGAATAAATACTCTCATTCGATTGGTTATTCATCTGTAAACATATCCTAAGAGAGCTCAATTCCAAATCAATCACTCTTTCAAAGGAAGCACCAACACTTTTGACATCACTGAATATGTGGATAGAGAAGAACTAACTCAATGACCTAGAATTTTTTACCTTCAAGTCCGATCATAGAAATGGATGATATTTCTTTTTAACAACTGGAAAGTCACTACTATTTTTTTATTAAATAGGAGAAAGCTTGTGCAAGGTAAACATTTTGGGAACTCTTGGAATAAATTATATGATGGAATAATCAGATTTAGTAGAACTGTGCTAGCAGATTGACTGGATAAAATAGGCCATATGAATACTGTAGAATGGCTTTTCACATTGACACCATCTCTTTTAACAACAGGATTTTGAAAATGTTTCCTTTGGGAATGTTTTTCTCCATGTTTTCAAGATAATGAGAGTTGCTTGTACGGTCCTTAATGGCAGGTAGATGCAGATGCAGAGGCTCTTTCAAACGGTTTAAATATGCAGTCAAAATTCTTCTCTAGCTTACCGAGGAACGCATTTGAGGTAAAAAAATTGTTCTTTGGGCTCATTAAGTTTGCTATCATTTCCACTTGCTCAATAAAACAAAGTATGGGAATAATGGCTTATTTCTATTGTAAAGTATCTTGGATGCTCATTTAATTTGATTTTTTTGGTTTACTTTACAGAGAGCACTGGCACTCTACAAAAATGCCTATGTCAAAATTAAGTCTTATTCAAGTCCTGGTGCAAATGATCCGCACAAGGTAATTGTGGCTTCTAAAAGCGGTAAAGAGAGTTTCTGTCATACTAAATTGTATGGTGAAACAAATGCTGATGTTGATGTAACAATAGTATGTGATAACACATCAACAGATGTGACTTCAGCCATTGAGTTTACCAATCCTTTATAACATGCAGTGAAGAATAATACACAACTGACCAAGAAAACCCTTATATGGTTCTTCAAGATGATGCAAAAATGAATAACTCTATCAGTTCAAGTCAAAAAAGCCCAATTTTTGATGTGAAAGAACCAATCGTGAATGTAAAGGATGCAAATTATTTGGTACTGGGATTCAATACCAATTCCAAAGGTTGTTCAGAACATCCTTTGGATGATGTTAATACTAGGGTGTTTTCAGTAGAACCTGAAGATGGTGTCACTGACCCAGAAATGGTGGATGATCATGATCCGAGAGGCTTCTCAGAAGAATCAAATCTTAATACCATAGTTTCTCCAGAAGAGCTTACTTATGGCATTAATTCAATGCATATCTCAAAAGCACCTGTGGATCCTGTTGATGCAGTAGTCTTGTCAGAAGAGCAGGCTAACATTGTAGGTCCATTGCAAGTTAACAATGTCCCTTCCCTTATAAAACAAAATATTTCAATATTGAATACGGAAGAGCACAAGACAATGTCAAATAGACACACAAGAAACATTGATTTCAGAGTAACTGAAAACTCTTCCAGGGACTTTCCTGTACCAATAGACAGTTGTACAGATATTGCTGTCACAAATAAAGCTTCAGCATTTCTGGAAATTTCTAGTTCCTTATCCTTGAAGTTAGTGAGGGAATGTGAAGGAAAATCATATTCTATTTCTATGATGCCCAATTCAAAAATTGTTAGTCAAGTCTCTGAATTTCATGAGAGGTGTGATAATGTAGATTTGGATACTGTAAATGTCGGGTGCTTAAATCCAAATCAACAAGATGAGGATTTGTGTGGTGATGCTGGAATTTAGTAGGATGAATCACCTAGAAATACAGAGACAGCTCTGGAAAATGCAGTTGAGTCAATTGATTCTAAAATAGGCATACGGATTTTCAGTCCATATAATCTTCCTGGAAGTACACATTGAGACAATCTAAGTATTTTTTTTTTCCCTCTTGTTGATGCCTTTCTTGCTCATGTTATATTTCTTGCATGCATTCCTTGTATATGTGGCCAAATTATGGAAATATGTCTCTTTCATAAAGTGCTTTTCGTTGTACATATCTTGTTTTCTGTTTTTTTGCATGGTTTTGTTTGGACTGAGAAATTCAATCCACTTGCAGTATCTGTTCTTTGAAGTAAGTATACTTTCTCTATTATTAAGTAACCTTTATGTATTATCGGCAATGCTTTAGATTTGGTGATAAAAAAACACTTGTATTAGAATTTCTAGTCGTCCTATGTTAAATAACATCATCTTCTGCTAGTTGTGGTCAAGTTTCTCAACTTTAATAATGTTACGAGTTAATACAGGAGCTAAAATTTTAATCTCTGTAAGTATGCTTAAAACACTTCTGTATCTTCATTACCATGTTTCCTAGTATGGCCTTCTTGTAGTCACTAACCTACATTTCAGTTAACCCATTTTGAGTATTCATATGAGGTTCCTTTGAAAAATGCTCGTATGATAGTTTTGCTTGAAGTATCGAGAGTTTGATACCCGCTAAAATCTATAGATGGTATTTAGAATGTGATGAACAGACCATGGAACCATGAAATTCAACTATTAACGATTTTTCTTGAGCATCTGTGCTGCTAGTTATAGCTTAAAACTATTTTTTAGTTGGAGTCTGATAATTCTTTCAGCATGACTAGTAAGCTACCCTCTTAATCCAAAATAATTACATTCTTGTTTTCTTTGCTGTGACACACATCCGTCTGTTGCTTATGTGCGCTTGCATACTGAATATTGACACTGAAGAAATTACTTTTAGGGTGAACCTTTTTAGTTTTTTCCTGGTTATTGGTGGTTTTGAATCACTTGACAGTCGATAACATGCTGAGTGAACTTCTTCATGCATAAATTGAATAACTTCTAGATGAAGTTGATCATGCAGCAACATTAATTCAATGACCTCATACAAGGCATTGCAATTTCACCATTTATTCATTCCACTATTGTTAGTCTAATTTTCCAAATTTTGAAGAAAATTAAGTTTATTTTTCCATGACTCCAGACATTCAGCTTTTTTATACCTTTATTCAGCAATACATTCTATTTTCTAAATGATATCGTGGAAGCTAGTGGATGGAGTGGATCTGCAACTGCCTAATGTTATGAGATACTAATGTTGTTACTCAGCATCATATCAGAGTCATTGATGAAAAAGTCATTGGTTAATAAAGTTGTGTTCCAGTTTTTGGAAAGTTCTGGTAAGTTTACATTATTGCACATTTCCTTCTTTAGTGTGATTCCTTAGTTGTTTTGAGGGAGCTTTGAATTTGTATATGTAATTTTCTGCTACCCTACTTACACTAATGATTATCACCTTATATTTTTAATATTTTGGGATGTATTTATTGCCTAGAGTTGAATTGGTATGTAAACTTGCATTGAACACATTTACTGCTACTTATATATGCCTTGTTATTGGTAATGATTTTTACATTTCTTGATTATATCTTGTTTTTGTAATTATTTACATTTTGAAATGTAAAATTGGCTTAAGATCTGATCTTTCATCTACACTGTGATTCCCTGTTGTTACAACGAAACCTAGCACCCGCAAAAAGTATAAAGTCTCAATCACGATGGTGTTAGTTTTTTTACAATGCAAGAATATTACCTACTCACTTTGAGTATCTTTTCCTTTCTCTTTTGGTTGGCTCTTCTTCAGCTCAAGGGGGCATCCCTAAAAGGTAGGATTTCTAGGCTATAGAATGGGGGCACAAGGTGATTTAATAAGATGAGTGGTGGTTGTAGTGTATGAAATAGGATGAAGAAACAAAAATACACAAAATAAAGGAATGAATGAGAAGGAAGGAAATTGGTGCCTATCAGTTATGGGCTAATGGAGCCACAAGGCATTTGGATAAATGAGAGAACTTGTATGTCACAAACAACGAATTTGAAGCAGGTCATACGGTAGAATTTTTTTGTATACCATTTTCTACCAATTAGTAGATGAAGAAACAATTTGATACATTCATCTTTAAGGTGTGTACTTGATATGAAAAGGGCCTAATGTATGCATCTGATCCTTATGTGTTCGCTGGAAATGTGTTGTAGAAAAGCAATCTTCAAGGGCTAAATTGCTACTCATCAATCTGTTCATAAGGTGTTGTTTTATGGTTGTAGTATGCTTCAAAATATGCAACATAGTTGATAGAATAAAGGGAAAAAAGTGCAAAAACAGATAGCCAATGTTAGGGTATCTGTGGTATTCCTTTTCTAATTATGCAATACTTATTGTTCACAGTTTTGGTACGCATTAGCCAAGACACTGTCAGATAGGGCTGCATGGGCGCTGACCATGGACAGAGGGTTGAATATGGTGACAATCAACGCATCTCTGATTGTGGGACCTGGTATCACATACAAAAGCTCAGGATCTACCATTGCATATCTTAAAGTGAGGATGAGAGATCTACATACCAAATAGACTCTGTTCTATAACATACAAATATGGTATAGTAATCCCTTGGAGAGGATCTAATCTATTGGTATAGTAATCCCAATACCGTATCAGGTGTGGCAAACCAAGCACGTTTGGAAACCAAAGCTTCAGGAAACCAAACTTTGGATCAATGTGTCTTCTATCAGCATCTTTGGAACATGGACCTCAACTCTGCCCTTTGGCTCTGGATTTGGTTCTAGCTATCCAACTCTATTTCCTGGCTTCACTTGTTTCTGTAGTGCGAAAATAGTTAAATTTACTATTGATTCTCAACTCCAAGCAATCTTTATATTTGGAACTATTTAATCAAAATACATTCCCATTTTATTCAAGTCCCTTTCAGTCTTAGAATTGGTGATAATCTATCTTGGTAGCTATTGGGTCCATTATTAAACCCTCACATTTTATCAGGGAAACATTCATGGGGCAAGATCTGGATGAACAATTACCTGAGATGAACAAACACAATCTGGTGTGAAGGATCTCATTTTTCTTGAGCTAGTTAGGTGAATATGTCGTCCATAGTAGGTAAAACCATATAAGACACACGATATTTGAGATTTGAAATGTTTCTCGAAGAGTGCACCACCATTAAAGCTCAGTCACTCAGCCAAAAAATCAATGCAGAGGAGACTCTAGGAGGTATGCCCCACCATTCTTTACTCGGCAATTAATTCCTCGTGATCACTAGCCAACTTAATTTCGTCGAAGCATTCGGGTGTGCATAGCCTTTCTTGCATTGAATCTTTAGTGGTCTCAAGCAGTATGCATGTTCTGTTCATGTCAATGCATCGACTTTAAGCTCAAATAAATCTGAAATTCAGAATAAAGTAATTCACAATGTCTTCAGGTGGAGGTGGCCATGATACACAGCAAAAATCAACATGATCTAGAATTCAAAATAATGTGGCAGTAAAGAAGATCTCAACCGATTTTTATCTAGTGATTTAAAGCAACAATCTGCACAACGTTTTTGTAAATGACAACTCTTAACTTTCTCCCCCTTTAGCCACTATGATCAAACCTATTATCTAAGCAGAAGCGTCGATATCAAATCAAATCAAGCGTCAGTGTTGGCTAATGCTGGGATTCAAGGTGTTCCTGGAAGATGGTAAAAAAATTGGTTAGTAGCAGAATATTTGAACTTACAAGGAGCATTTTTTGTTGAATATACTCCCCACAACTCACTACTATGTCACAATTTTATTTCTTTACAAATTTCAGGGGATGAAATAGCATGCTTTTGGAATAAGGCCACAAGTATCCTTACATAAAAGTTAGGTTATAAGGCTTTATCCTACATGGATTTGCTGCGAGAAAGACATTGATGGTAAGTAAGCATCTGGAAGATTTCTTAAATTAGAACCTTCTCCTCATTATCTCTATCAAACAGAATTCTGACCTGCGACAATGGACAAAAGTGCTATTGGCAGGGACCAAATCGCTATATTTTCTGCAAATGTTAAGGTAAATTTGTGGATCACCTCTTTATTGCGTGTTCATATGTTATTTCTATATGGAAATATGTTCTCCAATCTTTAAATTGCCGAGGACAATTTAATTCTGGGTCCCTACTTTAGGGTCTTGAGACATGGTTTGCAGACACTCAATTTTGAGCTCTTCTTAGCTATATTATGTGGGGGTTATGGATGGTTGGAACAAGTGGGCTTTTGAGGATCTGGCAAAATAAGTGGACGGTTGGAATAAGATAGAGAATCTGGCAGTGCATATAATTAGAATTTTCTATAAAGAAAGTTGTAGAGATAAAAAGCCAAAGGATTTTAAGATAAATCATAATGAAGCAAGGGTTTTTGATGGAGCAAGGTATTCCAAAAGATGCGGATATGGTGTTGTTTTGTTTTTATCTCACCCGTTACTCTACCTTAAAGTTTGGAGCTGATCAAGGGTTCAAATAAGAGGATAGAACTATTTGCCTTGTAGATTTTTTTTGAAGTCTTAGTTTGCTTTAGAAAATGATATAAAATATTTGTAGGTACCAGGAGTTTCAAAGTTGAAAATGGCATTGGTTTATTGAGAAGTGTCAAATCAGATCTTTGCAACTACCAGGAGTTTCAAAGTTGAAAATTGCATTGGTTTAATGAGAAGTGACAAATCACTAATTTAGTGTTGTCTCCTTTGCTTCACAGAATTAGAGAGACAGGGTTCACTCTTTGGTCCGTTGCAACATCTGTATAGAGAATGTAACAAATCAGCTAATGGACTATCAAAAAAAGTTATGGCACAACAGAAAGGTTTGCTCTTGTTCAAGGAGTTCAAGGGGGAAGCAAGCTTCCCAATGAGATATAAAATCCTCTATTGACTTAGAAGAACAATGGGAAGTGCTCTAATTGACTTGTAACTCTTGTTGTCATGTATAGTGTATACTGATTGCAGAAGATGGATGTGGTATGTATTTGGGGTAAATCCAATGGTTAAGTTCCAATGTATTTAGACTAGTAGTTTTGTATGAAAGCGCAGACTTTTCCATGCATATTTTTCTTTCACACTTGAAATAGAAAACACAGTTTTTTCTTGGAAAAAAATGTGTGTAAAAGACTAAATATGTAAACAACTCAAAGATTTAGAATCCATGAAGGGGGCGTATGAAAGAAATAATTCGTACTTTTGATATTTGATATTTGATAGTGAAATTATAATATGCTTTTTTTTTCTTTTGTAAGTAAGCGAGAGTTGTATTATATTATAAAATTCTGAAGATTACATTTGACTTCAAACATGCTTGGTTTGCCACACCTCATACCGTTCCCTAACAGGTATAGAGCAATTAATTATTGTTCAATTAATGAAATCACTGAAGATTATGTATCTTCAAGATTTAAATTGGGTTGCTTACCTAATTATATTTTTTCTTTAGCTATTATGTCACAATGAAATTAATCATACATAGATACTTTCCAAAGATAATCATGAATTCATTATTTATTTGATTTATTTCATAATTTGGTAACAGATTTGAAAAACCAACGGTCTACCAACAACGTCTGAATAATAAGAAGTTGACTAGATTGATGGTTGGATATGGAAACTGTGCAACCCTAAGCAGCGAACTGTAAGGGAAGGGGGGGTTTCCCATGTTACAACTTAACAACAGCGATGAATGAGGGGCACAAGAAAACTTGGGGAGTTTACATGTTCAAACTATATCCATTTTTGTACATACTGTAATGTAATTTTCACTTCAAGGTTTGGATAGTTGGCAATAAGTCAATTTCCATAACGACCAACATTAAAATTTTAGCCAGTCACTTAAAGTTTTTTTCGTTAATTTTTTATGTAAAATAAATTTCCTGATTTCTGGAAAGGACAAGTGCAAGTAAGTTGTTGATAGGTTGTTTGGTGTGTGAATAAAAAGTGGGATACCCCACACTTTGGAATTGTTTTATCATTATTAAAGTTCCTCCTTTTGTTTTACCATTATGGGAGGTTGCACTTTCTCTTATCATGAGTCGTGTTATGAATGGAATGAGAAGTTACACTTTCTCTTATCCTGAACTGTTTTATGAGTGGAGTGCATAATGTTCGTTTGATGGTATTTTTATATATTGGGATGTTGAATTCTTTAATTACAAGATAAAAAATTGAATACTACTTTTCCTGGTCAAACTTTTATTTTTAAAGTTTTTAGTCAAGCACTGTCACCAGTAAAACTTGTGAGAGGCCACTGTTGTGAGAGACCTGGATTGTGTAATAGTTGTGTAACTACTTGTGCCTATTGGTGATTATATGTGTGGAGGAGAGTCGACCTCCATTTTTGCATTGGACTGTGGAGGGATGAGTTTAGCTTCATGAATTTATGATATCGGCCCCTCGAATTCCCCGATCCATTCCCACGAGCAAATTTTTCCATGAGCTGAGTCGGTTTGGATGTGCGTAGTAGACAGTGAGGCACAACTGTCGGTTTGGAGGTGTGTTGGGATTGTCGTATTGACTCTGTTTATTAGTTATTGGCGTTTTAATTTTTGTTTGACTTGTTCTGCTCATTGAAGAAATCAACAGAGGCATGTGCCTTTGTGTTGGAGGATTTTTTAAACAAAATGATTTGCAAAGATCCAAATTTTTTGAAACTCCTCTCCAACCTCAATATCAGTGCTAGTAGTAGCATGAGCAACAACACTACACTTAGCAGAACTAGAAGAATGTGTTTTCCAAACTGCACGAGAACTACTTCCCTCATGAGTCACCATGTGCCATGCTTGGTCTCAGTGGTTCTCTTCCTTCTACTCCTGGTTCAACTACCATATCTTCATTGGAACTAACAACCCGAACTCCACTAGAAAACGATTCACCATTTTGTTGTAATGATTCGCCATTTGTACTGGTGATTCGCCATGTTTTTACAAGATAATATAATCTCGTGAGAGATTCGCCAAAAAATTATATATACATATTATATTATTAATAAAATCGCCTTCCATTTTTCCTATGTATCATGGGGATTCGCCTATTTATTATATATATAAATTTAAGGGGGTTCTTAAAATTTTCCCTTGTCCTTGGCTTGTCGCTCATTTTATTCTTACATGTCCCTATCAGGACTGGGTTGTAACACCCCCTGATTCAGTTTGTTAGAAAGACTCTTAAGTAACCTTTCATGTTCTTGCATCAGGCATTCATTATCACTTCTTACTCGGACCATTTCTTCCTACAACGTCTACACAGTACTTAACAATATGACTGTTTTTTTCACCTTTTCACACATTTCCCTCACTCTTTTTAGGAAATTTCACCGCCTTACACTCCCTAATACTCACCCCCATCTCTTGAAAATTTCCCAAGAATTATCTCAGTCTCCAACCCCATCATTCCCTTCTCCCAATACAGTAGTCCATTTTCCCCCTGTTTTCCCATCATACCCTCCCCTTTCTTCCTACCAAACTAGGGTTTTCTCAAGAAAACTAAAACCATGGAAAGTGCGAAGAATAAATATAAAAAAGGACATCATATCTCACGATATGAGCCAACTCATATGCTGGATATCAATGCCTCATCATTTATCAAGAAGTCATTTGAATATGTGGGTTGCCTAGGGTTTTGTGAGAAATTTCAACAAGTGTATTACCATTGTGAGCTCATTAGCTTTTTTTCCACCAATTTCAAAAGGGATCATGTCATAATTTCAAGGATGAAATTTCATAAATCAAAAGAAGGAGGTGATTGGCATTAATTTTTAGACTTTTGTGATCATTTGCTATGGTTACATTGTACATAGCGACAAATCTACTTCAAAACTAGTTTCTAAAGTCGGGAAGATGAATATGAAAAAAATGAAAGTGGTTTTTGTCAATAATAGACCTAGGAACAAAAAACTCCTTTATTTTATGCACATGTATTATTATTTGAGATAAATTCCCAAAATACAATTGCTACAGGAGAGTTGCTGCACTTTAGGAAAGCTTGAATTCAAGTCAGTGTTTCGGGGGTTTGGAGCAAGTGTTTGCAATGCTTGATGACTCCATTTTGTATCAGACATCATAAGATTTCCAACGATACCACTTTCATCCCATAATTCCTCTAGGAAGGCCTCCAAAGACCGTATTGCGCTTCTGCTAAGAGCACGTTGCCCTTTTGCAAGTTTTTAGTGACCAACTTCAAACTTGGATTATGAGCACATGGGAATATATTTTCAAAACTGGAGGAGTTTTTTGTTCATAAATATTAAAGAACCAAATAAATATATCAATTTTATAAAATGGCTTATCCACCAATGTCCAATGTTTCTCCAGCCAATCCATGCCCAACAGTACATCATAGGACCCTACTGGCAGTATGTTCAGGTCCACATTTAACTGTTGGTTTCCAATTTCCAATGTATAGTTTTTAATTTTGGAACTTACCTTTCTTTTTGCACCTGTGGCTAGTTGTACCAGCCAAGGATTTTTGAATTTCTAAATTTGTAATTTACATACTTCTACTATTTTGGGGTTTACATAACTTAAACTTGCACCTGGGTCAACCAAAATAGAAACAGGTTGTGAAAGTAACTTACCTTCCAACTCTATCATCGTTGGTTGATAATCCGCCTGCCCATCTTCTAACGTTGTGTTGATTTTGGGTATATTGCGGGCTACATCTCCCACTATAGAAGCCTCTTGAATATTAGCAACTATTTCGCTTCTCCCTTGCTGTGGGGAATTTTTTTAGTAATGAGCCTCGCCACACCCCCAACACTGCAGAGGTGGTTTTGGGGCTTGTCCTTGTTCAGGTTTACTGGAAGCCTCTGCAGGCCTCTCTTCGGTAGGCCATCAAGTTCTTTGGTGGTTTCTCCCAAACTGTTTTCTCACTGTATTCCATGCAGAGTTCTTAAAGTTGTTATTTCTAGCACTTTTCAAATTTGAACTGCTTTTATGTCCTTTTCATGGCTACCAAATTTTTCCCAATTCTCCTTTTTCCTTCGACTGTTGATAGCACATTCTTGCCTTCTGAATTTCTTTGTCCATGGTCCTAGGATTCACGAATTCAATTTGTTCCTTCATGTGGGTTGGAAAACTACTTAAGAACCATTGAACCTTAGCCTTTTCATCCCTTAGATAAGGAACGTATATTAATAGGGAAGTGAACTTGGTTATGTACTCATCCATTGTCATTTGAACCAACTTCAAATCATGGAATTCTTTAGATTTTTCATCATAGAAATGTTTTGTTAAGTATTTGTCTTTAAAGTATTTCTGGAACGAATCCCATGTCACATCTTGATCTTCAATGCTACGAACATTCTTTACTTCCTCCCACTATAGGGTGGCCTTTTCTCTTAACTGGTAGATGGCCAATTTGGCTTTAAGGTTTCTGCTATACTCGTAGACTTGAAAGTACTTGTTCATATTAATCATCCAGGCTTCTGCCACATCTTCAGCTTCTCCATCAAACGTAGGTGGTTTTATCTTCTGGAACTCACCTTTTAGTTCCACCTTTTGTTTCTTAATTTCTTGTTGATCCGACACATTACCAGACTCAGGCTCATTGTAGTTTCTATTCTTTTTGTTGCACTGTGAATGGCTTCTGTCCACTCTTTCAGTGGTTTGGTCCTTAGCTTGTCACTCATTTTCTTCTTGCGTGTCCCTATCAGGACTGGGTTGTAACACCCCCTTATTTATTTTTTCAGAAAGGCTCTTAATTATCCTTTCATGTTCTTGCATCAACCGTTCATTGTCACTTCTCACTCGGACCATTTCTTCCTATAAATTCTACACAGTACTTAACAATATGCTAGTTTGGTGTTGCTCCTCCTCCAATAGTCTACTGATCTACTGGTGTTGATCCATGCTCAGTTTAATCCACATTTCAGGATTCATTTCTAGTTGTGGTTGAGGTGTAGGTTCCCCAGTATTCCGAGGTGTTTGATGTGTCGATCCCCTTCTCATATCATCTTCTATAATAACATTTTTTTTCTTTTCAATAGTATACACACAATTTATCATGTTAGGTGACCCTTAGGATCCAAGCATGTGAATGCTGCTCTGATACCACTTGTAACATTCATCACACAATTTATTTTTATTTTTCTAAACTTTGTTTACTTTACCTTTCGAATTTCATCAAGCATATATGTATACCTAATATACTATGGTCCATCAATTTTATTTCTTAACACACATTATTTATACCATATCTTAAAGCTTTAGATGAGAATTATTAAACAAAGTTTGTGACTCATTTGATTAGCTGTATGTAAGTTTGTACTAATCATTTATGGCTTACAAAACATGTTATAATGGCAATCACCTTACACCGCTTTAATAATACACCTGTGATCATCCATTTGTTTACTCCTACAGTTGTTCCCCTCTACGGTTTGTACCCTCACCATGTGAGGCCACCTTCTTGCTCAACCTCCGTCGATCTGTGCATATTAGGATCAACGACGGAGGGTTTATCGGGAAATGACTAGGGTATTTCTTTCACAATCCTAACTATTTTCCTTCTTTTGATTGGCATTTTCTCTACAGAGAGCCCCGTTTTCAATTCCACATCAGCATGGAGGTTTCTTCAGGTAAATGCCCGACTTCTATCTGAATCGGTCCCTTCTTCCCTTATTGGTAAGTGGCACTTTTTCATTCCATCCTCGTTTTGATGTTTTCTGCTCAAACTTGGACTATTCTCGCATTGGGTTAATGTCTATAATTATATCGCTTTATAGCTTAGTTTACATTCTCCTTACAATAATAACTTGTATTTTTTTCCAGTGTTCAAAGTTGCAGCCAATGCCAAGGCACTCCCACTACATTCTGGGTAGTTTCTCCTCCATCGCTATAGGTATAATATGTATTTTTTTTATTTTCATTGAACATGTTTGGCACCCCTAAGCCTATGGCTTACCTTGTCTCAACACGAGTTTAACCGCGTTTTCTTTCACCTTGTTTTCTCACAGTTGTTTTTATCCATGTTGCTGATGCGGTCTTTGTCAGGTTCGTAACTCCAGACCATACCTTGATTTCTTATTTTCATATATGTGCTCCATATCTATTAAAGGCTAATTATTCTCTTGTTATTTTATTTGGTGCAAGTATTCTACCTAACCCCAAAGGCTGAGGTTACTCGTCATGCTCTTATTTGATTCCCTCGACGCCTTTCAATGAGGCTTCCCGATACCCCATCTTACCCATTTTAGGTATTTCGTTTTCCTTGCGTCTACTTTGGTGGCCGAGAGCTTAGGCTAAGCCTAACCATGTTTTCCAATACTCGACTAAGGCAGCATGGCCATCGATCCTTTTGTTCAATTACTCTTTGGACAAATTTATGCCTATTCGGCTTTCTAACATACATTGTTCATTTCAATGCATAGTTTAACTAGGCTCCGACCCGAATATCTGTAAAGAGTTTGTCCTCTATAAACTAAGAGGCTTGATTTAAATGTTTAATGGGTTTTTCTTATTGATTTTCTATTCTCTACATTTGTATAAATTAGTCATTTGTATTTGTTGTTGAGTCACATTGTAAACGGGTTCATTTTCGGTTGTAGCTGACACCCTTTCATTTTTTAGCCTAAGTTGTTGAAATGGCTAAAATCAATGAGGCATTAGTGTTGTTGAATAACCTCATTCATTCCAATGTTGATGACATGATAAAAATGAGCAAGGATGCTCTTTGTAAAATTCAAAGTTGTTTGCTATATGCACATGAGAAGATTGAGTTTTTGCAGTTGGAATCTCAGCTCCAACAAGAAGAACTTTAGCAAAAGAGTCACCATTCTGAACATGCTTTTGTTCAGAAGATTGTGAAGGACTCTCATCAAAAGAAAGTCAGTAAAGTTGCAGATGATTCACATTCAGTTCCTTGTACTAGAGCAGATGTACATGCAGATGCAACAATTCAGCCTGCACTTCTCAAGCCCATCATCAGACCTTGGGAAGAGCTTGTGCACAACAAGCACCGAACTGGTCTTGGATATGACAAGGATGTGTCCTTTCATATTCCAGACTACACAAAGCCCATGAGATTTTAGAGTGCCGGATTCATGTATGACAGTTCACCTGCAGTTGTTCCAGATCCTGTTCCACAACAACAACAGATTGAGAAATGCCAACACTGTGATCGAGTTCGCCATATGAAAGATCACTGTTTTGATCTTCATCCATGCAAGCACTGTGGTTGGCACACCCATTCTTCAGACAGATGCTTCAGAAACAAGCCTCCTGCAAGAACCAAGATTCATCTTGGATGGATCGCTTCTTGGCAATGGGCATCAGCAGCCAAGAAGATGTTTACGACACATGTTAGAATTTGTTCACGGATATTGAGCAAACTTTCAGTTGAGTTTTCGCCATCATCTCACCTTGTCCCTGACAGGGGGGGAAATGGTGGTCATGTACAAGCTTTGATGACAGATTAAGCGAGCCTGAGCCACAATCTCTCATTCCATGTTCAGAGTTGTAGCCAGCAGTTCAAGCGAGCCTGAGCCACAATTCGTCATTCCAGATTCAGAGATGTAGCCAGAGATACAGATGCCCATGAGCATACCTTCGGTTGATGGATAACCTAAAACCGTCATTTTCGGTTGGTGGATAACCTAAAACCATCATTTTCGGTTGGTGGATAGCCTAAAACCATCATTTTTGGTTGGTGGATAACCTAAAACCATCATCTTTGGTTGGTGGGCAACCTAAAACCACCACAGGTCGTAGACCTCCCTTCTTTTAGGTCGAAGGTCTCCCTTTTTTATGAGGGAAAATTCCTCTAACAGAAGCCTTAAGCTTCTTGCCAGTTTTGGAAGAGTTCCGGGAACTGCAACATGTATTGCATTCCAATGTTTGTGGTCATCCTAAAACCACCTCTATTTTCCAACATTTCAGAGAGTTGATTCAGCCAAGTGCTGCCATGCATACTTTGCATATTTGTATTACAACTCTTTTCTTGGACTCACACATACCCCTTCGGATTAAGGGGGGATGTTGGAACACCTAATCCTACATGGGTAGGTGTGGAATGCGAAAAGTCACAATGGAGTCTAAGTGACCTTGGATTATGAAACCAAGAGTCACACCATTGTACTATAAATGTACATCTTTGTATAATGGAAAATAAGAAAGCCTCACGCTTATCTTTCATTGTGTGTTGAGTCTTGTGTGTGTGCATTTTTCTCCTCATACACCATGTGTGTGCTTCAACATGGTGTTTAACAAACACACAGCTCGAGTTTCAGTTTCCCCTTTTTGGTTTCTTATTTACCCTATAAGGTTTAGCCGTTGATTTGCTTTGAGCTTAATGAATCTTAATAGTGGATGATATTCCTTCATTGTTCAATAACTTTCGTTATATGAATTTATAGTTTACCATTGTGCCTTTTCGGCTTGCGCCATATAATATCGCTCCATGACTGTAAACTATATTCATGGTATTTTACTTGTTTTAGTGCATTCTATCTTTCTACTATAATAATATTTCTTTCTGAAGTATTAAGCTTTCTTTTTTATGTAATAATATTTTTGTGATTTATTATGCATGCTATTCTCATAATTTCCTGTTAAACATACTATAAAAAATGAATTTTGTTTTGCGAAAGGGTTCTTCTTTCATCTTTTAGTTACAACAGATTATGTCTATTTCTTTACAGTTTTAGAATGATGTCCGGACCATCAAAGATTTTGTCCATGTATGGCCCAAATATGGAGGAACGATTAGTTTTGGGGTCTAGGGTTTTCTCCATGGACCCTGAACTGACAGTTCACTCTCATTTATAACTTTGGTTTTAAAAAGAGAAACTTTCTCCAACCTAATAGTTCAAGACTTGTTTTTCAATCCTTACTCGCATTTTCTGACAGTATAGATTTTATCTACAACATATTTCTTAATTGCTTCCGCATATCCATACACATGGGATAGTTTAAGAATAAGGCATATTTTGCAAATACAATACACACATACATCTAATACAAGATAAAATAGTTTACAATCATTCTTGCTTAACTGCAATACACATTTCCAAATCTTCAAACAACTTGGTCTAAATCTTTCTTGTGTTAAAGTTGTATGTCTATTACCTCTGCAATAAATAAATTTGTTTACTTATCTTGTTTTGGATGTTGTTGATGACGTCCTCCCAACTTTAATAGAGGTGATTACTTCATCCTCTTCCCCCGTGCTCCACACATGAGAAGTATAGGTTGACAGAGATTTCTAGAGAGACCTCAGGACCCCAAGTCCAGTCTATTTTCCAGAAATATTCAAGAATGTTGAGTGTTTCCATTGGTCTCTACCAGCTCAAGAAATTTTTCACTCTCTTCCTCTTTCCTTCCTTAGTTACTGAACAGAACCCCTTTTCCTCACTGGGATGTACTTTTATGCTCAGAGGAAAAAGTAACTGTCCAAAACTATTCAACCACTTCTTAGTTCTTGGAATACTTTTACCATCAATCATTTTACTTTTCATGGAACCAATTTTCCATAACTAATTTTATTTCCAACAAAACAAAATTAATCCTTGTTCATCAAATAATCTTTCTCAAAGAAAATAAAAATGTTTCAGTTTTTTCAAAACAATTAAAATGACATAACAACTAGTTAACACTTAAGCCAGTTGTCACAATCTAATCTTTTCTTTCATAAGTAAGGTCTGATAGATCATATCGATCTGATCTTTTCTTTCCTTTTTTTTATTACATAAATAAAATTTTAAATAACCCCAATTAACTGCTTCTTTCTTAAGTTCTGATAAACCATATTTATCTTAGTAGATGCTAATCATCATTATCATAAGTATTATATTATTTTCTCCAATAAAAATAAAAATAAAACATTACCTCACATTTATAAAAATATATTAAAAACGGTATTTTACGGTTACAAAAAAAAGTTGTCTACGAAGGCTACGAAATTGCCAGATAGTCAAAAGTGGTCGGAATCTGGGCAATTTTTTTTTAAGAAGTCTTGTAATAGCAATGTTTGAATCATGTTTTTGATGGTGGAAATGGATTCAACACCATCAAAAACCTCTAAGGCACCCAAAATATTAAAATTTGATAACTATAATATGGATTTACAAAAATCACTACCATATTTTCTTAAGATCTTACCGAAATTTCCATAATTTTCAAGGCAAAAAAGCAGCCTAGTTAAACTATGACTTAGAGAAATATATTGAAAACAATACTTTATGTATAAAATGATACTTAAAAGTTTAAAAAAAATATATTAATAAATACTAGGTAAAAATGTGATTAATGATAGTACCCATAAAGAACGATACTTTACCGTTATAAAAAAATATTAATAATTCAAGGTTAAAATGTGATCAATGATAGGACCCCTAAAGTGATTAATTTGATCTTTATACATGTCCATTGGTTTTATCACTAAAATAATCAATACTTTATATATAAAACGATACTTAGTGTTATAAAAAATATATTAATAAATACAAATGCTAGTACCAATAAAGAACGATACTTTACAGTTATAAAAAATATATTAATAATTCGAGGTTAAAATGTGATCAAGGGTAGGATCCATAAAGTGATTAATTTGATCTTTATACATGTCCATTGGTTTTATCATTAAAATAATTTATCCATATCTTTCGCACAAGGTTGCACAAGTTTTAATACGGCCACACCATGGAGGAAGATCAAGAGCTAAATAAAATATAATTTTAAAATTAAATTAAAATAAAAGTTATACCATTTATGTTTTATGAAAATATTTTGATTATTAAAATAAATTAATAACAACAATTTGTTGAATTAATTTTAATTATTAAATATTTTTAAAGAATAAATAAATTATAAAAATAAAAATTTCAAAAATAATATTTAATTATACGTTTTACTTTAATTATTTTTAATAATTTGTTTATTATCAAAATAATTTAATAATATTTTTTTTTTGTTTTATTTTGTTTATTTTAGATGGGTTTTAGGGTATTATTCTAATCTAGATAAATTATATAAGATGACTATAGTGAAGGGATTCACACTCATTAATTGTGTTCCAAATATATTAAGGATACTAAAATCAAAATTTTTGACAAAGATCTCATAATGATGGTTTTTATAGTGGTTTGTAGGTATTGTTAGTGTTTTAGAATTTTCATAATGTTGATGATAACTTCTCTAGATTAATTACAACAATTGTGGTTCATCATTAGGGCATTTTCAATGTTCTTAAGCTTAAGAAAATACTACGAAGTAATAAGTCTGTAACTTCTTTTGTATAACATGTTTAGGCATTAAGGCCCATTTACAATTCATGGAATCTACTCATGGTATTGATATCCCACTCAAAAGCCTTAAAAGAACTCTTACAAAAATCAAATGTGTTGGTTCAAGGATTGTTCAAGGTGTTGAATCCCTTTTCCTTCATTTACAATGGTTAAGGTTTTGTAACCCATTCTTATGTAGAAACTCTTGTAATGGTGTCCATGTATTAATCTATTGCAAATACCCCTTGTAAAGGGCTTTTTTTGTGGTTTTCAAGTGCTTTGCATGATGATTGAGCCTAATAAGAGATGCTCATTTCCTAATTCCTCTATCTTAACAATTGAATATAAGCTTAGCAAGGTTATTTAGAGGATTGATCCCCTTGAGACCATTTTTTATTACATAAAACATATTTTTGGCACCCATATCCCACTTGGATGATAAGAAATCCTATCCATCAACCTAAGAAGCATTCCTAATGTAATCCTATGTCATATATTTTCTTTCTAGAGAATGTGTTATGGCTTAGTAATAATTCCTTTATCCATATAGTATCTGAGAGACTCCCTATAAAGGTATCATGTCAAGGTTTGAGGTTTCTTTGAAGATATAGGTTGAGAAGTATCATGGGTTGTAGGTGTATTTCATCATACTTGAGCACGAGAAGCTTTTTTAAGAACCAATGCCTTTGTTTCCCAAACTTAATCTTTGATAGATCTTGAGACCCATTCTTGGTTCATAATTAACTTAGTCATGATGCCCATATGCCATTGCACATGAATGATACCAAAAAAATACTTATATAAGTTATAATGATTTAAATTCATACATTTTTCTAGAATACTTTTTTTTAAATGGTATATTGGACCGATAGACCAAAGAATTATAAAGGAAGTAATTTGTAACAAAAGTTGATGTAAATAAGTGAAAATTGAAAATATTAATCATGATAGATGAAATGTATCCACATATCATGGTATCTTATCCCCTAATATTTCATAGAAACAATATATAATACAATGAGCTTATTGAATCTTATATTTAGGTTGTGTTTTATGTTGTATCTACTATCTCTTCTCCTCCCTACCACTATTATCTATATGGTTTCTCTAACTGAATATGACCAATTAGCCATAAATGAATCTAGTAATTTAATCTTGGAAATAAAATTAACACCTAATATCATATAATTTATTAGTCTAGAAATACAATGAGTTTAATCATAATAGTCATATAATTAAAAATATTGTCATAATTATCAAAATAAGATCCATTATTACTAAAAAAATCTTAGTTTAATCTAAAATATTACCCTATTAAATTTACATGTAATGAGAAGAAATGATATATTTGAGTATGTAGTGGGAAATATGTTATTGATGAATTTAATTTACTAGCTTTTCCATTCAAACAACATTTCAAACTAACTTTCTTTATGCCCACTTATCTATGAGATCTTTAAGCATGGAAATTACCTTACTTCCAAGTGGTCCTCAATAACATATCCCTAAATTCTTTTTGTAATAGTATATCCCATGTTTCCCCTCTCTCCTCCCATTTAGGATCTTAATATGAGGGAATAATGTGCAATAGCACCCCTTCATATGCATTTCGTGGCTTCAAGGAAAAACTCAATCTACAAGGTGGGTACTCCCACTTGTACTAAAATATGTTGAACAATATTATCATAGTACAAAAACATTTTTCAATGAAAATATAGCTAAATTTATCACAATGGATTGATAGTGCATGTAGTTTCCATTTTAACTCATTTAAAGTAGAATAAGAAGGATTTGCATGGTGGTTTTGGTAGTGACTAGAGAGCTATATAGCACGGGCTTTTATTTTGTGTCAACCATTGGAATGTCATCCTAAGAAGTGGGTATTATGATCTAAATATTATTGACAAATCAATCGAATAAGTGAAGAATTATGAGTGAAGAACAAGGCTAAACTACTTTCCTATCACATTCATTAAAAAAATTAACTAAGGGAGAAAGACAAGTATTGATGCTTTCATTCATTTAATAGTTAGTGAGATAGAAAATGCAAGGGGAACATTGATATGCTATCTAAATCTATTATTTTTGTAATGTAAGTCGGCTTAATTTTTATTATGAGGTAAACCCAACAATTTATTTATGAAAGTCGGCTTAATTTTTATTATGAGGTAAACACAACAATTTATTTATGAAAGTGATAACTACAATAGTGAGAACCATAAAAATATTATTTTTGAAATAACCATTTATTTGAGACCATCATTATACAAAAGAAAATAATAAAATATCAGTATTGATCATGGTTGCTTCCCTTACCAATTCTATTCCTTACATAATTCCTTCATAGAGAAAAGTAGAGAAGAAGAATAGTGATGTTTTAGCTACATATTTAACATATAATATCATCTTTGCTCCATTTCATGCTACTAATTCAACATCATAATAATATTGGAGTGTATTTTAAACCATTAAAATACTTAGAAAATGAAAATTACTTAAAATAATAATAATTAAAACCAACATTGGAACTTAATGCCTTTTACCCAAAATTTTAAATTTTGAAAATATATATTAAAACTATTAAATACAATTATATTAATATACCACTTATAAATACAATTCTATTACATTAATGGTCCATTATTTTCCAATATTTTTCAATAGTTATCTCCTCTTTCCAATAATTAAAAAGCCAAATGGCCCATTATTTTCCAATACTTATTTCCTCTTTCCAATAATTGAAAGCCAAAATAACTAACCATACTTATAAACACTTTATATCACATTAAAATATTGGTCGTTCTTTTCCAATACTTAGGCCCCTTACCAATAATAGAGGAGACATTCCCTTTTCAGTATATACTCAACATGGTCATGGTGTATTGCATTTCTACGATTTGCTTTTTTGAACTCGTTTGGATGTGTTAATGTTAAAAAACATTATAGAAAATAAAGTGGTTTTGTTCATATAAAACGAGGAGAACAGTAATGGAATTGACTCGTTTTGTGATAATTTATTTATTTATCATATTATTAATATATTATAAATTAAAAGTTAAAGCATACAAATTAACGATGAGAATGAAAAAAAAATATTATGGAATGGATAATTGAAAAATAGGAGAAACATTATTTAATAGAAGGAAGTTTTGTGAAATATTAAATATCTAATAATATTTTAGAAGAGTAAATGTACAAATATTTCAAGAAAAATAATTTTAAAAATTTGAGGTAGAGAATGTATGATAAATTTATTTCTTATTGCTGAAGAAGAATATTCAATGTGTTTTTTACTAGATTCATCTTAATTTTAGATTTATGAAGTATCTAGATAGATTAAATCTGTTGAGCTGCAAACCTCTTTTTTAGTGAAAATTTTGAGGAAAAGTTTGCATCGTGAGAGATTTGATCACTCTCGGCACTTGAATGTGTTTTTTACTAGATCCATCTTAATTTTAGATCTATCAAGAACTCAGAGAGATTAAATCTGTTGATCTGCAAACCTCTTTTTTGAGTGCAAAACTTCAGGAAAGGTTTGCATCTTGAGAGATTTGATCACTCTCGCCACTTGATAGATTTACAATTAAGATGGATCTATGTTGGTTTCTGTTGGTTTGAGTCGTATGCGGCGAAAGAAAATCTATCGAAGATATGATTAATTTTATCAATAATATGTGAATACATCTAATATTAATATAATAATTTTAAATATTCTAAATATGTCTATATTAATCTGGTCATTTTAATTTTAATTTTCTTAGTTACCTCAGTTTGATGAGATGATAAATGTTGTTAATAACTTTAATGATGAAAAATGATTAAATAAATTTTTTGAATGCAAAGTAACAATGTAATAGTGTTGAACGATAGAAAATGTGAATAATAAGAATGTAATCAATTACAAATAGTCTTCATTATGATCAATCTCAAACTATTTTCTTCTACTACTCTTATTATCACCCTTGTCATATTTTCATATCGATGATTATATGAAAAGGATAGTTGAAATTGTAAACCATTTAAATCTTTTGGTCGAGTTGTTGTAGTAAATATCATACCTTGTCTCTTTTTCTCTCCAATATTAATAGGTTGAATTATTATAACACAAAAATCAATGTACATTGCCAATAATATTTTGTGCTTACACTGAAATCAATGCACATTTCTAATCCAATCACCTTAAAATTAATGTACGATCATACATCCATTTACATCAAATCATAAATCAACATCTACAATGAAATCAATGAATTTGATGCAAGCAATAAAATAAGACTAGAAAACAACTTCTACACTGAAATCAATGCATCTAATGCAAGCAATCATATAGGGTTGGAAATCAACATCTACATTCAAATCAATGAATCTAGAGAAAGTAAGAAAATAGGATTAGAAACCAACATCTACACTGAAATCAATGCATTTAGTGCAAGAAATAGAATAGGATTATAAATCACCATCTACACCATCTCTCTATCCCTCCCTCTCAACTCCTCTCTCCATCCCTCTCTCCTCCTCTCTCTCATCTTTCCTCTCTCTCCCTTCTCTCCTACCTCCCTTTCTCCTCCCATCACTCTCTCTCTCTCTCTCTCTCTCTCTTCCCTCCAATCCTCTCTCTTTCCCCATCAATCTCCTCCTCCTCTCTCTCTCATCCTTCCTCTCTCTTCTTTTCTCTCCTACCTACCTCTCTCTTCCCCCATCTCTCTCTCTCTCTCTCTCTCTCTCTCCAAATATCTTACTATATCCCTCCCTCTCTCCTCTATCCTTCTCTCCCCTCTTCTCTACATATCTCCTCCTTTGTCTCTTTATATCACCCCTAAACATACACACACTCTCTCCATCTCTCTCTTGTCACTCCCTCTCTCTCTCCACTTCTCACTATCTATGTCTTTCTCCTTCCCTCCCTCTCTCCCCCTCAACCTACATCTCTCTATCCCTCCCTCTTTCCTCTTATCTCTCAAGTCATCTCTCTCATCCTTCCTCTCTATCTCTCTATCTCTCCTACCTCCCTCTCTCTTCCCCCATCTCTCTCTCTCTCTCTTCAACCTCCAATCCTCTCACTATCTCCCTACCTCTCTCCTTCTCTCTCTCCCCCCTCAATATTTGTGTCTCCCCCTCCCTCTCTTCCCTTTCTCTACCTCTCTCACTCCTTTCCCTCTCTCTCTTTCTTCATTCCTCCTCTCCCCTCTCCTTAGTTCATCTCCATCTCTCCCTTGTCACTGCCCTTATCTCTCCACCTCTGTCTTTCTATGACTTTGTTCTTCCCTCCCATATATATATATATATATATATATATATATATATAGTTAATATATATCATGTTATAGTAATATATATTATAATATAGCAAATTTAATATTGTATTAATCCAAAGTTATTAAATTTAATAATATTAATATTAGAATATATTAATATGAATACTAGATTTAATATTAATAGTAGGCTTAATAAAAAATTTTTCTTCATGGTATTAATAATAATTTTTCCCATGGTATTTAACCCATAGTTTTGGTATATAATTAGATGTTGATTTCTAATCATATTTGATATATTTTTATCTATTTACTATACTTATGTATACCTTTTTTATATTTATTTATTTACCATACCTTTTTTATAAATATGGTATTTGGCCCATGGTATTAAGCACATGGTATTAAAATAGTATTTGGCCTATAGACTTCATCTAAATAAAACTTTTTTTTGAGTTTTCTTAAATATAAAAAAGTTTATGGAGTAAATATAAAAATAAAAATAAAAATAAAAAAATATATTTTTTTATATATATCTTTAATATCCAATTAAAAAACCAAAATATTTTAATATATGAATTTTCTTTTAAAATTAATATGTAACCAAAAATCAAAGTGCTTTAAAAGTATGGAAAAAGCCAAAATGCTTCATAGTTACTTTGAAAACCAACCAAAGGAGAAAAATATCATCATCCAACATCTCTTCGATAAAATATTGATATGTTTTAATACATGGCTACGTTAAATAAGATAAATCCGCTAAATTGGCAAACTCATGCATTAAAAGAGATTATTGAAACAACGTTTAAGATACAAATGAATTGGATAATTTTTGTATTAGAATCATTGACATGATAACGATGTTTTCTTGGTTTGGTTTAAATAGTTGTTTAGAAAAAAGAAAAGAAATATACATGGTTGATAATTGTGAAGATTATTTTAAAGAATGAATCATTTCTAAAGAGTGATGTTTAGAATTTTGAATTGAATATATCAAAGATGAGTGTTTTTTGAGTTTTTTTATTAACAATTAAAATTAATATATATAATAAATTAAATCCGTAAATTAATAAAAGTTAAATAGTAGTAATGGAAAAGAGTAAATAATGTTTTCTGGTTAATATTTTTTAATTTATTTTTTATATGGGTTGAGGTTGGAGGGGACAAATAGGATAGAGATATGGATGTGATCCCACAAAGCAATAATGGGAAGGGATTGCTATGCAATCCCTCCCATATGTGTGACACCTCATTTTTATTTTCTCACAATTTGTGATTAAATATTTGTAATGTAGGGTTATCAACATTTATAGTATATATATATATATAACGTTAGTAGGTGTACTTTTATTAAGAAGATTGATGTAATAAGATGTTCTTAATAATTGTATTAGGGTAGATGGGTTTTATGGAAATGGTTATGGGATGAGATTTAGGGTAAGGTTAAGGAAATTATGGGAATATAGGATTTAGGATTAAGTTAAGTGGTTTATTTGTTATGGTTATGGACTAGCAATTGCACCATCACTAGAGGTTGCAAAGGAAACGTCGTAAGATTCTTAAAGAGATCCAATAGTTGCTAAGCAAGATATCTGTAGTGATTTTGGTCAATTTTAGTAAAGGAAGGAAACAATGACACTAATAGATGCTCTGTTTTAAACTCCATATTACAAGTTCTCCTTGACCTTCGATAATGTGCAAGGAACCCTTTTTCTTTGAGAAATAATGCTTTAAAAGCTTACAACAATTGGGAAAAAGATTTCACGTTGTGAACTGCATATCTATGCCATCAAAATCACCCACCTAGCCTCATTTTCACCGCTCGAGAGGTTTTGGACCCATGTCTCTGCACTAAGAAAAGCCCAATCATCTCGCTGTCTACTGGTAGGCCACATTCTCATTTTGAGTTTTCCGTTTCCTCAAGCTTACTATATTACTTTTCACATGGATTCCTCCCAAATTCTAAAGGTAATTTATACCAAATTGTTGATGTAATAGTCCTTCCAAGTCCAAAGAAATGGAATACTTTATTGATTTCCAAACAAGTTACTTCAATGCAGATATCAACGGCCTCCATAAAAAGAACAAAATTTAATTAACTAAAACCATCATCAAATATATAGAAATATGGGTCACCTTTGCCTCCATAAAAAGGATAAAATTTAATTAAATTAAACCATCATCAAATATACAAAAATATGGGTCACCGTTGACAGAGTTTGCCATAACCTCACATATAACTGCTCCAGAATAGCAAGATATTATATCTAACAAATGGAAGTATCAAACCTGGGCTCATAAAAGGTCACCTGGTTGTTCCAATATTGAAGTGCGTAGCCACTTATTACCAGAAAAGCATTAATGCATTGCCAACCAAAAATTAATGCATAGACCCCATGAGATGACTTCGCAAGAAATGATAAAGCCAAAAGGATGCTGCCACGGAAGCTACATTTTGAAATAGTAGCAATTTGAAATAATCAGGGACAGAGATAATGTAAAGCCTCTTGAAGAAACATAGAGGTACAAATGGTGTGTATCAAAGCATCCACAGCATACGCAAGCTGAATGGATTGGCAAGGAAATTAGGGACTACATCTCATATCCAGGAACAGGACAGTGCAAACTCCCTTGCCACTTTTCAAGAAGAGCCTGATAGAGTCATGGACCAAAAAAGCATCAAGAAGAACTCAAGGAAAATATTGAAGAAATGGATTGATTAACGGATAAAGTAATTGAAAAAACATGTCTTGACTATGAAGGAAGAGAAATTCACACCACAAGCCACCAGAAAAAAATCACCGCATGGAAAAGAGCCCAATCCTTGCTAATCAGAGAGAATTAGGTATAGACATAAACTGAAACAGACATGAAATTCAAATAATAGAATAACTCGCTGCATAAACATCCACTTTGTATAAAAACTGGATTCTTGTGTCAATACAGAAATAAACTACTAGGGGATTCAAATTTGAGGTCTCCAATAAGACACCGCAATGAGTTTTTTTCATAGATAGATACTTCGCAGGGATCACTATATCAGGCTTTTAATTTTTAAATTCCTTTTTTTATTGTAGAACAAACCCTTAATCTTGAGTTCATTAGTTATGCCGAATAACATTCACAAAACTGCTTCCTTTTAGCTCTGACCTTGGCTTCATCACTGTCTTTGTAGCAGATATGTCCACCACCTGTAAAAACAACAAAACAGTAAGCCTTTGAAGCTTTCAATGTGGCCAGGTTAATATGTTCATGATATTAAAAGATGATTACGTCATTTTTATTCACTTACTTTATGCTAACACTTTCAATGAACACACAGGTAATTGAGTAACAAAATGATCTGCATCCCCTGAAGGCTAGAATCATTATTGAAAGTTTAGCCCTTTCAGAAGATACAGTGAGTTCTGTCTGGTTTCTATATGATGAATTTTTGCCAATGCCATCTATTTTGAGTTCTTCAGTGAATATCAACTCCTACAATTTATCTACAATAAAATCATCCCAAGCAGGGCAGTCTAATGTAATAGCAAATCAAAATACATGTATTCCAAACTACATAGAGAATTAAATGGATGAGAAGAGTAACATAAAATTTTTCCTAATATATTAATATTTTAGAATAGAGGCTTCTGTGAATTGAATTATGACGAGCTTCTTCTTTGGATCCATCACAGAAGTAGTTTTAGTGCCAAAAACTATTACTACTTATGTGATGGATCCAGAAGAAGAATTTCATCAATATTAATGTTTATAAATGGAAAGTGAGATTACCATTTCAAGGGCAAAAAACATTTTTACATTTTATATGAAACTGATCATATATTTGACGAAGAGAGTAATGGTCTCCCATTCCAGTGTTATAATTATCCTCAAATACCAGATGCCAAAATCCTGCCTTCAGAGCTTGCTTCAATCTGAAGTTAATGAAATGGCACTTAATCAGAATAAAAGAGGAGAGGCCATTTGTCTGTCACAGGCCAAACTGAACATTTGAAAGAGTGCAACATGGTTGTTAGCCATTTTGTTGCCACTAACTATACCTAATTAGTGATTCTCACTATGAAGAAACCAGCGGTGCCAAAAAACCAAAAAAATTGTACTCAAACAAGTGCATGTATTGTATCTGCACACAGTTAGCCAAGGCCTCACCTTTTTAGTTCATTCTGATGATCATCAAAGAAAAAAAGCACCTTTCTCTGGTCTAAAATATCATATTCTTTCATTACATACTTCCATTGAATGCTTCCAAAATCAATAAACTGTTTTCTAGAATAATATCTGCAATTGGGATCTACATAGGCTGACCCTTTCTTCAAATAATTTTCAGGATGACGAGGGGTAATTGATATTATAGGCTTCTCAGGCATGGCCTGCCTTAAAACCCATGTGGAATGACCTTTGAAAGCACCACTCTCTATCATCAAATCTCGTTTTAACCACCTTCCAATGAACCAGAGGCAAAAGCTGTGATCAAAACCCATAGCGAACATATTATTTTTTATAGGTCTTGTTTGATAAATAGGCACAAATTCTTTTAGGGAATGAAGAAGGTCATCCTTTGTCCAATTCACAGTAGATCCGTGTCTTGACCTGCCTTTAGACAAAGATGGAAATGGGCATAATATTTATATCCAATAAATGAAGAAAAAGACCCAGAAACTTTAAGAGCACTCAAAGAAAGCCATATACACCAAGATGAAGAGCGTTTAAGTTCTTATAGAAGAGAGTAGTCACAAAAATGCACCAAATGTCAAATGATCCAACAACTCTAACAAATGAGAATCTCACTGCATATATAACAGAGCACTGGTTCAGAGATCAAAGATCTTAAAACATGTAAATATTCCAATAATTTGGTTCAGTCAATTAGAGGTTCAGATGATCATGTTGACTGTGTGGTATAGTGGTTGAGATTGGTGTCACCACCAAAATGAATGAGGTTCAACCCTTTATGAGAATAGAGCCCAGATCATGTGTGAGAATTGGGAAAGTTTGACAGGCCCCATGTTAAAGCGGGCTTTATAGCAACAATGCAGAGTTGGAGTTCATGGCTCTACCCAATATGTGGAATTGGGGTTCATAGCTCCTCTAAAAAGCTGAGGCAAATATTCAGCAAAGCACATTCTTCTGCACATAGTCTACGAATCTGTATGTGCAACTTCCACGACCTGCAACTTACAACGAAAATTTAAAAATAAAAAAAAAACTTTGAGTTGATAATAAATCTATATCTGTTAGAAGGGTGAAGTTTAATTGGTATTTTTGCTATATTATGTAAACAAAGAGTGCAGTTTAATTTGTAAACAAAGAAATCCAAAAAAATATTATGCAAAAAACAATTTAAGATTCAAAAATACCCTAAATAACTTAACCCAACAAGCAGCATCAAACAAGACATGGATAAAGATACATGGTAGAATAATTTTACTTACTGGGGTCCTAACCCAACAAGCAGCAGTCAAGACATGGATAAAGACGCAGAGTAGAATAATTTTACTTACTGGGACTCTGTTCTACTCAGAAACTGAAGCATTGTTTTCATGACAGTTTGTGCAATATCATCCCTAAAAGCAGCAGATGATGGAGGAAATGATTTTATATGAAATGAAGGGGCTAGCATATCCATAGCCAATGGGGTTCCCACATTGATATAATGAGCCAGCTTATATTTCAACAGAGCTTGCCAGATCTTCTGCATATCAGGCACTAGTTAGTACAAGGCCTCTTTGTTGGAATAGTCTGTCAAAACCTCATTTCCCACCAGGACTATGTTGATATTGGTTGCAAGAAAGGGCACAATATTTTTGCTGACCGATTGGTCTGTGGCTGACTGGCTAGCCGAGACACTGGAAAGTTCGTCATTCATAACACTCACGAGCACATTAAGACCGGTGTTGGCCAGTGACCTAAGGATTTCAAGATTAGCACCATAGATTTTAACATTGCTAGCCTTCAATTTTCAGATCAACTGAATTGATTATTTTACAGAGGGCAGATTGTAGCCATGCTACCCAAAAGCAACACCGATGCCATTATTCTGTGCATCTGTGGAACAATGGCAAAGAGAAAAACATTAGACTTGTGAAAATAATGCAAGAACTGTATATAATCAGATACTAGTCTATGACATTAGGAAAATTCAGAGCGAAAACACTGGAAAACCATCAGATCTACTTGCAGAGAGTAATATTAAAAGAAGGGAAACCCCATAAGCAAAGATATATTAGTACCAAAAGGTAGTATGCCAAACCGAAGCAATAAAACCTTTAGTCGTGGAGTAAAAAATATAAAATTATCAATTTCCACAATAAGTAATAGCAGTCAGGCTAAGAAACAAACACCACGGTACTCCTAGAGAGCCAAAATCTGAAGAAGCTTCATTCCCCGAGCCAAAATCTGAAGAAGCTTCACTGTCTCTGAGTACCACCTTTTGAATGGCGGCATATGTGGGAACCTTGCCGGAAAGTTGAGTCCCTTGTATGAGAAAAAACCCAAGAACTAAAACCAGAGAGAACAAAAGGTTTATAACACTTAACGGGGAATAAAATGCAAACAAGACCTTTACTGGAAGGCTCGAACTCGAGCCGCGGATTTTCTCTCTGGTTTACAGAGCTTGTTCAGAATCGAGCATGAAGAAAATGACTACCGCAATTGTGCCAGCAAACAGGGTATCGTTACCCTAATAGAGTCCAAACACATCATGATCGTCCGATTTCATATCCAAATCTACGACTAAGCAGAAAACGCTTATATCAAACTAAATAGTTACAACTACTTTTGATTTTTCATCCAACGGCTGAATATGTTTTAATCGTCTAACATCTAATCTAACGGTTTCAAGTTATGACACGATGCACATAGCAAAGTTGTTTTCAAATAATAACGCCTTACGGCGTAATTAAAAGTGTGGTTATTTGGCTATAGGGTATGGGGTTTGAGGACAAGGTTAGGAGTATATGGTTAAGGGTATGGGTTAGGGTATGTAGTTATTCTTAATAGGAGTTTGGGAGTATATTGTTACTTTAGGGTTAGGGGTAAGGTATGGATTGGGGTATTTGAGATTTCAAATATGATTAAGGATATATGAATTTTAAGGTCAGGGTTGGGTGGTTTTTGTTAATGGTATGGGTTCGTGTATGGTACAAGGGTTGTAGGAATGTGGTTGAAGGTATAGAGATTATAAGGAATGGGTTTGGAGGAAATGAATAGGGGGTATTGGGTTAGGAGTAGGGTTAAGGTATGTAATTATTTTTAGTTGGAGGTAGATGATATGTAGTTGGAGTAGGGTTAAGGATAAGGTACAGATTAGGGGTATTTACTTAGAGGTATTTTTATGTTGAAATACAAAAAAAATTCTAGATTAAAATACAATATATAAATTTACATTTAAACTAAACATTTAAGTACTTTTCTCTTTTGTTATTAGATGCATATATAATTGGGAGTATCTTCCCAACCTCATATCTCTCTCTCTCTCTCTCTCTCTCTATATATATATATATATATATATATATATAATTTTTTTCCTGTATTTTTTTATGGGAGTAATAGAATTTGTAACTCAATTTTCTTGTATTAACATTGCTAAATATAAGGTTAATTCCGTTCATTATCACTATAACAAATGAATACACCATCTTATCATTAATATAAATATTAACTCTTTAATATTAAATCAAACTGATTGGAAAATTGAACTAAAAATCTCAAATATATTTTACATACTACTTTACATAACATACTTCTCCAAATAAACTATATCACAAAAACATAACAGATTTTTAAAAATTATATTAAATAACTCTACTAAGTTACTACCTTGATGTGGTGAGAGCCTTCAAACTTGTGTTCTTACAATAATGTTTTTCGACCCACCAACAGAAAATGAATATGAATTCATCCTGAAAAATATAAATGACTAGCAGTCCAATTAAATCATATAGAACGTGATTAACACTCTAGAGTACCTTTGAAAGAATCGAATCATATCCAATTACGATAAGTCGTTTCCCCTAATGTGTATACCGCTGAAGAAATCTGAACTCAAATCCATTAGATCGAGATTCGAGGATACATATTTGCAATATGTCGATGCTTTGCTTTGATTTAGGGTTTGAAAACTTTTTTACTTTTAAAAATATTTTATATTTTGTCTGCTGCTTTAAATGTTTTAAAATAAATTTCATCAAATTTTAGTTACTGGTATTGATTTATGGTATCGTAACAAAGTCTATTTAGAAGTTAATAATATCCATGGTAAAAGGAGTAAATATCGATTGTTAATTTTATAGAATATTTTGATTTCAAAATGAGTTATGGTTTTTGACCATGTGGTATTGATAAGCCATAGTATTGACCCATGGTATTGTAATAGATCTTAAATTTAAGTAACAAATCCTAAATTATTATGATTATTAGATTTTTTTTAATTTTTTAATTTTTAATATAATTTTTATATTTGATAAGTCAATTAAAAACCACATAAAATTATTCATCAACTAATTATAGAAAAATGACTAATTACATAAAATTAGTCTTTAGTGCGACTTTTTGAAGGTTTTTCCGATGGATTTTTCTAGTCTAATTTCTCTAAAATCCGGTTGGAATTCATTGAAAACATAGGTTTGACGGGTAACTTTGCACAATCAAAGTTCCCTAGGGGTTTTTTAGGGTGGTGAATCCATATATATAGTCAAAAAACCAGTTTAAATAATAGAAATCAAAATTTTACCTCAAATTTTTTCACCGGATTGCGGCACTCCATAAAGTCACACTAAAGACAATTTTCAAAATATTCAATTTAATAATTTTTTATTTTTATTTTTAATTTCAAAACTAATTGAGAATTAAAACTTTTTGACTAAATTCAAAAACAACATAACTTTCCTTGCGAAGACATAATACAAATGCTCAACCAACTCCAGTATACTCCTATTATTTTTTAGTTTTTCAATTTAGTTATCATCCTTTCACTCTTCCAACTACCTCCATGATACTTTCATTTTTCTTGCTTTGAATTTTTAGAAACCACAGTGAAAATTGAATGCTTCGTGGGAAAATTTAACCTCACAATTCACTGCATTCTTCAACTCCTCACCATAAAAAATTACTAAACTCTATATCATCTAATTGATTTACACCATATATATAACTGAAAGGGATTAGGATATGAAGAACTTTGGAATCACAAAGGGAGAAATGGAATAGAGATGTATTGTGATGTTTGTGTTCATTCACTTCATGGCGGTATATGTGGCTATAACTTCTATTAATTTTTCATTGACATGTAAGCCATATTTTCATACTGATTGCAGTTATAATTATCGGTATCTATATGACCAACAAGCTTGATTACCACGTCTTCAACATCAGGATTTTGATAGTTTTGTTTTGAAAGGATGCATGTTGAAGAAAGCTCATCAAGTCTCATCATCGATAGACGCTCACGATAAAAGGGACCCAAACGATATTTTATCCTTCCGAAATGCCATCACATCTGATCCTACTAGATCGTTGTTGACATAGATGATGGAGAACTCAAAGAATATGTGCTCATGGAAAGGAATTTGATTGAGGTGAATCGCGAGAAGAGTGGTGGCGATTATCCTTCCTCACTTAGGATTGGAAGGTGCCCTTCCTCCATGTCTTGGAGACCTATCTTTGTTGCACTCATTGGATCATTATTACAATAATTTCAAAAGAAAAATTCAACCCATCTTGTGGTAGCTCAAATAATTGGGACTGCTTTGCATTTGTTCTAATCTTCTATATGGTTCTCTTCAAGTTGAGTTTGGGCATCTTAAAAATTTGAGAATACTTGACCTAGGGTTTAACCTTCTCAAGGGGTCAATTCCAAAAGTATTAGGTAACTTCACACACCTACAATATATCAGACTTTAAGAGAACAACTTGACAGGGATTGTACCAATGGAATTTTTTCGTATAGTACTTGGAACAACTTTTCTTGTCCCACAATGTTCTGAGTGGTGTTATTCCAACTTCTCTAAGAAACTACACATCTCTTCAAGGATTTTTCAATGGGTACATGTTGTTGCTACGACAAACACCCTCCAATATTTTTCTTACACTTGAATTTTGGAGCCTACTTGTTATCCTATGATCTATCATTCCTTGATTGTTCATAGTCATTTCATGGTTGATTGATTTTTCCCAAGGTTATAACTGTCAAAGTCACTTGCTTACATATGCTCAACCTTTGAGGCATTTACAAGCTCTCTTCTTTCAAGCAAGCATAGAAGTAAATGTGTACCTTAGAAATTCAAGCACTGTCTAATCATTGTTAACAGTGACTCCGTAGATGCCGAGGACAATGATTGCGCATATGTTGATGATAATGACTACGCAATACTTAGTGGATGATGAGTGCATAGTTCTAAGAGACAGTGCTTGCGCAGTATCTAAAGACAATGATTGTGTAGTTCTTGGAGAAATAAACCATGCAGCCCCTACATAAGTCAGTGCACAACACAAAGTTGATAGTTATCTCGCTATCGTAGAAATTTTATCATCTTCCCAGTGAGTTTTCTCAATTGTCGCTTTTGTGCACTTTGGTTTTCATTAGTGTCACTTTCAACTTTGCGAATATCGTTTTTTCTTGCCTTTTAATTTCAAAAGTGGCTATTTTGTTTTCTCTTTGATATCGTATGTCACTTTCACTTTCCTTAGCTTTTTCAATTGTCATTAACATGTTTTCGTACTGACACAGTTGTCACTTTTGATTGTTTTCACTCTTTCATGTGTCGCATTTTAGTGCACCACTAGAGGCCACCTCAGTGCATTATTCTGTAGCAGTTGATCCTATATATCATAAGAATATGCGCTACACACTTTCCCACAACTTAGCCCACTATTTGGTTGCAGTAAAAATTCCTCTGGTTACTTGTATTCTAAGTGTGGAAAAGTGATGCATTAACTATCACACATAGAAATAAGTGTTGTTTTGTTGTCATTTGAAGGAATTCAGGTTTATTTTGAGTCTTGTGGTGTATATTGATGTTATCCATGTGATATCACCATTTCAGGATTGATTGCATACCCTCTTGTCTCTTGTCTCACTCATCCCACACTTAGTCATTTTGAAGCTTTCACTATCTTTGCAACTTGGTCAACCTTTGATCAATATTTCTCCCTCCTGTAACTTCACACTGTGCATTCCTATACCATAGTGAAGCATCTACTATCTCTTGAGATTTTGCACTATGCATTCTGAGAGGAAAGTCTCCCCCCATCAGAAAACTGAGAAACCTTGAAACCTAAGCCACCAGTCTAGTTATCTATCCATGATAACTTCATAATCATTGTTCCCTCTCATCTGAATTGTGCATTGCGCAATTTTAGTGGTTAGTGAGTCCTCTCTGTGTGACTAACATTCCCAACTATGCAGTTTCCTAAGCCTTCCCCTTAGTCACTGCACATTACATAATTTCAGTGAGCAACCCTCCCTCATTGCTTCTCTAAGTTGCCCAACTATGTATTTATATTCACTAGGTGAGCCTCCTACTACAAATTATGTAGTTCCTTTGGATAAGGGATCATATTTGTGCCACTAAAGTCCTCAACTACGTAATCCACTGAGCCTGTCTCTCAACCACAACACATTGTGTAGTTATAATGACTAGTCATGCTCCTCCTATTGATTGAGATCCCTCACTATGAAATAATTGTCCCTAACTTTCTCCCTACTATGAATTGCACAGTTATAGTGGATAGTGAGGCCTTATTTAGCCCTTGTGATTCCAAAATATGCAATATATGTCTCTTCCTTTTTGGGCACTCCTCAGTACAAATCATCAGTCAACAAGCTCAATACATTGCCTCCTAGACTCCCTCACTGCACATGAAGACTTTTCATTCCCTCTTGTACTACGCATTTCACAGTTCTAGTCAGTAGTAAGGAATCCCTGAGTCCCTAAATCTCTAAACTATGAAATTCCTAGCCTCTTACTCTTAAAACCATTGCATGTTATCTCATCTTAATCAACATCTTCCCTGAGTAAGAAGAGTTAGAATAGGTGGTTTTTGGACTGATGTTGGATTTTCATGAGTGGTCACCATATAGAAGTATTATCATCCAAACATGGTAGGGTAATTCTTAAGATAGGTCATCAAGGTGAGGCTACAAGAGAGTAATTGTGAGGAAGGAGCATAGGAAGAACCATCATGAAGAATAAAAATGAACCTTCGATTAAGATACATAAGCTAACTTCGAATGTTTCAATATTCATCTAGACAGTTTTTTGGGTGAAAATGAAGAATAAGAAAATATCTATCATGAATAAGTCAAAGTCAAAGTAGCAAGGAGAGAATCTTGGAAATGCCACATCATCATGAAGTTCCATGTCATAATTTCCAAGTTATGGCTTGTACACGTGTCATCACAATGAAATATGTGTCAATGTGTGGAAGTCTAAGGGTCACATGTGGAATATGAAAAGTCACATGTTGACCAAATAGTTAATAAAAGTTCAAAGGTCACTTAGGAAGTCCAAGAGTCATGAGGGAAGTTCAAGAATTATGGGGATATGAAAGGTCATTCCTCTTGTTATAAACGTTCACCCTCATAACTTGAGAAAAGGGGATTTTGGAGTCTTACAATTTGTAGAGATAGCCTTGGCTTCTCTTGCTTGGCATAGGAGAGGAGATCATTATTTGGAGAAGAAAAAGTGACTTAAAGTTCCACTATTGGAGCTAGTGTCTCCCCATTGTAACCATGTACTTTGATATTTCACTCAATTATCATAATCTCACTGAGCCAACACATTTTCATGCATGTAATGTGAATATTGTAAAACTATTCTTTGGATGTTTACGACATATGTTATGTTCATATGTACTAAATAAATTAAACTACTTCATTTTCTTTGGTGCTTATTGTCTTGAATGTGTGTTTTATTTTCTTTAATGATCATTGTGTTTATGTGAACTATTTCGATAGATAATTAATAAATATTTCCTTCCTCTCGTGTGCTTCTATTAGGATAATATTATTACTTTCCTTCAAGAGACTCGCATTTTAATTCCCTCTCATGAAAGCCTCCATTTACACATTGCAATTGGTGTTTCAAAATGTCAAATTACTTGTTAATTTGAAAGGTTATGTGCATACTCTCTTACGTTATTTATTGCAATTAAGGAAAACCTTTGAGTTATGGTGTCCAGGTCGATACTCTGGATGGGGATCATACTGCAAAAAGTGTGAGGTTTAATTGGGACATAATATAAGGGAGACCCCCTTGGTTGACGGATTTCCAACACCGTTAACAAATTCCATTGGAAGCAGGGCTAGATGACATGTTATTCCCATTGATTCGATTTTAATCTCTTACCTTAAATTGATTATTCCCATATCATACTCCTAGGATTTTTTCCTAATAAATTAAAATGTAAGATTTTAATGCACGTGGAACCTTTTTATAACTTGTCTCAGTTAAAGTTTGATGGCGAGGGTGGTACATCCATAACTGAACATACATCTCATTTTCTCAAGTTTTTTTAATCTTATGAAATTGATTGTGAATATGTTTCTTGTATATTATTCATCCTCACACTTGAAGGTTGAGTTATGGTTCCATACTCTACCATATGATTTTATTCATTCAATTGAACAACTATGCAAGGAGCTTCATTGATCCTTTGATAGGTATGATTACCGAGATGTTCATAACATGATTAATTAACTAAGAATGAAGCCTAATGAATCAATTGAGGATTTTTCTAATCTATTTCTTCACCTATGTTATGAATTTCCTAAAGAAGACGCATATTGGGATTTCTTTAAAGAAAATTTTCAACGTTTGGTTCAAGAATCAAGTCTCTTTAAAACATTGTGAACCTGAATCCTTAGGTGATTATGCTCTCCCAACCTTTGAAAACCATGAGACACCTTTAATTTAAAAGGAGGAACCTACTATTTATTTTTTTCCATTCCCTCCTCCTTTCTGAGTACCAATATGGCTTCCACCTTGTGATGATGTTGAAGTTGGGAAATATAGAAATCAAATTCTTGATCTTTCTTTCCCACCTTCATCCACTTTCCATAATCCAGATTCGATTGAGGAGAACTTGGAATGGTTCATGAAGCCTAAGGTGCAAACTAATCCCTTTATCTTTTAGGATGATATTAACACCCATAATCTCAATCCTAAATCTTATCTTATTGAAAGTATGATATCTTCAAGGGATACTTTACATCCTCTATCATTACATTCTCATGATACATTGTCCCTTGATATGCTTGATCAATCTCTTTAAATCTCTCTTTATTTTTAGTTTTCTAATCCAAACAGTGAACACATGCAAGGTAGTCACATCTCTTAGGTAGAGGAACTGAAAGGTGAGGATTCTCTCCATCTCTCTTCTCTTTTTCAAAATTATTTATGTTGAGATGATGTTCCTCCATTATTGTCTAATTTAGAATCCAACAATATCATCATTCAATCAAATGAAATCAATTTGATTAATCAATCTAAAGTATTTTCCAACCATTAGTTTTATGATGATGACTCCACTGATGTATATGATGATGAACTCCCAAGTGTACCAACATACATTTCGGTTTATCAAGAATATTTTTATTTGAAATATTTAGATTAGAATCTAATATGGTCAAATAATATTTTCTTATGGAAACTTCCTCTTCAACTCACTATTCCTTGGATACTAGTGCTTGTAATAAGAATATGCCATGCTCTTCAAATCTCGCACCCGATAAAAATAATTTTGAATTGAGACAAGGTAGTCAAGCTATCCATGATGAAGAGAAAAGTTATAAAATTATTGAGCATCCATCCCATTTCTTCCAATCTCCTATTTTTCATCAGAAAATTTATTTATTTCAAGTTACTCGTGATTTTTGTCCAATTTATCCATCTCTAGATGTGTAATTAGAATAATTTTATGACTTGGGTAATATGTTTGTTGAGGTTGACAAAACCGATCAAGTCAATGATATAGATGGTTTCCATTCTGATAGTAGTGATCTTTATGAAACTAATGGAAGTATCTTTCCAAACACCATGCATGATATGATCCAATTCTTAAAATGAAATTCTACAATCCTTGAAATTTTTGGGACTTCTTAGGAAGTCCAGGTAGTTCAACTTCCATTAATGGTTATGCTATGTTCTCACAACTTTGGTGAGATCCCTAAAATAAGTCAGATCTGGATTTTCTCACAAAATTATTTTGTTTACATGGTTTCACTGAATGAAAAATTATTCTTAAAATTTTATTGGTATTTAATATAAAGATTTTATAATTTTCAAGATTCAGTTTTTGATCATATTAAGAATTTTGTTTGAGTTGATTAATCCCCATGAAAATATCTTGTATAAAACTCGGGCTTGGAGTGTATATATTTCATGGATGCAAAAAGCTATGAAGTTGATTAGATCTTTCTTGTGAACATTGTGATGCTAATATTTTTCATTATGGCACAAGATATCCTCTTGAGTGTTATTAAATGCTTGAGTTATATGGTGAACCAAATTCCTCCATTTGAAATTTTAATTTCTCAAGTTGATACAAAGGTTGAATCTGATCCAGTACTGACCTGCTGTATCCTGATTTATTTTTCGTATTTTCTATACTAACATTCATCTTTATTTAATCTAATTAGATACAAGATTGTGATTTTTTGTATTCAACCTCTGAGGAGAATGATTCTATTATTCAAATAATTTCTGAAGCTACTGAAATTTCTGGTTCAAGGGTTACTAGGCCAATGGCTTTACTATGATCCACAGTCGGGTTCAGGGACCACTAGGCCATGTGTTTGTCATTTTGGAGATCAACCCCACTTATCTTAGAATCTATCCAAAAATCCAACTCAACCTAAGTATGAGAAACCCATCTCATCAAAACTATACATAAATGGAAAGGTTAGGCTGAAAAACAATGTCTCGCCTAGAAAAACCCATGCCATGATAGAAAATAAATACATGTAATACCATGCATGCAAAATATAGCAAGGAAAACACACATGCAAATTGATACCTACAAAGAATCCTATTGTAGTTTCTTGATTCCTACTTCTCCTTGCTTGATTCCTCCTTGTTCTTGATTTCTTTCCTTTCTTGGTCTAATTCCAAAATGCTCCAAGAAACTCTAAATGTCCCAAAGAGAGTGAGAGATAGAGAATAATGAGAAAGATCCAAAACTGAAATGAAAACAAATCTTGCCAACTAATCCTCAGAAGCATTTTTATAGATGAGGCCTCTATTTTGTTCATTTTCCATTATTTTCCTTCATTTTCCTCCTCACTTGTAACTTGTGACCTTTCATCTCCGTTTTTTCTTAATTTCCATTGTTTTTCATAAATAAATGTGTCAAATATGCCATTTTTAATTTCCAAATCCTTTTAATTTTCCTTTTCTAATTTTATTTAGCCATATTAACTAAAATGAACACCCATTAGGATGTTTTTCCCAACATTTAGCTTGGAATAAGTGTCCCATCAACCATAGTTATTATTTTAATATTTATTACATAAAAATTTTCACCGGGTTTGTTAGAGGCCCATGCCATGACAAAAAGGAACCACACGCAATACCATGCATGCTAGATCTAGCAAGGAAAACACACATGCAAATCAATAGCTAACAAGAATCATGTTGTAGCTTCTTGATTCCTTCTTCTCCTTGATTTCTTCCTCCTTCTTATTTCTTTCTTTCCTTTCTTCGTCCAATTCCAAAATGCTCCAAGAAACTCTAAGTGTCCCACAGAGAGAGAGAGAGAGAGAGAGAGAATAATGAGAGATCTCCAAAACCGAACTAAACAAAAATCTTGCCAACTGATCCTCAAAAGAATTTTTATATATGAGGCCTCTATTTTATTCGTTTTCCATTATTTTCCTTCATTTTCCTCCTCATATGTAACCCGTGACCTTTCATCTCCATTTTCTCCTAATTTCATTTATTTTTCATAAATAAATGTGCCAAATGTGTCATTTTTCCTTTCCGAGGCCTTTTCCTTTTACTTTGCCAATTTCCTTTATAAATATTAACTTAAATGAACACCACTAGGATGTTTTTCCCAACATTCAGCTTGGAATGAATGGCCCATCAATTGTGGTTATTATTTTTAACTTTATTACATGGAATTTTCACCTCGGTGTTCAATGGCACCTACAAACCAAAAAACCATTGAAAATAAAACATACTTCTTATGAAGATTTATAACAAATTGTTGAGGTATTTACAATGAATATATGTCTCAAAAGAAAAAATCATCATGACAATAATACTATGTACTGGATATTTATAACACAACTCATTAAGGTATTTACAATAGTACACACATATACAATTATGAACATTTCCTCAAGGGTGAAAACGCAAAGTTGGGAAACACTTTTTGGCATGAGATAGAATTCGGGAGAAATTTCTAATTTCTCAGCCGAGAAAAAAAGTCAACTAAATTTCTCGGCCGAGAGATTTTAAATATTTTGGTATTTTCTCAGACGAGAGTTTTGCAAACTCTCGGCCGAGAGTTTTATTGCCAAACTCTCGGCCGCAAACTCTCGGCCGAGAGTTTTCCCACGCGTTAAATTGGTTTAAATTTCTCGGTCGAGAGTTTTAAAAATTTCTCGGCCGAGAGTTTCTGGTCAATGAAAAACTCAGAAAACTCTGCAGTTTTGAGAAACCTGCAACTTTGGAGGGACAGAACACCTACAAAAAAAAAATGTTATATGTCGGACCAAGTACCATTAGATTCGTCTCTAAATCTAGTTTTTTATGATGTGAGATTTATGAAGTTTCATTAAAAAATTCAATTTTTTATTAATTTGTTACTAAACTGTGTCACTGTGGAATTTCATTGTTCGAAAAATTGCACTGAATGAAAATTCAATAACTTTCAAATGAGGACACGAAAAACTTCAAAAAAATCATAGTGCACTTCCTCTCCCTGTCTACTTCAAAAGGGTACTCTCATTTTTCTTATTGATGATCACATTGAAAAGAAAATCAAAGGATAATAAAATGTACTGAAACATCACTGTTTTTTTGTCTTCGTCCATTTCAAAAAATAATAAAAAATAGTGATTTGATCCGAAAATTACCAAAAAATAGTCTGTGCACTAGTGCAATATATGTAGATTATGATGCTATGGTTTTTTTCCAAAAAATGAATAACCTTCCCTAAAAAAAGTTAAGGATAATAAAGTGACTATTTATGTTTGCTTGAAAATTTCAAGTATATGCAGTTAGTAAACAATAAATTTACCCCTCTATATGTCAATATTTTTTTTTTTTAAATATCGGTATGGAGGTAAGACAATTCTCTACAATTCTTGTTTTTATGTCAAAGCATAATTTGCGATAAAAATATGAGTTTAGTAGAGTTGAAGTTGAAAAACATAGAAAATTACAATTTTCAACATCAAAAAAGGGCAAAAAGTGTTTCCCAACTTCACATTTTCACCTTCAACCAACAAATAAAAGGACACAATGCCCATATCAACAACAAGGGAATCCAAAGGTTCACACCTCCACCCTCAAAGTAGTACCAGGATTCAATTCCTTCCCAAGAAGTCCATAATCCACTGTCAAAGTCAAATCTACATATAATGCCCAACACTACAATCTTGCACCACTTGTCCTCTCATTAAATAATTACCGGCTCATTCTTCCAGGGCACACTCCGAATGTGCATTTGATTCCATATGGAAATTCTAATGGCCAAAAAAAATCCATACCCAACCTTAACTTATCTGATACACAGTCCCTCAGGCAATCTGGTAATCCCCTTCTGTGCATTCACTCACCTTCCAAGTTCCCTAGCATCCCCTATCATGGGTGATCCATCCTTTGGAAAGGCTTCCTTGCATTGGAATTTCAAACAAACAAGAAATATACCTGCCTCAAAATGATCATACTGTTGATATCATGCTCATGGAAATCAATGGAAACTATTGTGTACTAGTGTCCCACAATGGCCCTACTCCTGAATTTTTTTACCACCATACTGTTGCATGTTTCCATTCATTTTCCACTACTGCTAATTCTTGCAGTCAGTTTCAATCACCCAACTAGGCATTCTATGATTTATTATACCTAGCACATAATTTCCATTAGATTCAAAATAAATTGAAATAAATTCACATCTTACGTCATTGGTAGCTCGTAAATAAGGTACAATTGCAATTATTTTCACTTCCTATCACATCAATTCATACTAGTTGTTTGATCAAATCATCATGTATAAAATATCACATCTCCCTAGCTTAAAACAAAACCACCATAAATTAAAATCATGAATCACATGAAATCACCATTAACCATAATCATAAATAATTACTTGTAACCATCATAAGTCAGAATCACAAATCACATGCATAACAAGACTGAAATTAAATACTAATATGTATCCTTCATCGGTCCTTACTTCTTATTTTCCTTTTTTTACACACACCGAATCAATTGCCACACATGGCAAGCACCCGATGCCCTTGTTTCTCTTCACTCATATACACATACACATAGTGTAGAACAAATACATCCATATAGGACGTACAACACCACACAATACACATACCCACACCTAGTGTACAACACAAAACAATACATACACATACATATGATGTACAAGACAACATATAAACCTACATCCGGTGTACAATACAACACATAAACCTACACCCAGCATACAAAACAACACAATACATGTACATATACATAGTACAACACAAAGAATACACATACAATGATACCCCGACTACACAATGCACATACACAATACCACATGCCCACAACAAAACATGTACAACATGAACACAATACCACATGTACACTAGTACCATATGCACAACTAATACACAGTACCACTTGTAGACAACACTACCTACACAATCACAACATCTCATGTACATGGTGTTATCACTCTGTAATTTCCTAAGGCTGTGAAGGAAACCTAGGGGTAACCAAAAAACCACATTGGAGTTTAGGATCTAGCCCTCCTAACCTCAGAGAGGGATCTCTCTGTCATATTTAATTTTGTTGATTTAAAATTGTAGGCTAGATGTGAAGTTTAGGATTTGGTTTTTGAATTGGTTTGGTTGGAACAATAAGGGAAGGCCATTGGGAAATCGAGTCAGAAGAGCTTAAGATTATCAGATGTAAAAACAATCAAGCTTAAGTGTAACCGAGCAAGGTAGACATACTATTGGATCCTTTAGATTTAAATGAAATGTAATAGAAGAAAAGAAATAGGTTCAATTAAGAAAAAGAGCAGTTAAGAATTATTTAGCTTAATATTAGATTAAAAATTTTAAATTATCCACAACCAAAATCAGAGTGTATCTTTCAAAAAATTATGTTCTTCAACTTTATGTAAGATAATTATGAAAATAAACACATATGAAAATAGAGAAAATAGATTACAGTAAGAAGAAATTCACCACATAGATATGACACATGAATCCTGAAACAACTTGTCTTGTATTACTGCAAAAGGTCACTTGAACTCTGTGAACAACTTTACAATGAATAGTAGTATTTCTCATTACAAATCCCAACATCTATTACTTCAAATCATGAAGTATTTATAAAAATTATAAACTAAAATATCTTGAAAAAATATCAAGATATATTCCAAATATCTCAAACTGTGTTACAAAAATAGAACTGAAATATAGGACATTCAAAACTAATGAATCTACTTGGACAATATTTGTCGATTTCTGGTGAAAAAGAAGAGAAATTCGAATTTTATAACAAATATTGTTTGATGAGGTGGCCTCCAAGTCGCTAACTTTCTATGATATTTTTCCTCACAAAATTTTGAAAAACATGGTCGAGTTATCCCTTTCAATACCTCAATCCGAGATAGATGTGTAAAAAGTGAAAGAGGTTATTCTAGATGAAGATGTTTTTGAGATAAAACTCTCTTAGTTTCCCAAAATTCTTCTCTTGTTTTCATAATATTCTCTGCAAAAAGATGTCTAAAACAAGAGTTTGCACACTCAGAAAAATAGGATGTGAAGATGTGACTGTATCTCTCATTCTGTAATACCTATGCAAAATCAGAAGTAAGTTATTGTATTTTGGAATATTAGGAACACAAACCTCCATTTTATCAAGATTCATCTTTTATTGGCCACAATATGTTCTACAAAACGATGGCTAAAACAGGAAATTTATGCAAAACATGCATTCAAATATTCATGCAAAACTCTCAAACCATAATATCTGTTAAAAAAATGAGAGAGGTTTTTGTAGATGAGTTTTTTCCAGACAACAAACTCTCCCATTTTCAAAAAAATTGTCCTCATTTTTTTGGAAACCATGATTGAAATAACTGTGGTGAATAAGAAAAAAAAGTTTTTAGTGACCATGAAACAGATATATGATGTGGAGGCGAGAGGTGACATGGAGGTGGGGAATGATGTGGAGGCACATGGTTGGCAGAAAAAAATTGACGTATGAGCACAGAAGGAAGCCACGGGAATGGAACAGTAAGCGGGAGGAAATATGTGGAAGTAAGGGAGTGGAGATGAACCACGTGGGAAGTGTTGGAGGGGAAAGAGAGAGGTTTGGTGGTTTTCTGAGGGGGGTTGAGGTGGTAAGGGGTTTGTGAAGGGGGATGATGTGAAATAGCTTAGAGGTGACACATAGGGGTAGGACCAGTGGGGAGGAAACCGCTTTTCGGACCCCCCCACCCCCCCAATAAAGATAGGTGAGGCAGGGGGGGTTGAAAATCCTTGTCGACCGTTGATCTGACGAGGTGATGATAAAGTCGCCAATTGGAGCACAGAATTTAACCATATACGACAAAAAAAAAAATTATTTTTTCAAATCTGTAATAAAATCAAAACTATAGTACAAAGGAATTATTAAAATTTATTTAATAAAATTTAAATGATGTGATTAATTTAATCTCAACATACGAAATTATCTATGAATGCAGCATTTCGACTTGCAAGCATATTTTTTTATTTTTCTTAAGGTTTTAACCTTTTTTGGAAATAATTTACAATACGGAATATTATTTACAACATCTGAAATATAATAATCATAAGCTATAATCAGATGACCCTATAAAAATTTATAGGAACCTAACATAGGCTCTTATGGGGATGGCATCCTCCCTGTGATGTGCCAAGAACACCGTAGACTAGTAGTCTGATCCCAAAACTACAACATATTGTATCATAAAGCCTCTGTGACTGGAAATATTGAAACTGAAAAAAAATAAAAATAAAAAAATAAAAAAAATAAAAAAAATTCTAAAAACTGAAATCTAAAACACTTGAACTGAAATCTGAAATTGCAATCTAAAACTGAAACTGGTAAGATGCTCATAGTACTGAGCTTAATGGCACACATCTACTCACTCTAATTTGATAAAATGACTACCATTTCAAGTAATAAAAAACATCCAATGAAACCACTTAAGAAAATGGATACTTAACTAAAGTTTGCATTCGACTTCTCTAGGCAGAAAAATAAATTAAAAAAAGGCAACTCAAGTTTTCCACTGGATCCAATAGTTGTATTTATGAACCTGGAAAATTTTCCCTTCAGCGATGACCTCAATAAACTGACCAAAGGATCATGGAAAACATGCAACATAATATCTTCCGAATGGTTTAAAACAAACAAAAAAAAACCTCATTCCAAACTGTTTTTTTGTTTATGTTTTGAAACTGATTCTCTTCAAATAGAATGGGAGAAAATTGTTTTTCCTCCTTATTACCCATTGTAGTCAAGTGCTTTGAATGCTCTTGAATCTCATCAAATATAAAAAAAATATCATGTGAAACATGGAAATCTAAAAATGACTTAATTTAATTCAACATATACTTCATGTTGTTATTTAAAAAGAGTTGAGATAGCCTTTTCTCTTTTAATTATTTAGTTAGAGAATGAATGGAAAGAAGAAAGAGACCCTTTGATTACCCTTATCATTCTTTTGGTCACACAGAAGCTTGCAAGGTAGCTGCAAACCCTCATTAATTTCAACTGAAGGAACATGACTTGTAATAATATGTTGTCTTACTTTATTAACATCCAAGGATGAAATTAATGATTAAGAGCTTTTATGATTTTCTTCAAGGGATGTAAATTGAGATAAGATATAGCATGAAAGAGAATTTGAGAAATGGTCTTCATCATGCAAATATGATTTGTTTTTAATTACTGAATAAAACATTTCTTGTTCAAAATGTTCTTATGGATCAATATAATTAAGCTCTACTAGTTCTTTCAGATCACAAGACTGTTGTTGATTTTCATTGTTGTCCTCTACTTGATCGGGTTCAGGAAGCTGAATTTTTTCCTGAACCTCTGGCTAATCAGTTTGTTGTGCTGCTGCAAGAATTGTTTCATGTGGGGCATATTCATGAATATCTGGAAACATACATCATCTTTTTCCTCCAGAGGGCAAGACAATTCAAGAAAGGCTTATGCTTTTTTAAAAGGATTTTCATCTAAAGCCTCTAGTATTTCATTGTTTGTGAACTCATCATCATCATAGTAATCTTCTAGATATTGAATAGAACTTTCAAAATTATCACAAAAATTTTGAACCAACAAAAAATATGGATAATATTCTTTTTATTTTTTATAAAATAAAATATGAGAATTCTTTAAAGAACATATACTAAAAACTGGTAAATTTTCATACCAAGATCTAGCCTTTTCCTTAAAAGTTGGCATAAACTTTTTCATAAGACAATATTCATGAAATTTGACTTTAAGCTTTAGGATGTGCATATGAAACCTCAATAAATGTACATCATCATCATATCCTTTTTTATATTTAAACAATGGAAGATAAATTAACCAATCAATGTTGGGCATGGGATTTGGAAAACATGGGATTCTTGATTTGTGCATAGGAGCATACATGTGTTGTATCCTTGAACTCATTTTTAAAACCATAAACAATAGAATGAATTCACCATAAGCGCTCTACAATCTTGTATTCTTTGACAGTGGAGCCACCATGAAAACCTTGAAGCACTTGAAACATGGAGTCACCAGGTGAATGATTTAGCCTTCGTGTGTATGATCATTGGCCACCATCAGTAATTAGATATGGAACTTGATACGCTTTCTTGACGAAGATGAAACATTTCTCCTCAGTATGGTCTCCACTATGTTATCACTCTGTAATTTTCCAAGGCTGTGAGGGAAACCTAGAGGTAACCATAAAACCACTTTGGAGTTTAGGATCTAGCCCTCCTAAACTCAGAGAGGGATGTCTCTGTCAAATTTAACTTTGTTGATTTAAAATTTTAGGCTATATGTGAAGTTCAGGTTTTGGTTGGAACAACAAGGGAAGGCCATTGGGAAATGGTGTCAAAAGAGCTTAAGATGATCAAATGCAGAAATAATCAAGATTAAGTGTAAAAAGGCAAGGTATACATACTACTGGATCATTTATATTTAAATGAAATGTAATAGAAGAAAAGAAATAGGTTCAATTAAGAAAAAGAGAAGTTAAGAATTATTTAGCTTAATATTAGAGGAAAACATTTAAATTATCCAAAGCTAGAATCAGAGTGTATATTTCAACAAATTATGTTTTTTAACTTTCTGTAAGATAATTAAAAAAAGAAACACATATGAAAATAGAGAAAACAGATTAAAGTAAGAAGCACTTCATCACATATATATGGCACATGAATCTTGAAAGAAATTGTCTTGTAATACTACAAAAGGTCACTTGAACTCAGTGAACAACTTTACAATGAATGGTAGTCTTTCTCATTACAAATCCCAACATCTATTACTTCAAATCATGAAGTATTTATACAAATTCTAAACTAAAATATATTGAAAAAATATCAACATTTATTCCAAATATCTCAAACTCTGTTTCACAAATAGAACTAAAATATAGGGCATTCAAAACTAATGAATCTACTTGGCACTATATTTTTGGATTGTTGGCGACAAAAAATAGAAATTCAAATTTTATAGAAACTATTATTTGATGAGATGGCCTCCAAGTCACTAACTTTCTATGAGATTTTTCCTCACGAAATTCTAAAACATAGGGTCTAGTTATCCCTTCTAAAACCTCAATCCAAGATATTTGTGTAAAAATTGAAAGAGGTTATTGTAGATGAATATTTGTTTGAGATAAACCTCTCTCCATTTCCAAAAATTATGCTCTTGTTGTTTATTATATTTTGTGCAACATGATGTCTACAACATGACTTTGCCCAGTCAGAAAAATAGGCTGTGAATATGTGAATGGATCTATTATTATTATAATTTCGCATATTAGGATCACAAACCTCCTCCATTTTCTCAAGATTCATCTCTTATTAGCCACAATATGTTCTACAAAATGATGGCTAAAACAAGAAATTTCTACAAAGCATGCTTTCAAAGATTCATTAAAATATCCCAAACCATAATATCTCTTAGAAAATAGAGAGAGGGTTTTGTAGATGATTTTGTTTGAAACAAAAATCTCTCCTAGCTTCGAAAAAAAATTCCTTATTTGTTTGGAAACCATGATTGAAATAACTATGGTGTATAGGAAAAAACATGGTTTTAACTAAACATGAAACATATATATGACGTGGAGGTAGGAGGTGACATGGAGGTGGGGGATGATGTAGAGGCACATGGTTGGTAGAAATAGTTGACATATGAGTAAGAAATGAAGGAACCGGAATGGAACATTAAGCAGGAGAGATATCAAGCGGGAGGAGATACGTGGCAGTAGGGGAGTGGAGGTGGAGTACGCGGGAAGTGTTGGATGGAAATAACAAAGGGTTGGTGGTTTTAGGAAGGGGGTCGAGGTGGTAAGAGGTTTGTGATGGGGGATGTGAAATAGCACAGAGGTGATAGTTAGGGGTGGGACCGATGAGAAGGAAACTAATTTTTATAACCCCCCCCCCCCCCGCTGATAAAGATAGGATGGACAGGGGGGCCACAAATAATTTTTTAGTCGTTGATCTGACGAAGTGATGATCGAGTTGTTGACTGGAGCACGTAATTTAACCATATCCGACAATTTTTTTTTTCACTTTTAACTCTATAATAAAATCAAAACTATAATACTAAGGCCTTACTAAAATTTAATTAATCATATTTAAATGATGTGAATAATTTAATCTAAACATACTTAATTATCCACTAATGTTGAATTTTGACTTGCAAGAATTTTTATTTTATTTTACTTAAGGTTTTGACCTTTTTGGAAATAATTTACAACATGGAATATTATTTACAACATGTGAAATATAATAATCAGTAGCTTTAATCAAGTAACCTTATAAAAATTTATAGGACCCTAACAGATGGCACCACCTGCACAACGTGTACACAACACTAAATCTATACCACACCACATGTACAATGTGTACATAATACCACATGCACGACATTTACACGACACCAATTGTACACCACTCAACATGCAGGACATGTACACGACACCACCTGCACAAAGCACCACATGTACACAATACCACATGCACACAATGGCACATGTAAAATCATGCACACAACACCATATGTACATAGCACCATATGTAAAACATGTACACAACACCATATTGTTGGAAATATGTTCCTTGTATCCTATAACATTGAATTGATTGTCCTTGATGGCAACTCTCTGGCAAAGGATGAAGAAAATATTTGTATGAATAATCTCAGCAGTCTATCAGAGTTTTTTGTGTAGCAGATTGATTATTTCTACATGTAACAATATATACGCGGGTTTGTAGAGACCAAGTCGCGTATGCACACGGATAAGTATGTTCCAAGTCGTGTATGCCCTTTTACATTCCAAAATTATGATACCAAGGGGCATCACAATGGTATTGGCACACAATATTGAGTGCTAAGTTGTCTATTTGATTCCATCTATGAATACCATCAGCCGTGGTATGGTTTTTACTCATGGTATTATAAAAGGCTAAATCTATATAAGGAGAAGAAGATAATAGTGCAAGGTGTGCATGAGTAAGGGTTGTTAATGGATAAATTTCTTTGAGGAATATCTACATTAATGAACTCTGTTTTAATTGATAGCGCTGATTCTATGATGCACCCATGGATACAATGATGGTTTAGGATCTATAGATCTGAAAATGATGAAACTCTAGTATGATCCATTGAAGAAATGATCATGACTAGGCACAAGTCTGCTGAAGACAATTGAAGTAATCTGGGTAAGTTATATAGATCTAATCTATTCTGCAAAATTTACTTTTACAGATCTATATGCTATTTGGTCTCAGTTAAAGCGCGTATATACGCAGGTTCGCTTCAAGAAAAGCACATATGGAAGTTAGGATTTTTTGAAGCCTATTACAGATTTTTCTACTGTGATTCCTACTTATTGTCTGTTGTCTGTCAATGAAGTCTTATTGAAGATCTGGGGTGTTTGAATACTGAATATACTGCTAATTTGATTATGTATAAATCTAATCAATGATTGAAGAAAACATGGTTAAGGCTGTCTGACTATTGAATGGCTCTGCACTGCTGAGAAAATGTATGACTGAAAGCCTCATATCTGAATCTAAGTCTGATCACATTCTGAAAGACAGTATACAAAGAAGTATACGCGAGTTGATGTAAAGAAAAGCACGTATACACGCAGCTTCAATGAAGTAAAGTAGCGTATTCATCTTATGTTATGAAAACAGTATGCACAGAGGCATACGCAGGTTGGTGTGTAGGAAAGCGCATATACACGCGGCTTCAATGAAACAAGGTAGCGAATGCTATTTAAATTGATGATTGTTCAGGGTTGAGTTTGTATCTGCATATTTATTCTGAAATCTGGGTTATTTCTGATGTTTTGGTTACAGTGGTTTCACTGTTCTGATTGAAGTATTGGGAAAAGTTTATGATTGTTGATAGTAGTGAAGGGTCGTGTTAATGTTGTTTGATCCAGCATGAAAATTGATGAAATGTGGTCGGTAGTGGGTCTGAGGGTTGAAGCCTTCAGTATGGAAGTAGAAGTTTCCTGCTAGTGGAAACCGGTGTTCTGTTTAGGGGGTTGAAGCTCCCTTCCAGGAGCGGTTGGTAAACGAGAAGAAAGGGGGTTGTAACTCCCTTCCAGTAGCAGCCGAAAAACGAGAGAAGGTTGTAGCCTTCATCAAGTAGAAGCCTACGTACTGATATGAGTCTGCATCAGTACATATTGTAAACAATCTTTCATAATAATAAATTTTGAAGACAGAGACGACAACAGCAGTGGTTTTCTCCCGAATTGGATTTCCACCTTAAATCTTGGTGTTCATGTGTGTTGCCCTTATGTGATGAATTATACTGTTGTTATTGCACATATCTACTGATTATCTAAACTTATGCATGACTGTTAAATATGAGTTAAAGACTATTCCTGTAAAGTTTTCTAATCTGTAAATTTATATCAGTATATGCTAGTTTCTTTCAGTAGATCTGTGTGTATACGCGAGTTGGGTTCATCGAAGCCGCGTATGGAATTATGTAAAAGAAAAAGTTAAAATCTTATCAGTAAGCTCTAAATATTGATTCACCCCCCCCCCCCCTCCCCCTCTCAGTATTTTTCCAACAATTGGTATCAGAACAGGTCCTTCTGAAGAAGCTCAGTCGCTAGAAGGAAGATCAACCAAGATGAGAAATCAAGATGGGACAGCATCTATCAGGCCTCCACTCTTCAACAGAAATAATTTAATCTTCTAGAAGACAAGGACAAGATCCTACCTTCAGTCTCTTGGAGCATATGTATAGGCTATTGTTGAAGGTGGTTATTAATATCCAACCTCAGTTCCAACAGATGCAACTGCAAGGAAGAACTATGAAACAAATGCAAAGGCAGTCAATGCATTATTGGGGAGTCTGACTGAATCAGAATTTGTCAAATTCATGCAGTTGAATACAGAAAAAGAAATATGGGACAAAATTGTTCTAAGCTATGAAGGTGATACAAAGGTAAAAAGTGCAAAACTCCAAACTCTCAGAATTCAATATGAAAATCTAAGGATGCATAATGAGGAGAGAATTTCCAGTTTTTTTTCACGTCTAGATGATATTGTAAATCGTATGAGAAATTTGGGTGAAACCATAACTGACACTACTCTGCTTGAAAAATTTTTAAGATCTCTAACTTCAAAATTTGAGTCAAAAGTGTCTTTTATTGAAGAGAAGCAGGATCTTCAAAATCTTACTATTGTTCAACTTCATGGCATTCTAACCGCATGTGAAATGAGAAAAGGAGGATCATCTGAAGTCAAAGAAGTCGTATTTAGAGCAGCTACAAAATGAAAAGAAGTACAAGAGACAGAAGGATCAGGGTATGTTTCAGAAGAAGATGAGGTAAATTTTGTAAAGAAACTCCAACTTAGCACCAAAAGGTTTAGAGGTAAGCTTCCTTTAAAATGTTTTTCTTGTGGAAGAGTTGGTCACTATGCTGCTAAGTGTCCTCATAAAGAAATTCATGAAAAATGAAAGGAAGTAACAAGAAGAAATAAGAATCGGTTTAGCAATAGAAAAAGTTATTATACTCATGAAGATAGTGATGGGTTATCAGACAGTGAGGAAGTATCTGATCAAGATCTTAGACTTCTCATGGCATTTGAAAAAGAGCCTAGAGAGGTTAAGGATACATTTATGGATGCTCTAGAAGATAATGATTTTCTTGAAGAAATCAATCAGCTCAAAATATGCTTGGAAGAAAACAAAATATCCATAGAAACTCTAAAGAATTAGCTTGTAGAAAAGGAGAAACACAATCAGAAATTAGAATGTGAAATAGTATGTCTAAGGAAAGAAGTTGAGAAAGTAAAAATCTTGAATCTTAGATTTGCTAAAGGTTCTGAAACCTTAGATGAAGTTATCAAGGTATAACTTTCTCCTCTTTTAAAGACAGGTCTTGGATATATCGAAGAATCTTCTCAGTCTTCAGCACCAAACTATCTAAAAGCAGCTACAGCCAGCCTACAACATTTTTTCACCCAACAAGGGAACAATGAAACTTTACAGGTAAAGCATGACCACTTCAATACAGAGAAAAATAACAGAAATATCCTTTAGAGAAATACCAATGAATAGGTAAACACAAATAGAAGATTTTGTGACCGCAGAAATTTCTTATGTAATGGAAAATGTTTCTCATGTCATAATTTTTGTCATAAAGTTGTTCAATGTGTTGCATACAAAGCCATCATGACCAGAGAAGCAAGAAAGAAAAGAATTGAGACTGGAATAAACAATAATACATATAACAACTTTGCTCCTCTACAAAATGAAATTGAATGTGCTTATTGAAATAATTTTGGTCATGAAGAATCAGAATGCAGGAGAAAACTTCAGCCAAAAGAGCATATGCCTTCAACCTACAAAGTATGGAGAAAGAATGAATTACAGGTTGAGAACTGTGGCATAGATTTATTTGCAAAAGGAGAAGAAAATCAATGGTACATTGATAGCGGATGTTCAAAACACATGACAGGTGACAAAAATAAACTTCATGCATACAATGCTCTAGAAAAGGAAAAGAATGTTACTTTTGGAAATGATACTCCTACAATTATTAAGGGAAAAGGTTCTATTTTTCTAAAATAAAAGGTGAAAGCTAACAATTTTATGTATGTGGATGGATTAAATCATAACCTGTTAAGTTAAGTCAAATGTGTGATCAAGGAACTGAATTTGTCTTTAGCTCAAAAGAATGTGTGGTACGTGATCTTGACACAGGAAAAACAATAGTAAAAGGAACTAGAACACCAAGTAAGTTGTATGTATTGAAAGGTTGCAAAGAACAATGTTACTTGGGTAAATCTTCAGAAAATTGGTTATGGCATAGAAGATTGGGGCATTTGAGCTTCTCTCAAATCAACAAATATAGAAAACTCAAAGTTGTTCGTGATCTTCCCAACATTACTCTACCTGAAAGTACCATATGCAAATCTTGCCAATTAGATAAGCAAACCAAAGTGCAATTTAATGCCAAAGAAGGATTAGCAAATAAGCCTCTTGAACTCATTAATATTGACCTATGTGGACCTGTAAGGAAAAAGTCACACCGTGAAGAACAATACTATATTCTGTTCATTGATGATTTCTCTAGCATGTGTTCGATTGGGTTGCTAAAACAAAAAGATGAAGCATTTGAAAAATTTCAGATCTTCAAAGCCCTGGTTGAAAATGAATTAGATTTAAAAATCAAGTGTCTTAGATTTGACCGAGGAGGTGAATATATACCAGATTAATTCTTTGATTTTGTGAACAACATGGCATAAAAAGACAATTTTCTGTAGCTAGTAACCCACAACAAAATGGCGTAGCAGAAATAATAAATAGAACAATTCAACAAATGGCTAGAGCTATGCTTGATGATTCTAGAACACCTGAGACATTTTGGGGAGAAGCAGCACATACAACGGTAAATATTCTTAACAAGGCACATGTTCGTGTAAACAGTGATAAAACTCCATATGAGCTCTGGTATGGTAATCTTCCCACTCTAAAGCATTTTAGAGTTTTTGGAAGCAAATGCTTTATCAAGAACAATGATGAAAAACTTGACAAGTTTGAACCTAGAGCAGATGAAGGAATATTTCTTGGTTACTCTTCTAGGAGTAAAGCATATAAATGTTACAATAAAAGACTTCGAAAGATTTTTGAATGCATTGATGTTGTAATTGATGAGTCTCTCTCATCTCCAAAAAAGAAAATACAAACAGAAAATGAAGATGATGGTGATGTATATCTTCCTGCATCAAATAGAAATGATATAGATGGTGAACCCAATGAAGCACCAGAAGATGATCTATCTGAAAAAGCTCCATCCAAGTATGTTCAAAAGAATCATCCAGAATCTCAAATCTTGGGAGAAAAGGGATCAGGTGTCCAAACAAGGAGAACTCTTGTAGGATCTTCTAGCTATCTGGCATTTTTATCCACTATTGAACCACAGAATGTCAATCAAGCTAGCAAAGATGAATTTTGGATTCAAGCCATGAAAAGAATCATACTTGGGAATTGGTTCCAAGACCTCATGATAAAAATATTATTGGAACAAAATGGATATTCAAAAACAAATTTAATGAAAATGGAGATGTTATTAGAAACAAAGCTAGACTTGTTTGTAAAGGGTATGCTCAACAAGAAGGTCTAGACTTTGAAGAAACATTTTCTCCTATAGCTAGACTTGAAGCCATAAGAATGTTTCTTGCCTTTTCAAGCTTTCAAAAAATCAAAGTTTATCAAATGGATGTTAAACCTTCATTCCTCAATGGTGATCTAGAAGAAGAAGTTTATATAGAACAAACAGAAGGATTCATTTTGGGAAATGATGAAAAACTTGTTTGTAAACTTAAAAAGGCTTTATATGGTCTCAAAAAAGCTCCAAGGGCATGGTACTATCGTCTTGACAAATATCTTCATCAACAAGGATTTTCAAAGGGATCCGTTGATAGCAACTTATACACAAAAATTGAAAATGATAAACTATTGATTGTAGTTGTATATGTTGATGACATCATTTTTGGAAGTAATGAAGAGTCCATGAGTCAGAAATTTTCTTCTATTATGCAGCAATAATTTGAAATGCCTTTACTTGGGGAACTTACGTTTTTTCTTGGCTTGCAAGTACAGCAAGAAACAGATGGCATATTTTTATCACAAGCAAAATATCTTAAGCAAATTCTGAAGAAGTATGGAATGGAAGACTGCAAACCTATAAGTAAACCAATGATAACCGGGTGTAACCTCAGTTCTCATGATGATTCTCCCACAGTAAATCAACTAGAATACAGATCCATGATTGGAAGTCTACTTAATCTCACCGGGACAAGACCAGACATCATGCATGCAGTTGGAATTGTTGGACGATTCCAAGCTAATCCAAAAGAGTCTCACCTTCAGGCTGTAAAAATAATATTCAAATATCTACAAGGGACTCAAGACTTTGGACTATGGTATCCAAAGAATGTTGATCTCACTCTTCATGCTTACACAGATATAGATTGGGTTGGAAATGTTGATGATCGGAAAAGCACTAGTGGTGGTGCATTTTATATGGGGCCCCGATTAGCATCTTGGTTTAGCAAGAAGCAAAGCTCCATTGCCTTATCTACAAAATAAGCAGAATATGTGGTTGTCGCATCATGTTGCACAAAACTACTTTGGATGATGCAAACTTTACAAGACATTCAAATCAAATGTTCACCTCCCATATCCATTATGTGTGATAATACAAGTGCCATCAGTATCTCAAAGAATCATGTTATGCATTCCAAGACCAAGCACATTCCTATCAAGTATCACTTCTTACGCGAGCAAGTGCTTGAACAAAAGGTGAAATTGGAGTATGTTCCCTCCAAAGAATAGGTTGTTGATATATTTACGAAACCTCTTCCCAGGGAAGCATTCGAATATCTCCGACAGAAGCTGGGAGTTGTCTCTGTCTCTCAGAAGATCAGATCTGCTTAATTTCAGAAGATTAAATTAGATACATGGATTGCCTAAAGGACAGTCGCGTACATACTCGAGTTTATATACATAAAACCGCGTATGGGTTTTTGCTAGCAAAATTTTCTGGGTCAGCATTTCAGAATAGTTGTGGTGTTGTTGGGATGCTCAAGCTAAGGGGGAGCACATGTCTTGTGGATAAGGATGCACTGTTGGCATTGTGATTGTTTGTTGTGGCATGACCTCATGTTTGATATTCTTCGGTCTTGGTTACAAAAAGCCATATCTGTAATTTGATGAAAAGGTCATGTTGAGACCTATGATGTAAATTTGTTATATTTTGTCATGCAAGGACTTGTTCAAATTTGTAAACCCTCTTGGTTGGGTAGTTGAGTCAAAATTTGTAAACCCACTTGGTTGGGATGTTGAATCAGATATGTAACTCCACTTGGTTGGATCATTCTTGTCAATATGAGTCCTTGGTGATAGGCAAGGTCATATAGAGTCATGTACTTCATTGAAAACTATGGCTGAATATTTCCCATGAACTCAGGGGGAGCATGGTAATTTCAGTACAAAGGATGTTGATCTGCCCTTTGCCCTTGATGTCAAAGGGGAGAGTATTGTGGATGGATGGATAAATATGCTCATGGTTGGCAATATCTTCCTTGTATCATATAATATTTAATTGATTATCCTTGATGGCAACTCTCTGGCAAAGGATGAAGAAAATATTTGTATGAAGAATCTCAGCAGTCTATCAGAAGTTTTTGTGAAGTAGATTGATTATTTCTATATGTAACAATATATAAGCGGGTTTTTAAAGGCAAAGTCGCGTATGCACGCGGATAAGTACGTTCCAAGTAACGTATTCCCTTTTACATTCCAAAATTATGATATCAAGGGGCATCACCATGGTATTGGCACACAGTATTGAGTGTTGAGTTGTCTATTTGATTCCGTCTATGAATACCATCAGTTGTGGTATGGTTTTTACTCATGGTATTATAAAAGGCTAAATCTATATAAGGAGAAGAAGATAATAGTGCAAGGTGTGCATGAGTAAGGGTTGTTAATGGATAAATTTTTTTAAGGAGTATCTGATTCTATGATGCACTCATGGATACAATGATGGTTCAGGATCTCTAGATCTGAAAATGATGAAACTCTACTATGATCCACTGAAGAAATGATCATGACCAGGCACAAGTCTGCTGAAGCAATTGAAGTAATCTAGGTAATTTATATAGATCTGATCTATTTTGCAAAATTTACTTTTACAGATCTATACGCTATTTGGTCTCAGTTAAAGCGCATATATATGAGGGTTCGCTTCAAGAAAAGCGCGTATGGAAGTTATATTTTTCTGAAGCCTATTACAGATGTTTCTACTGTGATTCCTGCTTATTTTCTGTTGTCTGTCAATGAATTCTTCTTGAAGATCTGGGGTGTTTGAATACTGAATATACTGCTAAGTTGATTATGTATAAATCTAATCAATGATTGAAGAAAACATGGTTAATGCTGACTGATTATTGAATGGATCTGCATTGCTGAGAAAATGCCTGACTAAAAGCCTTAGATCTGAATCTGAGTCTCATCACATTCTGAAAGACAGTATACACAGAAGTATATGTGGGTTGATGTAAATAAAATCACGTATACACGCAACTTCAATGAATTAAAGTAGCATATTCATCTAAGGTTATGAAAACAGTATGCAAAGAGGCCTACGCAGGTTGGTGTGCCGGAAAGCACGTATACACATGGATTCAATGAAGCAAAGTAGCGTATGCTATTTAAATTGATGACTTTTCAAGGTTTATTTTATATCTACATATTTATTCTGAATTCTGGGTTATTTCTGATGTTCTAGTTACAGTGGTTTCACTATTCTGGTTGAAGTATTGGGCAAAGTTTATGATCGTTGATAGTAGTGAAGGGTGGTGTTAATGTTGTTTGATCCAGTATGAAAATTTATGAAACTTGGTCGGCAGTGGGTCTGAGGGTTGAAGCCTTCAGTATGGAAGTAGAAGCTTCCTGCCTGTAGAATCTGGTGTTCTGTTCAGGGGGTTGAAGCTCCCTCCCAAGAGTGGTTGGTAAACAAGAAGAAAGGGGGTTGTAGCTCCCTTCTAGTAGTAGCTGGAAAACGAGAGAAGGTTGTAGCCTTCAGCAGGTAGAAGCCTGTGTACTGATATGAGTCTGCACCAATACATATTGTAAACAGTCTTTCATAATAATATATTTTGAAGATAGAGATGACAACAACGGTGGTTTTCTCCCTAATTGTGTTTCCACCTTAAATCTTGGTGTTAATGTGTGTTTATCTTATGTGATGATTTATATTGTTGTTATTGCACATATCTACTGATTATCTAAACTAATGCATGACTATTAAATCTGAGTTAAATATTGTTCCCGAAAATTTTTCTAATCTGTAAATTTATATCAGTATACGCTAGTTTATTTCAGCAGATCCGCATGTATACGTGAGTTGGGTTCATCGAATCCGTGTATGGAATTATGTAAAAGAAAATTTTAAAATCTTATCAGTAAGCTCTAAATACTGATTCACCCCCCCTGCCCTCTCAGTATTTTTCCAACACATATGTACATAGAACTACATATACATCATGTACATAACACCATACATACATAGTACCACATATCCAACATGCACACAACACCACATATCCAACATGCACACAGTTATAGTAGGTACACAACACTGCATTTTCAACATGTATGTAGCTCCATATATACCTAGCACTTCATATGAAATATACACATAACACCAAATACAATAGGCATACAATAGCATATGTACACAACATGTACACATCATCATATGTACAATCACTTAATAGAAAACATGCACAACATATATACAATAGTAGTACTGCACATACATAGACCACACAATGACCCCACAAGAAACCTTGCTTCTAGTGTCTTTCCACTATCCATGCTTATCCTAGCATGTTTCATATCACACTACCTTCACTTCGTTGATGTACCCATCAATGTTACCTATCCATATCATAAACATAGGCATATTACAAGCATATGCTATCAATTCATGTCCACAGGATATTAACCTTGTAGATCTGTCATAGTTACTCTTTACACCTGATTCCTCATAAAACAAAGAACCTCTTAATGTCATTCACCTGCGTAGGAAATCATTCCTCCACAAGAGTGATGCTCGACAACCTTGTGAGATAATGACATAGATACATATGTAGACACACACACACACACATATAATATTTAGCATAGAACACTCATAATCTTGTCATACAACATCATACATATATACATGTAAACATTAGAATTAAACTCATGATCCATGACGACCCAGTCAGACATGACATACATACATACATGTATACACATATAAACATCAATCATGATCGCAACACAATTTCTAGCTATCATAAGTTCTAGGTTAAGTGAAATTCGTTTATTCGTGCACAACATGCACAACATTGATACCAATCATTCCCAACATATACAAGGCATCTAAGACCTCATATACATTCACTTTAGCTTTCATGTTACCTTTCTCATGTTTGTACTTCCACCATCCATTTATGACAATGGACCCAACCAATCCAACCGAATGTCATATTTTTACCTTCTTTTGCGCTTACTCATGCACCGAGCTTCATTCGAGTCTTAAATTATCCGCTAGGTTTCATTCAGCTCTTCTAGGAGAGATCCATCAAGTTTATTCTTTCCCAGCCAATTCCCAAGACTCTAAAAAAAAGATGCAAGAAGAAGAAAACCATGAAAACCAATAACAATACGACACTGCAAACAAAGTGGCAAGGCCTTGCACCGTACGTAAACAAAGCTGAAAATCAAACACAACCAAATCATAAAATATCAAAAGCACAAGATTGGAAACAAACACCATGAATAAATCCCCATGGGTCCTAGTGCTTCCTAGGGAACTCAACCTTATCCTTCTCCAATATTTAATGGTTGTCTCTTGCCATGAAATCGTCTGGATCATGCTACTATAAACACGTAAATGTTAGTGTATAAATAAACATAAAAATATACCAATTATCTTACCTTTTTATTCCAAGCATGTTTCCTTGTAACTAAACACATCTATTCCATATCTCAAGGGACTCCAATTCCATTGACAGATCTAGTTATATCTAGACACAATCTATTATACCTATCAAATACATGTCCATTAATATATCACATATCCACATAATGTTAGACAAAATGAATATTAAGAAGACTTCCTGTATGCAAAGCACTCATTCATTTGGAATTAGGGTTTCTTAACATAACCAATTGGATTCTTACCCAATTCCTCTCTTTTACCTTTTTCCTTGTTGTAATTGAGTCTTACTATGTATTGTCACCTTACCCATCTGTTAGTTATATAAACAATTCAGCTATTACCTTGTCATGCTAATGCTAAGAAATTTTACCTGCAACTATTCACGCATGCCAATCACATGTTCAAAATATCCAAACATCATATCTATTAACTAAAATCAACCTCTACCAAGACTAGCAACCATGTCATAATAAACTAATAGTCAAGATCATAATATTACAACTATCACCCACTTCCACTCAAGTACATATAAACTATCTTGACACATGTGTATTAGTACAACCATCTCAAAACAATATCATTTATTCATGAAATATTATAGGCACATACTCATACCATACAAGAAATCAACATTCAAACAACAGATAAATGACATAATAGACACCAAACACTCAAACAGTGAATAAACGACATAATCAAACATTCAAACACCAAGTAGATGACATAAGAAAAATCATACTTTGATGTATCTTAGGGGAGGATGCCTTGTATTAACAATCAGTCTATATTCACACAATATAAGTTCACATCACATCAACTTAGACATAAATAAGCTCATGATATACATAACAATAACTAGCTAAAATGTTCGCATCTTAACCTCATAAACGATTTCCATTCATGCATAACACTCACATATGCACAATCATTCTTGATTAGTAGAACACAGTATCATAACTATTTCAACTCATACCTGAATGCCATAGCCCTAACCAACTGCATAGACCAATACGAATTATCATGATACATATAACATCAAGATCTTAATGTAATAACCCTAATCATAGAGTTAACTATCTAACAACAACAAATTATCATATAACATACTCATCAACAACATATAACATAATCATCAAGTTAGCTAACATATTTCAACAAAAACAATGCATATGACAACACATTACTATCATCTATGACTATTTTACACACATGCATATGAACAGACTAAATCACTAACATCTACCATGCATGTAACCACAACATCAATAGAATGAAAGTCATACACATAACCATAATACAGATGACTATGCTGATCAACTAGCATTTATCACATACATAACCATAATAATAATAGAATGAAAAAGATATAAGTAGACCTAATGCTTATTATAACCATGAATCACATACCTGCATGTCAAGCATACAAACTTGTATGATGATATCTCTTACCCAAAAGTCCATTGTTGCAACTTCACTTTAATTATATAAATCTCCTGCTCTATATTAGCCAACACATTAGCATAATAACATACCAATATCATCATGATGACGTAATTGCATACAATGACCTCATGCACAACAACCTAAACCATATCAATGTAGACTTGACCATATGCACCCACCTCACATGTATAACCAAGCATGAACAACCAATGCATGTTGAATGTAAGCACTACAATTTTTCAAAAAAATTCAAAGTCTGGTCGTCATTGTAAGTCGTGTATTTTATCCTCTCTTGTTTCCTAACCTATGGTGGAGAGCCCTGCATAGTCAAAATGTATGAGTCTTTATCAATTTTTAACAAAATCCAAAAATAATTGTGATTCCAATAGTTTCTTTACGTTATAGAGTCATTAGGGTAAAGTCTCTTTTAAAAAATTCTTTTAACTGCTTTTAGTGGTTAAGGTCATGACTTTAACTTGAAAGGTATTATTCATTCACCATGATTTTCCTATCCGAGGCTAAAGGCAGAATGATAGAATCATCATTTTTTTTTTAAATAACACAAGGATAGATGTATGTTTCATTGAGAGGCAACAATATTATTCAAAAGTTCTGGTTTTAAAAATAAGACAGTAATAGCTGTCTTTTTCAAAAGGTAGAAATTACCTGCAAAATTGGTACAAGGAGAGGGAGGAAGCATCATTCAAGTGAAACAAGCATTGTTATTCGAATATCAAAGACCTCTTAAAACAAGAGGTTTTTCTCACATGAAAGGTGGTTATTTTTCATTGTAGGATACATTAAAAGGTTGGGTAATTCTTTTCTAAGGTTACACAACCAACACTCAAATTCCATTTAAATCCACTTTACACCCTCCAAATTCAATTATGTTATCTCACCATCGGGTTCCTTTGCTACACTCCTGTAGCGTTTAAACTCTTAAAAACTCCTTTTTTATGCTTTGGGCCACTTCATTGCATTTATTTTATTTAACATTTTTCCGCTTTAAAACCATTAATAGGACCTACTTCATCTCAAATCACAAATTCTCGGTGCATTCACCTACTCCCGCCTCCTTAAATTCCCGATTGTGATAACAGTGGGACCCGCCTATTAGCACGTCATACCGCAATATCGTATTGCTTTGTGGACCCACCTTACCTTATTTCGCAATCACCATTTCAAAATTCCTTTGTTATCATCTGTTGTTGCTTCCAAAAAAATCTCGACTGCAATAACAATAGGACACTTTTCCATGCAACGTCACTTCGCTCATTGCATATCGCAAATCCTATTACTAACCATCGATGTTTCCCCTGATGATTGCGACCCGAAATTCACCTCACTACCCTCCACTCTCATCCCATTACGTCGCCAGTATCAACACACTTTCGAAAGCATAGGCATGATTTCAGAGACAGTTACATGTTTTTCAGGAATTTCTAGCAGCACTTGTTTTAATATATTTTAATATCTATTAGCAAATATAATAACACCTCCACAAAGCTCGAAGACAGATCTGTTATCTTGGTCAGGGTATTTATTGTTATTCTAATATTGAATACATGTTAAAACTATAGGTGTTGCTCACCTGAAAGGTGGTTATCTTCCAGTTGGTTACTCCTTTTAGTTAGTTGCTCCTACAGTTTTTCAAATAAGGGTACAAGTGTTATTTGTAGTTGGTAGATTGCATTTTTGTGGAGGCAGTTTTTTCCAAGAAACGAGGAGCACTCAGCCACCTCGAGCTCCATGCTGCCATGATCTGTCTTCATTTCTATTTCAGTTTTCTTTTTATGTTTGGATAAGCTCTACTATATGTAGAGGGTTGTAATAAAGTCTCAGAAACATATTTTCACCTTTTATGGATGCTTTTTACAGAACTCCTTTTTTGTATATATACTGTGTAATGCAAGGAGAAAAGGGTTCATTGGTTGTACCTTTCATTGCATACTGTGTTATATTTTTTTAATACATAATATATCCATAAGCACTCTTGAGGATTCACAACTTGTGTAGTGGGTGTATTTATCATCTTATTATGTGTTTCCATTATTCATTATTTCATTCCATATTATGATTTACACAGTTCTGCCCCATGTTACTATCAATATTATAAACCTTCATGCAATCTTAGTTTGTTTTTGTAAGTCTTGTTATCAAGCATTCCAGACTTAGTATTAACTGAAGATAGTTCATGGTCATTATTTGAGGTTGAATTGAATGACATGTTTCATATTATTGTAAGTCTTTTAAATGAACATACATGAGAAATCTATTTTTGTCAGTCTTGATGTTTCAAGCATTCTTGATAGGTTTTATCATGTTAGTCGGAATTTTTCTATGTAATGGGATCCTTAAAATGTAGAGGGAGAATTTTTATAAGTCTTTTTACATATTTATTTCACTGTATATTACAGTTCTAGAATTTGTGTCATCATTTCCTCTTAACTTTAGACATATATTTTACATAGCTACTGTTGTATTCCATTTTATAACCATTAATATACAAACCTAATCCTACTACCACATTATACATCAATGGCCTTCTATGTGTGAGAGATTCCCAGCTGTTCAAAATACCTTTCAGTGTGTTTGATACCCAACCACTTTCCAAAAGACTCAATCAAGTCATAATAAAATCCCTTGATTTTAAGATGTGTCTGGTCAAGCGCTTGCCACAATCCAAGTGTTGATTCCAGTCCTAACATATTTTGGTGCGTCTGCCAGGAGACGAAGATTCCGAACTCAATATTCTCCCGAAGTTCTTTCATGAATTCCTAGTAGTAGTTTTTAAAGGTGAATAAATACTAGTCACTATTTCTGATTGTAATTGGTTCACATGGAAACTTCACAAAGAGGTCGATGCATTTCAAGACCGCCTACCAGAAGAAGAAATCAGAGATCACCTCTTGTAATTACAATTTCTGACCTAGAGAAGATTATAAAGGATACAAGAGGGAAACAGAAATCAGCTGAAGCTGTATCACATTCAGTAAAAAAATTTCATTCAGAGTACATTCCAAAAGAAAAAGGTACCATCATCTATCTCACAACCTAAAGAAATTTCAGTTTCAAAGCAATCTCCTGAAATATTTCAAGGTGAAATTGCTTCCATAAAAGGAAAAGTAGATGATGTTAGCCTAGATTCAGCTGAAAATATATCTCAGTCATCACTTAGTAAATCAGAAAAAAGTATTATTCCAGTGAAAGAAGATAAATCATAGGTTTTAGGTGTCAGTGAAGAAAAAAAAAATTAGAAACCTTTGTGCTGACAACACAATAATTGGAACAAGTGTTGGAAATTGAACCCTTCCTAGATAGAGTTATTTTAACTAAGGAATAAATTAAAACAATTCTATTTTTTCTTCAAACTCATCCTAAATACCAGTCGTATTTTATCCCACAACATGATTATTTTCCTTTGTCTCAAATCCCAGTTGTTGGCTCATCTTCTTCTCATCATGGGGGAGGTAACTTTCTCAAAAATTTGACTTTTACTCTCTCTGAATTTTTATGCTAGAAAAAAAAACTTGAAGCTGCCCCAATCCTTCAAGAATCAACATCTAAAAATGATTGTCTTGGAGTGGTTGAAATAAAACCTTCTGCTGTCCATTTCTTTGAAAATCCATTGTTTTCAACTCCACAAACTAAAATTTCCAGCAACCAAACATCTGCATCAACTAGTTTTCCAGTATTTGTACCTAATAAAATCATGGCCCAACCTCCTCCTACAAGGATGCAACAGATTGTTGCTGCAAGATATGCAACACTCGCCCTTCCTCAACCTTTGCACCCTCTTCCTCAAGGGGATTATCCGAAATATTTTCCCAAATACATGGGGGATGGAGAAGGAGTATCTGCCAAAGAACATCTAGTTGCCTTCTATAGTTATGTTGATAACCAAAACATTGAACATGAAGATGTATGGTCAAGAATTTTTGTTCAAAAATTAGATTGAGAAGCTCAAAAATGGTTCAGAAATTTTCTGCTAAATTCAATAACAAGAATAGATGCTTTGGAGGAGTTGTTTATAAAACAATGGCGTGACCAGATGGATTACCTATATTATCTCACAGAGTTTGGGGCTTGAAGAAGAAGAATGATGAGTCATTGGAAGACTTTACAAAGAGATTCAATAAATTCTATCAAAAGATTCCTGTAGAGATCAAACCCCCTAAAACCACAACCATGATAACCTTTTCCAATGCCCTAGACTCAAATTTTGCACTATGGTTGAGAGCTGAGAAGCCACAAACATTGGTGGGTGTGTAGGAGGCTGTTATTGGAGTGCAGTCCAATATTATGGCCCGAAACAAGTTGAAAATTGAAGAAGGGAATGGGGCAAAGGATAAAAATAAAATGAAAGAGAAACCATATTCCTCCTCTAAAACTTTCACAGCTGAAGAAAAGCTTGATCAGATGTCTAATTTGATTAAATATCTTGCTTCCAAAATGACAAAACTAGAGTTAGAAAATAGGCATGCTGCTAGGCCCATTCTAAATGAAGGAAACATAAATCAATCTCCTTTTAGGAGACCCTTTCAACCCCAAAAAAATTTACAGTGCCCAAGGATAAATCCTAATGATGAAAATGTTCAGGCTCCACTAATTAATTTTTTTGAAGAAAATCAACAAGAGGAAGAAGAGGAAGATGAAAATATCAATCTTGTTAGGGAGACATCACAGTCAACTTGTTTGACTTTAAAAGTATATGAAGATCAATGTAGGATAAATATATTTTCAGATGATCATGAGGCTCATATTCATATTCAAAATGAGAAAAATAATCCTGAAAATCAGATAAGAAATTATCCTTTGAGGTCAAAAGGGGTTGTCCAATAGCCTCAACAAAAACAAGATGCTGAAAAAATTTCTGCCAAAAAAGATGCAAAGGTTTATGATGTTCCTCCATCAATTAACCTTGCCATAATAATAATAAAAAATGTAGAAAATAAATATTTGGGTCCACTTAATTTCAATTTCAAGTCAGAATTGAATAAAATCAAGATTCTGGTCCCATTACTAGAATTGTTGAAAAATCCAGCCTACAGAGAGTCATTCAAAAGTATGTTATAGTCAGCTCTTTCTCCTGATTCTGTCAACCTTGAAGATGAACATCCTACTATATTTTTATTTAGCCATGTCCAAGATCAAAATGATGATAATTATCCACCTTTTTATCTTTCACTCAATATTCATAACGAATTGTTGCACAACTACCTATTAGATTCTGGGCCTCTCATAATCTGATGCCTAAGAAAGTGATGGATGAATTAGGACTGGAAATCACTAAGAAAGACCATGACCTCTACACTTTTGACTCCAAAAGGGTCAAGTGTTTAGGAGTGATCAAAGACTTGGTAACTTCTCTTACCCAACTTCCTATGAAAAGTCTAGTGATGGACATAGTGGTTGCTGATATACCATCAAGATTTGGAATGTTTCTTTCCAGATTTGGTCCAAAAAGTTGGGAGGAACTCTTAAAATGAATATTACATATGCCACTACCCCAATCTTTGGAGGAGAATTTAGGAGGTTGTATAGAGAAATACAAATGGGTTATAGCATAAGTGATAAATAAAATCCCTCAAATCATCCTATATATGCTGAGGAGAAGGAGTTAGGATCATCTATTTTACACCTTGCTACTGATGACAACAATTTTCAACCTGAAATTAGTATAAAACAATAAATACTCATCTCAAAATAGCATGATTCAGAAGTAGGACAGACCTAGAAATTGTATTTTTATGGAGCCTCATAGAGAGAGGGATCAGGGGATGTTATAGTTCTTATTTCTCCTACTCAACAAGTAGTGACTTCATCATATAAATTACAATTTGTGACTACTAATAATACTGTTGAATATGAAGCACTAATTATGGGAATGCAGGCAGCAAAATATTTGGGAGTAGAGCAGTTGATAATTTTTGGTGATTCAGAGTTGGTGGTACAACAGGTGAAATATAATTATCAAGTAAAAATTTCAAAATTGAAGAATTATAGAAATGGAGTTTGGGATTTGATTGAACATTATTTTTTAGCATTCAATTTGAATTTTGTTTCCAGAGAAGAAAATGAAATGGCAGATTCATTGGCCATTACTGCTAGTAATTTTAAGGTCCCTCTTGATGTCAAAGCAACCTATGATATTCAGATTCAAAACATACCTTCCACCCCTGAAAATATCAAATATTGGTAATTTTTTGAAAATGATAAAGAATTTTAGAAATTCTTAGAATGTGTAGAGGAGTTTTCAGACATCAAATTGACAATGAACAAGACACAACTAAAAGTGAGAACAACAAGTCATCCAAAAATAATTTGGCTAGAAAATACATTATTGATCTGAAAATAAACTTCATTCCTAAAAGCTTGGTTCCTTTAGAGAGGTTGTTTGATAATAATGATGTCTTTTTAAAGCCTAATAGCAAGAAAGATGGAGAAAGTATAGTTGATTGCAACATTTCTACTAAAAATCAGCCTAGATATGTTAGACTTTCTAAATTTATTCCTTAGTAAACTAGAACTAAATATGTCAAGTTGTTGAAGCGGTATGCAAAAAAAAATTCTTTCTCTTACAGTGATTTGAAGACATATGAAAAAATCATAATGGAGCATAAAATCCCTCTTAAATCAGAAGCAAAACTTGTGGCACGAAAGATAAGACATATCAATCCTATGCTTCTCCCTATTATTGAAAAATAAATCAAAAAATCAAGCCAAGATAATTCCACCTTTAAGATTTTCCAATTGGGTAGCTAATATAGTCCTTGTTCAAAATAAGAATGGAAAAATCAAAATTTGTGTTTATTTTCTCAATTTGAACTGGTGTTCGATGGAGGATAACTATCCTTTGCCCAAAATGGATCATATTTTGTAGAAATTTATAGGTTCAAAGAGGTTGTTAATGATAGATGGATTTTCATGATACAATTAAATTTTAGTTGACAAACAAGACAGGGAGAAAACAAATTTTACAACACCCCAGGGGACTTTTATATACAATAATAAGCCTTTTGGTTTAATGAATGAAGGTGCAACATTTTAGAGGGAAATGGATATTGCCTTTACAGGGGAAAAGGACCAATTTTTTGTCATTTATTTAGATGACATAACAGTATTTTCAAAATTTTATCATGACCATTTATAACATTTGCAGCAAGTGTTTGATAAATACAGAAAAATTGGTTTATCTTTAAACCCAAAGAAATCATCCTTTGTTGTTCAAGCAGGAAAACAGTTGGGACATGTAGTAACAGAAAATGGTATTTTCATTGACCCTAGGAGAGTTGAAGCAATTCGAAAAATTGGTTTACCCAGAAATAAGAAAGAGTTACATTCATTCTTGGGTAAGATTAATTTTCTGAGGTTTTTTGTTCCAAATTTTTCAGAATTAATTAAGCATACAAATGTCTTGTTGAAGAAAGATGCAAAGTTCAGGTGGAAAGATGAAGCAAAAAATTATTTCTTAGCAATCAAATCTGCTTTGACTGAAGCCCCATTGTTAATCAACCCTGATTTTGAGAAAGATTTTCTAACTTTTATGCTTTTGAAGAAACTATTTTAGTTGTTTTACTTCAAAAGAATAAGGAAGGCTTGGAGCAGCCAATTTCTTTTTTCGGCTGTGCATTAAGGGATGCTGAGTTACAGTATAGCTTTGTTGAGAAACAACCATATGCACTGGTGAATTCTTTGAATCCTTTTTGAATTTATATACTGCATTCTAAGGTCATTGCTTTTGTGCCAGATATTACAGTCAAGAATGTATTGTTGCATCCTGACACAGATGGTAGGAGGGGAAGATGGTTGAAAAAGATTCTGGAATTTAACATTGAAATCAGATATATTAAGTTGATAAAGGGACAAGGCTTAGCTTGCTTGATGGCAGAATCAAATTGCAAAGCTCTAAATATGAATATGCAGACAACTGACGAAACAAATAAAGAAGGTACAACTGATTATGAAATATTTTATTCCAATTGGTATAAGTATATAGTGTAATTATTGTTAAATTTCAGTTGTCCTCTAAAAATGGAAAAATCAAAGAGAAGGGCTTTTAAACTGAAGGTTGTCAAGTATTGCATAATGGAGAATCATATTTATTCAAAATACCCTGTAGGAGTTTTGTTGATATGTTTAGATGAAGCTAATTCACTAGAAGTTATAGCAGAGACACATGCAGGGGTATGTGGTGGAAATTTGTATTGGAAAGCCACCACAAATAAAATTTTAAGAGCTGGTTATTATTGGCCAAGTCTTTTCTTTGATGTTTTCTCTAAAGTCAAAGCTTACACTGAATGTCAAAAATTTGTTGGTAAGAAAAAGCTTCTCCCACTACCTCTCATTCCTATTTCAGCAGATGCTCCTTTCCAGCAGTGGGGGCTAGACTTCATTGGTCAGATTCACCCTCCATCATCAGGAAAACACAGGTGGATTCTGATAGCCATAGACTACTTCACCAAGTGGATTGAGGCCTTTCCAACTAGAAACGCCATTGACATGGTAATAGTTAAATTTTTGTTGGAAAATATTATGTCTAGATTTGGCTGCACTCAAAAGTTGGTGACTGACAATGCAACAATTTCTAAATATGCCATGATGAACAATTTTTGTCAGAAATATGACATTTATTTGACTCATTCTACACCTCAATATTTCCATGGTAATAGGTTAGCTCAGTAATCGAATACAACTCTGGTAAGAATTATAAAAAATATGATGACAGAAAACAAAAGAAATTGGGATACTCGGCTAGTTCATGCTCTTTGGGTAGATAGGATGAGTAGTAAAAGATCAATTAGAGCATCTCCCCTTCAACTTGTTTATGGTGCTCATGCTGTGATTCCATTACAGTTGACCCTTCCTGTCATGAAGTTTTTACAAGATGAAACTGCTAATTCAAATCCCATTCATAGAAGGATGTTGCAACTGATAGAAGCTCATCAAATCCAAGAATCCCTAATGGATAAAACACAGAGGTAGAAAGCCAAAGTAAAAAATATCTTTGACAAAAGGGGAAAATAACAGATATTCCAAGAAGATGATTTGGTATTGCACCGGGATGCAAGAAGAGAATACCATGGAAAGCATGGTAAGTTTGATAACTTGTGGTTTGGACCATTTAAAGTTGCTCAAGTTTTGGAAAATAATACTTTTCTCCTGAAACATTTAGATGATGATCAGTTAACAGGAGGTCCAGTCAATGGTCATTATCTCAAAAAGTTCTTTGTTTGCTGAGTCATTCAGTCTCTCCATTGTAAATATATGGAGTGTTGTTTCAATAAGACTCCATCCTCAATGGTGGCTATGTTTGTAAATAGAGTCGATTTCATTTTAGCTAATGAAAGTTAGTTTATATCATTATCTTATATTAAAAATTAAAAGTCCTGAAAGTGAAGGCACTAAATCTATAGTTCTTGAAGCCTCACAGGGAGTACTTCATCCCCAATAGGAGCTACTGGTAGCATTGCAATTTTTCAAAAAAATTCAATGTCTAATCGTCATTGTAAGCGTGTCTTTGATCCTATCTTATCTCCTAACCTATGGTGGAGAGCCCTGCAGAGTCAAAATGTATGAGTTTTTATCACTTTTTAACAAAATCAAAAAAAGAATTTTGAGTTCAATAGTTTGATTAGGTTATAGATTCATTAAGGTAAATTCTTTTAAAAAAAAGTCTTTTAACTGCTTTCAGTGGTTAAGGTCATGAGTTTGACTTGAAAACTATTATTCATTCACCATGATTTTCCTGTTTGAGGCTAAAGGAAGAATGATAGAATCATCAGTTTTGTTAAAAATAACACAAGGATAATTGTCTCTTTCCTTGAGAGGTAACTGTCTTCTTCAAAATTTCTGGCTTTACAAATAACACAAGAATAATTGTCTTTTTCAAAAGGTAGCAATTACTGACAAAATTGGTAGAAGGAGACAGAGGAAGAATTATTCAAGTGAAAGAAGCACTGCTATTCGAATATCGAAGACCTGTTAAAACAAGAGGTGTTTCTCACCTGAAAGGTGGTTATTTTTCATTGTAGGATACATTAAAGGTTTGGTTATTTTTTTGCTAAGGTTACGCAACTAGTGCTCAAATTCCATTTAAATCCACTTTAAACCCTCCAAATTCAATTATGTTATTTCACCGTTTGGTTCATTTGTTATGTTGTTGTAGCGTTTAAACACTTCAAAAATCCTTTGTTACGCTTTGGGCCGCTTTATTACATTTCTATTATTTATCGTGTTTCCACTTTAAAACCATTAATAGGACCTACTTCATTGCAAGTCGCAAATTCTCGGTGCATTCACCTACTCCTGCCTCCTTAAATTCTCAATTGCAATAACAGTGGGACCCACCTACCACCACGTCATACCACACTATTGTATTGCTTTGTGGACCCATCTTACCTTATTTCGCAATTCATTTGTTATCATCTACTGCAGCTCCAAAAAACCCCAGATTGCTATAACACTAGGACCCTTTTCTGTGCCACTTCACTTCGTTTATCGCATATCACAAATCCTTTTGCTAACCATCCATGTTGCCCCTTCTGATTGTGAAATGCGATAATCCTATGATTTCGATATGTGATAAGCTTTGATCCCTGATTTTTGTTAACCCCTCCATCTTGTGATTGCGATATATCACATTACAATTCCGCCCTAACAATGTATTCACTTCGCTCCACTCTATGATTACGATTTTGATATATTTCAATGCACTTACTCCTCTCGCTTATTGTTCCATTCCCACACCTTTCACTTAATTTCCATTCCCCTGTTTCACCTCACTCCCCTTAACTCTCATCTCGATATGTGGCTAGTATCAGCACGCTTTCAAAAGCATAGGTAGGATTTCAGAGGCAGTTACAGGTTTTTCAGGAATTTCTAGCAGCACTTGTTTTAAAATATTTTGATATCTATCAACAAATATAACATAACCTCCTCAAAGCTCGAAGAGAGATATCTTATATTGTTCAGGGTATTTGTTGTTATTCAAATATTGAATACCTGTTAAAACAAGAGGTGTTTCTCACCTGCAAGGTGGTGATCTTCCAACTTGTTACTCCTTTCAGTTAGTTTCTCCTACACTTTTGTAGATAAGGGTACATGTGTTATTTTTAGTTGGTAGATTGTAATTTTTGTGGAGGCAGTTTTTTCCAAGCAACGAGGAGCACTCAGCCACCTCGAGCTCCATGCTACCATGATATGTCTTCATTTATATTTCAGTTTTATTTTTATGTTTTGGATAATAAAGTCTCATAAACAAATTTTCACTTTTTATGGAGGCTTTTTACATAACTCCTTTTTTGTATATATATTGTGTAATGCAAGGAGAAAATGGTTCGTTGGTTCTACCTTTCATTCCATACTATGTTATATTTTTTAAATACATAATATATCCAGAAGCACTCTTGAGGATTCACAATTTGTGTAGTGTGTGTATTGTTCATCTTCTTATGTGTTTCCATTATTCATTATTTCATTCCAGATTATGATTTACACAGTTCTACCTCATGTTACTATGAGTATTATAAACCTTCATGCAATCTTAGTTTGTTTTTGTAAGTCTTGTTACTAAGCATTCTAGACTTACTATTAACTGAAGATAGTTCATGGTCATTCTTTGAGGTTGAATTGAATCTTGTTTCATATTCTTGTAAGTCTTTTAAGTGAACATACACGAAAAAATCTATTTTTTTTAGTCTTGATGTTTCAAGCACTCCTGATTGGTTTTTTCATGTTAGTCAGAAGCTTTCTATGTAATGGGATCCTTCAAATGTAGAGTGAGACTTTTAAAAGTCTTTTTACAGCTTTCTTTCACTAAACATTACAAATCTAGAATTTGTGTCATCATTTCGTCTTAATTGTAGACCTCTGTTTCACATAGCTATTGTTATATTCCATTTTATAACCATTAAGCTACAAACTTAATCCTACTACCACATTATACATCAATGCCCTTATATGTGTGAGAGATTCCTAGTTGTTCAAAATATATTTCAATGTGTGTGATACCTAACCACTTTCCAAAAAACTCAAACAAGTCATAAGAAAATCCATTGAGATTAAGATGTGTCTTGTGAGGTGCTTATCACAATCCAAGTGTTGATTCCAGCGGTAACATTGAACATATAGCATCACATAAGAAAGCATACATGGACACTACACACGCATGACCAATATATAATCTATCATAAACAAGTAATGAATTTACAACATGTAGCAACATGTAAGCAATTATGCATGATCAATACATAAGGATGAACAACACATAACCAGTCATACACTCATGAAAACATGTTGACAACAATACCATCAACCCTTCCATGGCGATACCATTGACACAATGTCCAACAGAACATGGATGCAACAAGCACATAGACTACAAGCATAAGGAACACATATGAAACCAACATAAATGCATGATAACCACACTGCCCATCTAGTTTGAGGATTGAACCATGCTCTGATACCACTCTGTAACACCCTCTTCCCACATCTACCCAAGTAACCGTCCAAATGGGGTAAACATGTGATGAGAGGCTAGTATAATGAGATTCAAAATCCTAGGTGGCCTTAAGGAAGTGGAACTAACGGAAAACACAACATACAGACCTTGTACAACAACAACAATACCCCCATGAGGTAACCCAACCTTTCAGGCCTCTTACCCCTGGATCACATTGACATTTTTACCTATTTGAGCCATAGACGCAAGCACAGGCCTACATCCCTATGTCCAGGAGGCTATATCTGCAGGCATAACACTACATGCCAATGACCAGGCCCCCAAATACTCAGTTCTGTGCTAGCGTCCCCAAGATTTGAGCCACCTTTTCAGGCCCAGAACCTAGTGCTCCACCCAAAAATTCATGAAAATTTAAAAGATGATAAATAACAATAGGATAATGATATCGAAGCAATAACATAAATAAGAACTCATATGGACCCCTCCTAGTCATGACAATATTTTTTCAAACATGTCACAAACACTGAAACTATAGGTGTAAACAACAGATCTAAGCATAGGGGTCTCATACTTTTCTAATAATTTATAAGAATAATTTCTCCCTTACATCATTGGTTGCAATACAATATATTTGACCATAGATACATTATGCAATCACTTACAAATAAAAACATGGAGAGAGCCATACATCACTACTGTCAAAATACATGCTCATAACTAGCATATTAACAACAAAAATATCATGGATACAAAAATAATAGAATCCACATATAAACTAGTGAACTTATACATAAAATACCAAAGGACTGAGCTCTTCATTAACGAATGTAAAGACCAACTATAGATGAGACTTCCACATTCATCCAATCACCCCCATGCCATATTCCAAGCATGAATGTGGGACTCATAAGCAAACAAGCATGAATGCTACTGGTGTTCTCTGCCTACACCATGAGGAATTTGAGTGCCTCCTAGTCTCTCAGGCTTTACCATAACCCATATTTTGATCGAGGGATCACTAGGACCTACACCAAGACCCACTCTTTAGGCTTTATCGTACATCCCATTGCAGGACTACTAGGCGCAACGGAGAAAATTATACCTCTTGGATTTACCGTATATCACTCCATTCAACGGAAATGATTCCTAGGCCCACCGAAGCACACAAACTAGCTTCACCACAATCTATAGTTCCGTTCGGGGATTACTAGGCCAGTGGCTTTACCGTGATCCACAGTCCAGTTCATGGACCATTATGCCATGAGTTTTTCATTTCAGAGATCCACCCCAATCATCTTCAAATCCATTCGACAATCCATTTCAACCAAAGTATTATAAACCCATCTTGTCAAAGCTATCTGTAAATGGTAAGGCTAGGCTAAAAAACAGTGTCACACCTAGAAAAACCCATGCCATGAAAAAAAATAACCACACACAATACCATGCATGCTAGATATAGCAAGGAAAACACACATGCAAATCGATACCTTCCAAGAATCTTGTTGTAGCTACTTGATTCTTGCTTCTCCTTGCTTTCTCCCTCCTTCTTTCTTTCTTTCCATTCTTTGTCTAATGCCAAAATGATCAAAGAAAATATAAGTGTCCCACAGAGAGAGAGAGAGAGAGAGAGAGAGAATAATGAGAGAGATCCAAAACTGAACTGAACAAAAATATTGCCAACTGATCCTCATAAGATGTTTTATAGATGAGCCCTCTATTTTTTTAATTTTCTATTATTTTCCTTCATTTTCCTCCTCACATGCAACCAGTGACCTTTCATATCCCTTTTCTCCTAATTTCCATTATTTTTCATAAATAAATGTGCCAAATATCCCATTTTTCCATTTCAAAGCCTTTGCCTTTTCCTTTTCCAATTTCCTTTAGCCATATTAACACAAATGAACACCCACTAGGATTTTTTTCCAAACATTTATCTTGGAATAAGTGTTCCATAAATCGTGGTTATTATTTTTAACTTTATTACATGGAATTTTCACCACTGTTGTTATAACAAATGTTGACGATAGTGACTACACAGTTCTCGGTGGATGATGATCGCATAGTTCCAGTATACAATGTTTTTGTAGTCTTTGAAGACAATGATTGAAAATTTCTTGGAGATATAAGATGGGCATTCCTTGTAGACAGTTAGTGTACAACCCCAAGTTGAAAATTATCTCACTATTAATAGAAATTGTATCATCTCCTTAGTGAGTTTTCTCAATTATCACTTTCGTGTGCTTTGGATTTCATTAGTGTCACTCACTTTTGTGACTATCGTTTTTTTTTCCTTCAATTTCACAAGTGGTGTTTTTGTGTTATCTTCACTATAACATGTCTCTTTCATTTTATTTATCTTTTGCAAGTGTCATTTTCATGTTTTCTTACTATTGCAACTGTCAATGTTGATTTTTTTCACTCTTGCTTGTGTCAAATTTTAGTGCACCAATATAAGCCACCCCAACACATTTTTCTATAGTAGTCGATCCAATATATCATAAGAATATGTACTAGATAATTTCCCACAACTTAGTGGAATTTTTAGTTGCTTTCGACACTCCTATCATTACTTGTATTTTAAGTGTATCAAAGTGATGCTTCAACTGTCGCACTTAGAAATAAGTGTCACTTTATTGTCATTTCAAGGTAGGCATGTTGATTTTGAGTCCTATGGCACGTGTTTATGTTATCTAGGTGTGAGATCACCATTTCAGGATTTGATTGCATGTCCTCTTCTCTCTTGTCTCACTGATCCCACACTTAGCCATTTTGGAGCTTTCACTGTCTTTGCAACTTTCTCAACCTTTGAATGATCTTTCTCACTCCTATAAATGCACATTGTGCATTCCCATGCCACATTGAATCATCTCATATCTCTTAAAACTACACACTATGAAATCCTAGAGAACAATCTACCTCCATCAGCACACTTAGAAACCTTGAAACCTAAGCCATCAATTTGGCTATTTAACATTGAAAACTACAAAATTCTTGTACCTTTCCTCCTGGACTCCATCACTACATAATAATAATTCTCATGCCATCCTGTACAACACGTTCTACAGTTCTAGTTAGTAATGAGGCATTCTTGAGAGCCTACATCCCTCAATTGCCCAATTCCTAGCCTCCTTCTCTCAAAACCCTTGGATGTTGTCTCATCTCAATCAACATCTTCCATGAGTAAGAATAGGTAGAAAGGGTGGATTCTAGACTGATGTTGGCTCATCATGAGTGGTCTCCATCTACAAGTATCATCATCACAAAATGACAGGTTAATGATTAATGGAGGTAATTAAGGGAGGATACATGAGAGTACTTGTGAGGAAGGTGCAAAGGAAGAATCATCATGAACAACACAAAGGAACCTTGCATCAAGACAAAAAACTTGACTTAGAAGGTTTCAACATTCATATAGACCCTTTAGAGGGAGGAAATGAAGAAAAAAAGAAAGATATATCATGAAGAATTCAAAGTAAAAGTAGCAAGGAGAGAAAATTGGCAATGCCTCATTATCATGAAGTTCCATGTCATCATTGCAAAGTTATGGCTTGTACAAGTATCATCACAATGTCATATGGGTCAATTGATCTTGCCACATGATGTGGAATTTAATTATGTATTTTCAAGTAAATGAAAAAATGTATATGTGTGGATGTCCAAGAGTCACATGTGGAATATGAAAAGTCACATGTGGACCAAAGAGTTAATATAAGTTCGAAGGTCACTTAGAAGGTCCGAGAGTCATGAAGGAAGTTCAAGAATCATGCAGATATGAGAGGTCATTCCTCTTATTATACATACACCCTCATAACTCAAGAAAAGGGGCTCTTGGAATCTTAGAGTTTGGAGAGCTAGCCTTGGGTTCTCGAGCTTGGCATAGGAGAGAAGAACATTCTTTAGAGAAGCAAGAAGTGACTTAATGTTCCACTATTGGAGCTAATGTCTCACTATTGTAATTACGTACTAGGATATTTCACTTAGTTATCAGAAGCTTGCTGAGCCAACACATTTTCATGCATGTATCATGAATATTGTAAGATTATTATTTGGATGTTGCAATATATGCTATGTTCATATTTACTAGAGAAATTGAACTACTTCATTAGCTTTGGTTCTTATCTTGTTGAATGTTTGTTGTATTTTCTTTAATGATCATTGTGTCTATGTGATTTATTTCACTAGATAATTAACAAATATTTCCTTTATCTCATGTGCATATGTTAGGATAATACTATTAATTTCCTTATAGAGACTCACTCTTTACTTCCCTCGCATGAAAGCCTCTGTTTACACAATGAAATTTGTGTTTCATATTGTCAAATTACTTGTTGATATCAAAGGTAATTTGCATGTTATCTTATTTTATTTGTTGCAGCTAAGGAAAACCTTTGAGTTATGGTGGCTAGGATGATACTCCAAATGGGGCTCCTACTCCAAATGGTGTGAGGTATAATTGGGACTTCATATTGGTGAGAACCACATAATTGACGGATTTCCAGTTCCATCAGCAGTGACAACAATATCACTAGTGAAATCCCCTATATTTTGAGTCTGATTACGAATCTCTCTTTGGTGTACTTTCCATCCAACTCAGTAAGTGGCCTCATCCATTTCTCTCAAGGAAATTTTAATGAGATATTGTTTATTGAATTTTCTAGGAATCTCTTGACTAAAAGAATTCTTGTGGAATTAGGATTGTTGCATAACCTAAAATACCTATTAATACATCCTTAGGGCATTGCATTTCCCTCCAAAAACTTTACACTATTTATCCATCCTTAGGGCATTACATTTCCTTCCAAAAACTATGCTTGGACAACAATCAATTGTTAAACACTATACCACCTATTATATCTCAAATTCTTCTCTTCATAATATTTCTCAACTCAAATAATCTAACAGGGGAAATAATTGAAACCATTGGAAATTTGAGTTAGTCGATGAAACTAAATTTTTATTTCAATAAATTTACATGTACAATCCCAAAAGCTATACGAATGTTAAAGGGTTTTCGTACACTCTCTATATAAATAATAGTATTTTTGGAAGCATTCCAGAAAATATTAGTGGTTTTTTTTCTTCGGGTAATAGATATATTTAAAAAAAAAACTATTTAGGGGGACTAATCCCTAAAGGAATTGCAAATTGAAATAATATTAATATTTTCTCTGCTCATTCCAATAAATTTGTTGGGGATGTTCCAACATATTTGGATAATTCTATCAAGCTTCAAATACTTGATTTTAGGAAAAATAGATTGATAAGCGAGCTTCCTCAAACATCACATGTTTTGACGACTTGAGAGTTTTAAGTGTTGGTTATAATAATATTAATGGTGTTATTCCTAAATGTATCTCAATCCTCATTAGCATGGAAGTGATATATTTATCCAATAATAAATTTAGTGGAAGAATACCATGTGATTAGAAGAGACTCCGGGGATTTGTAATATATAAATCTTCTCAACTCAATATCAATTTTGATAGATTATATGACAGTTTGGAGATTGGGATGAAAGGTTTTGAGTATGACCTAAAATATGTATTAGAGACAAATACAATAATTTACTTTTATAAAAATAATCTCATAGGGTAAATCCCATGGAGCATGAGATATTTGAGTAGGTTGAGATTGTTTAATCTATCATGGAATCAACTTGGAGGAGAAATACCTGCATGCCTCAGTGAAATATCTATGGTAGAATAGTTGTATTTGTCCAAAAATAATTTTACTGGAGATATTACTGACAAGGTCTCTAAATTATCTTTACTAGTGGTTATAATTGTTTCTTATAGAAATCTATGTGGGCAAATCCCAACAGGGACACAAATTTCTACTTTTGGTGTATCTTCATTTCAAGAGAATAAGTGTTTATGTGGGTACCCTTTGAAATCCAACAATAAAATAGAACAAAAGGAAGAAGTATTATCAATAAAATGGGATATTATAGTAGAGTAAATGAAAACATCTCATTGATATCATTAGTTCCATGGGAATGGGGATTAGATTTGGGGGAGTGGTTTCCATGCTCATTGTATGGAAGATAACTAACAATTGGGTTGCTCCTTCCAATAAACCCAAACCATTTTATGAAGTGTATAACTTTCCAACATGATGGTCGCTTAAAAATTTGTTGCTTAATTGTACTAAAAAGTTAGCCTAATATAAATAAAAAAATATTATTGATATTTATTGTTATGTATATAGTGTATATTCAACCATAAATACAATTGTAAAAAATTTTAGTATAATATGTTTGATTTTTTTAGAGACTACATCAAGCCTAACCTGTAGCTTGAGAAATTGCAACCCAGGGGCATCTAAGTCGTCAAAATCACTCGAGGGTTGCACCCAACCTAGGCCGCACCATCGCTTAACATGACTGGATTTTCCCCACCAAATTTCGAACATATGACCTTGACATCACAAAGTGACTTAACAATACACCTCGTCACCATCTATTCTATGCGAGCATCAAATTTTATATTTTATTTGTATATAATTTTATTATTGATATTATATTTAAATATAAAAATCTTTTTTATTAATAATTTTATACTTTAATATAAAATATTTATTTTATTTTTCACCATTAATTATAAAAAAACATTATTTTTTAATTATAAAAATATATTAAAAATGGTACTAAAAAGTTCAAATATATCAAAATGATGTTTATAATATATTGAAAAAATACTTTATAGTTATAAAAATTGTATTAATAGTAGAAGGTAAAAATACATGTAAAGAGATGGATATGATTAAGATTATAATTACACATGATTAGTTTTATCATTAAACTAATTTAATCCATGTCTTTTGTGAGTTTACAAGAGTTTAAAATAAAACCATGGAGGAATATTAGTAACTAAAAAAACTTTTATATATATATATATATATATATATATATATATATATATATATATATATATATATATAGATAAGTTACAAAATTTATATGTTATGAAAATGTTTTGATTATTAAAATCGGTTTAGTTTTATTGAGGATTGAATCTTTCGAGGTGCAACTTTGTTTTTTGACTTGCAAGTCTTTTTTTAAGTTTTACACTCAAAAAATAGGTTTGTACCTCAAGAAATTCTATCCCTCTTGATTCTTGATAAATTTAGAGTTAAAATGGATCTAAGTTCTTTTCATTCTTGTGCTACCACAAAAAAATTTTAAAACATATATTTAATCTAATTATTTGAAATATATTAAATATGTCTAATATTATTTGCTAATTTGAATATAACCATTTAATAAAATTATGAAAACAAATTTACAATGTTGATTTTAATACAACCATTAAATAAAAAATTGTTATATATAAAAGAAAGTACAACCAAATTTAGTTTCCATGGTATCAATTGCAGGTTATAATCATTTGGACACTGAGTGAACTCATACCACTTACTAGTTATAAGCATTTGGACACTGAGTGAGCCCAAAAAATTTACTCTAGGATGGAGAGCCACGCCTTGCATTTGGATGCAATAGTCGCAACTATGGATGATGTTATCCAATGACAAAAAAAACTCAATATCTTGCTCTACAATCTCTGAGAAAGAGGAAACTTGCTAACAATTTTTTAGTGAATTGCAAAGCTATCTACACCCCTAAACGGAGGGAAACAATCATTCACATTGTTCACATTCCAATGCATCTTCTTGTTAAAGAGTTTTTACATTATAATTACACAACTCCAAAAAAAAAGGATTTTGAAGAGCAAATTAGATCAAGATTCCAAGACCCCTACTGTAAAATATTTCCCAATCATTCATCAACTTCTAGATGATATACTAGAGAGGGTTTTGTCAGGAATCTCATTGAATAATTTTCTAACTTCTAGATCAATATTTGATGATTGATGTATGGATATAATGGGTGTGAGACAAGGAGTTTGTTAATGTAGGTCACTTGAAAACCCTTTGGAAAAAAATTGCGCCACATGAAAAATGTATGCTTATTGGAAAATGGTATTAATATGATCAACTCGTCATCCTGAATCTCGTTGGATAGGTATCTTGCAAGAAGAATTTTGTGACCACCATAATTTTTTTCCCGATAGGATTATTACTGCTAGTTGATTAATACTATGATGACCAGAATCCAAAAATATTGATACTGCGAAATGTTTAGGAATTTGGAGGTCCCAACTGATTAATATTGTGGTGGTAGAAACCCCAACTGATGGATACTACAAAATGTGGAGGAACTTGACTATCCTAATTAATCAACACTACACTAGTAGAAACCCCAACCTTTGGATGCTACAAAATGTGATGGCCAATCAACAGAAAGTTTGGTAACTATGGCAATAAAGGAGTGTTATGTGTTATAAATCATGATATATGCCAGGGTTCCAACAATAGTACTTGGCCAAATCTTTCATAGCACTAAATATGGAGGATTGACTATGCCCTTAGCTATACTACCCAAATACCATATTTTTATGTGAGTAATATCCCTGGAGTGTTGTTCTCAATGTACTGTAGCGGAAAGATAATCGACGAATTACCAAAGGTTGGTTTGAGGGTAACCTTGGGGGGATTCCAATATACCAGAGGTACGTGGAAGTGCAGTCTATGTATATGTTTTGTCTCATGCGCTACTACTCAAAGGGGTAAAAATAGGGGTTAAAACATAGTCCAATAGATGTGACGATGTCTTGTAGTTCCTGCGTGTAAGCTTCCCCAACCACAGGTTGATGCGTGTAATAAAAAATATTTGTAACTTATAGATGCTAGAAGATGTCTCTAGCCTAATGTTTTTTTTCTAAATTTGGTGGTACAAATGGCCCAAGAAAGTTCCTTGATACCACTTGTTGTATGCTTGAGCTATAGAAAAAATTAAAAGTGCCATATATTCCAAACATACCACAAAAAGTAACACAATGGGATGATGAAAATTGAAATATTCAATTAATATAGACAACAATATTATTAACTTGCATCTTCAAGGGGGAAACCTCCAATAGAATAGAGATAAATTACATAACACAAGACATGACTTCCCTTACTATATATGACAAAATATATTTTCATGAGACCCAAAACCCTAACTACTAGTGGTCCCTTACATAATGCAGGTTAACCAATTTATTTATTAGCTATGACCTATTATAACTAATTGTGGTCCCTTTTTTATAATGTGAGCTAGAGAACTACAATGTGAATAGGATTCATTTATTAAACTAATTAATAATGACTCTTACAATACCCCTTAGGCTTATTACTTTAATAAATGGGTTAGGGTCAAACCCTGACACTTTTTCTTAACAAATGGGTATTCCATGTAGTATAATTTTTTCCTATATCTATAGGTGTTTTGGAAAATATTCACCTCCAAATACCTTGTGTCCTTTACGATAGTAATACAACTAGTAGATATTGAGAATAAAGATCATCACAAGGCTACAAGTATAGTTGGCCTCGAAGTTTTTTAATTATACTCACTTTCTATATAGGTCGTGATGTAATCACATTTTTGAATTATTAAAATTTCCTCATCATGGAAAAAAAAACAAATATGCGCCACCCATGTGAAACATTACTTCACTCTCCAAGGAATCATTGATGACATGAAAAAAATCAAGGTAGGTTTCTTATATTTAGATTTAGAATGATGGAAATGACAAGAATGGAGTAAGGAAAACTATTCAAGATATATCTCATAGAGTTAATTCATGATTCATGGGTCCATCTATGTTCATATAACACATTGGCAAGTCTTGTAAAGTAGTGTATTAATAGAGTACTGCACAAACTATGGTGCGCCAACGTCGTTGGGTGATCCATCCTAATATATTCCTTGGTGCACTAATTTATATCCACAACGCCAATATGATACTATTTAAATTTGTCTTTTTTTATAACTTGATCACGTTATTTTTAATTTGGTATAAATGTTCCACGACGCTGAAACCCAATGCTCTATTATATGAAGAGAACTAGTGCACATATTTAAATGTAATGTGCTGATAATGTGTCGAACTGGTGCACCAACATAATTATGAAGCTTCTCAAACTGTGGTGTACCGAAACCATCATGATGTACTATGCAGTAGGATAAGGAGCACTCTAGCGCATTTATATCAATTTGTTGCATCCGAGAGATATTTTTAAATTTAATAATTTTCTAATCTAATCATTTTATTTTCATTACAATGCATAGTAACTAGTGCTCCATAATTTGAGGAACACTAGTGCATCTTTAATATATGTTAGCACTATCTTGAAAAATTATAATGTTAAATGTTAATTAATATATTGTATTTGGTGTGCACTAACTCATGGTAGACCATAGATGCACTATATGGTGGTGAATAATTTTTCAAATAGGACATACTATAACAATATTTCCTATGTATAAGAGACGCACTGACAATTGTTCTCGTGTGAGCTAAATGATAAAAAACACCACACAAATTTTCAAAAAGTAAAATTTTAAATTCTAATCTAGTGAAATTTCAAATAGGAGTTAATAAAAAATTTACTTGGTATCTTATCACATGAAAAAGCATGGTTTCCATGTAAACAAAAAAATGGTAAAATTTATCGGGAAAATTGTGGAATAGGGTGGAAAAATTATAGAGAATTGCAAAGAGAAAACACCAATGACTATTAGAGTGATTCAAAACAAAGAAAGAAATTATTTTGATAATGTAATTCAGTTTGGTCAATTGTTTTTTATTTTACCCTATTCAAGTGTGTTCGATAGAGGTACACACTAAAACTTAGATCCTAAGTTAGTTATACAAAAATATATACCAGAACTATATTTTTCAATTTTGTATCTATATATATGATATAGATGCTTCTATGCCATTAGGTGTTCTTATGGTGGCACCTTGATAAGGTTTGTTTTTTAAAACAAAACCTTTTATTAACGGATAAAAAAATATCTCCTATGTTTTTTATGTTCTTATTATGCACTCATTATGCAACGCATTGTGCTCTCTTTTTAGTCCCTACCTCTGGCAATGGGACTATAGAGTTCACTTGAACGTTAAATATATATTAATTTCGATTCACTATTTCATTTAAGCAATGTTTTCAAAAAACATTACGTCAAAAAAATGCTTTTACCTAAAGTTTCTGCTTTTAGGTCTTATTGCCCAGCCGCGAGTTTTGCTCATTAACAAAAATGTTTTAAGCAAAGTTTGAAAAACTTTAAGTTCTTATTGCTCAGCCGCGAGTTTTGCTCATCAACAAAAACATTTTAACCAAAGTTTGAAAGTACCATTTATCGAGTTTCGATTATCCACAAAAATGTTTTAACCAAAGTTTAAAAGTACCTTTTACCTATTTATCAAAAATTTAAATTGCGAAAGTTTTATTTGTTTGAAAAAACCATCCACCTTTTTATCCAAACTTTCAATCTATCACTCGTTTTATATATTCCAAAACAGTGCATATATCCTTCTCCACATATCATTAGTTTTACAATTGATTTTTAAACTCATCATATAAATTTTCCAAGATCTATCTATGTCTTATTTTTAGGCCACATATGTTTTTGCATGCAGACACATTGATAGACTCCCACCTATGGTAGAAACAGTGATAGAAGTGTTCGCTAGTGTTTATGAGGCTATCAATGTGCCACTTAGGGCACATTGATAGATGCCCACCTGTGGTAGACAGAGTGATAGAGTTGTTCACCAGTGTTTACAGGCGTCCATCTGTGGCTTGCAGTAGATTGTGAATAATACAAGGGAATTACTCCAACCCTGCGCTATAGGTGGCGGTCATCTGTGAGTTATCAACAAATCTAAATATGTAAGCTGAGGTCGGTTCAATTCATATCAGAGTCCTGAAAGATAGAGCCGAAGCGAACCAGTTGCATAGCTTCCAACATCAATTGAATTTGCGGGTCAATTGTGAAAAATAGAGCCGAAGCTAACCAATTGAACCTGCAACAATTCCATTTAGTTGTGGCCCAATTGTGGTTGTGGGATTAATGCTTGTTAGGCGCTGGCAATACTGTACCACACTTTTCCATTTCCAGTGACAACGTTGTCACTATTAAGAACAGAAAACACTTACAATCGTCTTGCTGCTATCTCAACCACTATCCCTTTCTGAACCTGCGATTTAAGAATAGAAGACATGAAAACAAGCATTATAGACACGGAAACAAGAATTATAGCTAAATATTCAACACTCATGAAATAATGAATTCCATGAACCTATCATTTAAAAGGAGACATGTAAACTAGCATTATACCTTCAACAATGCTCATGAAATAATTTCCAGGTATGTGTGAATAATTTATGAAATCGAATCAATTCCAGGTATGCGTGAATAATTTATGAAATCGAATCAATTCCAGGTATGTGTGGATGGTTTGAAATCAGATTCATTTCACTTCGTTGTGCTATGATTACTCATTTGGGTCCCTGCTTGTTTTGGGGATTGCTCAAATAACCCCAATTTGATCTATAAAACTGTGTTACATCGCTTTTTCCTTCAGATAGATTGTCAAAAAGCATAATAGTAAATATATCATAGTAGCTACTCCTTAGCAGCACAATTTGATCTATAAAACTGTGTTACATCGCTTGTTCCTTCAGATATATAGTCAAAAAGCATAATAGTAAATATATCACAGTAGCTACTCCTTAGCAGCACACAGTAGGGATCGATATCAATAACCAACAGCAGATGCAATGCTTTTGGAGTAAAATTAGGTGGCTACCAGCGAGCGAGCCCCTACAAAAACAGTAACCAGTAACCCCATAAATCCACGTTAAAACTTGTGACCTCTATGGTAGATTTCCTGGCCTTGCTTGACCTCTAGTAAAACTGGGTTGCATTGATCAGCCTGAAAACAAAGAGGAAAGAATAAATGGGTTGAGGATTTTCTTTCAAGGATACAAGTAACAAAAAAGTTTCATTCTTTTAGCGGCAAGTAGAATTATTTAAGGTATTTTTTCTTTAAGATATTGGTGTTAATTGCTATTTTGTTTACAGCTTATAGTTGTTTATTGTTATTTTGTTTGAAACTATAAAACGCAAACTGTAATGTACGGTACATTCTCCCACTTAAAAATGCCTTTTAGAAATGAAAAGTGAGTTTTATTATTTTTTTCCATTGTATAAATTTTGACATTTGTATTTCTTGGGCACTTCTTCTGCACTTTGAATGCACATTTATGTCTTGACCATCACAGAATAGGTCTTGAGCATCACACAATATGTGTGATTAAGTCCTAATTTCCTAACAAGAATTACGCAAGAGCATCACATAATATGTGTGATTAAGTCCCAATTTCCCAACAAGAGTCATAAGTCCTAATTTCCCAACAAGAATTACATAAGAACATCACACAATATGTGTGATTAAGTCCCAATTTCCCAACAAGAATTGCACAAGAGGAATATAGGTAATATCATTGGTTGTCATCACCAACATTTCAAAATCGACCTTCTTTCTCTACCCTTCCAAGAGAGATGACAAACTTGCTAAATCCCCTATCAAATCTGTAGGGACGGTCACTGCTTTCAGTTCTTGTTTCTAAAGCACCAAAACATTTCTGATAAAATATCTATAAAAGTAAATATTGTAGTATTGTTTATATGAATAATTAATACTGGTGCACCTGATTCATGATAAAAAACCAATTCCTATTCTTATATTATATGCATCGAGGCATTGGGGAGGAAGTGTTATAAGTAAATTATAAAAAAAAAATGGATATTAAAAACTATATTTTTTTCTATAATAATATATGATATCAATACTTCTATGTACATATGCTTCGAGGAGGGAACACAAGTCCATTCATATGAATAATTCTAGTAAGCTATATAATATTATATATTAAAAAATATATTATCATGTTTTTTTTAAATGAAAAATGATATCAATGTTATGTTTTTATGTCTAGACTAGTTACTAAGAACACAATGTGGGGCATTATTTTGGTGGTGCCTCTCTAATGTTGTGGTGGTGCCCCTCTAATGTTTATATTTTCTTGAATAATAAAAGAATACTACTATTTTCAATAGATTTTTGTTATTCATTCTAGTGTTCTCATGTTTTACTAAAGAACTAGAGTATTTTTATATAAATATATATTAAAAATGATATTTAAGAAATTTTTATATTAATAATTATATCAATGCACATGTTCAATGATGCATGTAACTAAGAACATCATTACATTTGTTTCAATTTTTGGCACACAAATGAAAAACATTAATTTTTGGTGATCTGTCTCCAATAAAAATAAATGAAGGATAGAATAACTTATTTGAGGAGGTTATGTAAAAAATTCCTATATAACATATTATGTTTGTAGTGTTATAATCGTCAATATTTAAATGAAAATTAACAATTTTATAAGTCAGAGGATAACAGCAAGCTATATTGTAATCCAGTAATTGTTAAAGTCTTTTCACTTTATATGAAAATGTGAAGAAACGACTCTTATAAAAAGGTGAAGATTGGTTGTACTTCATATTAATGCAATAGTATTATTATAAAGATAATTAATTTATATTTTATGATTAATCGTAAGGAACATAATGTTTTATTAAAAAAATCAATCTTTATAATAAAATTTGTGATTTGTCTTAAAGTATTTTTCAAGACATGAAACTAAATATAAATAAGGAAACTTGCATGGAAGAAATTCCTTGCCCCGAGTAGGAGATTCAATGTCAGAATGATACAAATTTGGAATTCTTGGAGATCATAGATATAAAAATACAAGGAACAACTAGATAAATCATTATAGTTGTTAAGGTAAACAATAATGATAAGATTCTCATCAAAGGTATACCCTGTAAAACATATCATTACAGTTGTTAAGGGAAACAATAATGGGAATATTCACATCAAAGGTAAACTATACAAAATAGATCATTACATTTGTTAAGGGAAATAATATTAATACATACCATAAGTGCTAAAAGGTTGTCCGTGTACATCTCATAAACTTTCCTTAATTCCTTAATGTTAACATTTCCCTTAGAATCCATGCAAAAAAAAAAAAAAAAATCATGCAACACATAACAATACTTGCAGGATTCATTCCATCAAAAGTTATTTGACTATTGATGATAATGAACATTGATTGGTTTCTTCGGGATTTCAAGGTTGTTGGTCATAATTTGTGTTGTTCTTCCACACCCTTACCCTGCTTGAGCTAGTATACTTGTGCAACCTGGGAAATTCTAAAATGTAGCTAATGGAGCAAGTTTTTCTAAACATTTATGTGCCCCTCTCTTCTTGCCTATGAAATTTTTATGCCCAGGTCAACAATTCAAAAATTTTGGTCACCTACTTGATGTTAAGCACAAATAACCACCAATCCAGAATAATCCCCTATTCCACAATCATGTGGTTGTAGAGAGAATGAATCAAACCCAGTAATATCACAAATAAGCTCTCCAAAATATTTGAACATCTCCAACAACATAATATGCAAGCTTGAGAATTTTTCAAGAAGGATTAGTTATTATACTAAAATTGTCATCTATATGGCACTAACTAAAAAGATTGCCTACCTGATAACCCAAAACTTGATCTTGAGGTGCATAAGGGTGAATGCCATAGAAACGTTTCCAAGCAACATACATCATCTCCATAATTGCATTCAATTTCATAGTCCAGGACCCAAAGGGAATCATATTGTGGAACAAAGAAATATAATTTGTGTGTAACCTGTGGAGGTAGCACAATATATTATTCTTTGTGTGGTACACATATCTCATCAATTTTAAAATGGATATAGTCTACCTATATAAATAGAGGAAACACCACTGAATATAACAATCTAGTGAAATAAGAACTCTCGTGGATAAAAGGTTTTGAAATTGCAACTTGGACTTTCACGGCAATGGAGTTTACTTTGAATTTTACGTAGGTAATGCATAAAAATTTCCATCAAGGTGAATTCTAATGTCAGGGCATGCTATCCGATGCAAATTATACTTAAAGATTTATTTCCAGCAAAAAAAATCAGTATCTTATCTATATCCTCCAAAAAAGTGGTCTTGTCAAAGGAAATGACAACCTACAACATTGTGAGGATCCAATAGGATTTTATTTTCTAGAAAAATAATTCATTAAAGTTCATTACTATTAGATGCAATCTCACCCTTAATTGAGAAGAAAACAAAGGAGACACAAATAATATCCAGCTTATTATAAATGTTATTCATATTCAAGATACACATGTTATTGTAAGCATTGGTATCTTCTAATTTTGTAATAAACTCACTGTCTTTGAATCTAAAATTTGGATATTCACCTCATTCTCAAGATATGTATCATAAATGAAATTAGCATCTTCACATTTTATCTTTAGTGTATCAAAGAAGGGAATGTTCTCAATTGTTGGAGTGCCCAATTTATTCAATCCAATTGCAAGAGCTCCTACCAAACCATGTATACATTGTGTAATCATTTCCAACCCTTCTGGACCATGATATATTGCGTACAAAACATACATGTTTTCAAGCAAGGCCTGGGTACAAATGTATCTTAATGATAAAATCCATACTTGTCCAAATATGTCATATAAAATAAAAAATAAAAAATTTCAATTTAGAGACACACATTTACCATCAACTCAACTAAAAGCTAAAACTTGAAGAAAAATTGGAAATTGAGGCAACATGCAGCCATATAGAGATAAAATCTAAAAATTTAAAGAACTCGGTAAAGGAGAAAAGTTTGTTGTTCTAGTGCATACTCTACTCCTTCATTGATGCATCTCACCTGCGAGAATTTATATCTGTATTAAGAGTTGGCTAAACTAGGGGCTCAAATCATAAAATTGATTATGTTCTTAGTACATAAGCCCATATTCTTGGTCTACATAAGCAACATACAAAATTTGGAACATGGTAGTTCATCTTCTTACAATTTTGATCCTAATAATATTGGTAACCTAGGACAATCTCCAAATCATAAATCCTCAATAACAAAGGGGGGAGATGAAGGGTAAAATATTTCACCTTTTGCCTCTCCATATGGTCATTGGCTCGCTAGCAGAGGTGCATAATTCATTGATGTAAGGGAGGGAAATCCATCAAATTAAAATACTGACCCATAAATTTTGAACTATAAAAAGAAAATACTAACCCATATCAAACATCTAGGTTGGGGGTAGTTTTGAGTCTACTATTGCACGTCCAACATCCACCAATTCAAGAGACCTAATTTCAAGTACCTTTGTGAGAGGGGACCTTGCTTGTGCAATTGAAAAATTAGCTAAACGACAATTACTAAATAGAGATTCAAAATTTTCAAGAAAAACCTCTCAAAATCAATAAAGTTTCACAAACCCTATTGGAAGTGGTGGTATAGAGAGACAAGAGGTTTTATATCATAACACAAATAGTGAGAAAGAACTATCAATCTCTTATATATAGGAAAGAGTTCATAAAAAATGAGATATATAAGAGTAGCAAGAACAATTATGCATAGAGGAGGATAAAAACAATGTGGATTTAGGAGGTGGTTCCATACATGAGAGCCATGCATCAGATATTGGATAAAGGTTTCACTAGAAAGTGGACATAAAATTTCTCCATGTGAAAGAGAAGGAAGTAAAGGCTCTATTTATAATTAGGTGCTTGATAATATCTCTTAAGTAGGTAAAATAGGGACCATTTTTTCAAGTAGTGTATGATTTGCTTCCGAATTACTTTGGGTTCCACCTCTCTTTAATACACAACCTTATGGGGTCCCCAAGGGTTTTGAAGAAAAGATGATGCTAGAAGTAGATGGTGTATTTCTATTATTTTCAACCTTCCCATATTGTCAGAATCATGTACATGTATGGAAAAGTCGGAGCTATCATTGATAGGACAACCTATTAGGGTGTCCTATAAATGACCATCCAATTATGATTTTTTTGTGAGTTGGGGTTATCCATACGCTTTGAAGGCATTTTCTTAAATGTTCGTATGATATGATACTACACTCTAAATTTGAAATTACATACATGAAAAACATGTATATGTATATGGAAGTCAACCAAAAACCAACCCCCAAATCCAGTGGTAAATTTAAGTGACATTGAACAATAGGGTAGCCTTGTTGGAATATACTTCAGAAAGGAGAAGTTACAATTAAAGGACAAGAAAGGAGTATTTGAAATGGCTATGAAGAGGGGAAGTGACTAATTGGAATAAGATCATGAAGGTGTCTAACGATGTTGGTCAATCCATCTCCTAGGATCAATCCACATAAGTGTGAAGTGGGCCCATATTTTTATAACTATGCATAGTATTATAATGAGTACAAATGGGAAATCATTATGTGTGCTGACCAATTCATGCAAAAATTGTAGCCTATTGTGTCATTTCTGGTAGCATAGTGTGGCACCAAGCCATGCAAATAAGTCTTAGAGGGTATTAGGAAATATGGGAGACACATGTGAATATAAGAGAAATATAGGTGAAAGGATGTCACACAACATACACCTAGCAGATAAGACTTCCAATGAATAGACTATTATTTCACAGCTGCAACTGCATGATACTTTCAAAGACACGATTATAAAGCAATCTTACTTTTTGAATTTACATTCTATAACTAATTGTTGGTTGTTGTATAATGGAGAGGCATGATATGAACACTTTAAAACTTCCTGAAGTGAAATACCCTAATATATCATTTCCTTCAAATTAGACATCGAAACATGATATAAAAATACGAGCAATTCAACACTAATTCATTGTTTAATACATCTAGAAACTCTAAAAATGTGAGCAAGAAACATTAGATTAGCATTGAGTATTTGGAAATTCGGACAATAGATTTCTTTTTTATTTAGAATGAAAATGGGATGAAGAGAGGGGAAGCACCAGCTGGTCTCTGAAAATATAATGATGCAACTTTTTTCTTGCAAAAAGTGGCTTGGAGCTTGATCCCTCTAATGAAGCATTAAAATTATACCTTTTCGATACATAAGTAGAAAATATAATACTTGCCACAATAAACACCTAGCAGAGAATACTTCTAATAAATAGACTGTTGGAATTGATGTGTGTTGTACTATTGATTTTTGGCATTGATGTCAACCTGGTAGTTTGGGATGGAGGTGAGTTGGTTATGCATATGTATAATTGACTGCAAGTGGATGATGTGAAGATGGTCCTTGGCATGTCTACTAGTATGAAGATGTGATTTGTAGGTGTTTCATATATATTGTGGGAAGAGATTGCTTTTGTTCCCATGGTCATGTTGTTCATGATACTTCTATATGTGTTACTCTTTGTTCATGATGTTGCATAGATGTACTGGCGATGATTAGTTATAGAAGTTTTAGTGCTAGAAATAGTGCAATAACTTGATGGTGTGTGTGGCTTATGTGTGTTTTCTATAGAAAGATGAGTGTATTTTCATTGATGCTCTATATATTCATGATGTTTACATGATAATGTGTCGTTGATGATGCATAAGAGTTAGATACAGGTGCTAGAGGAGGTGTTCATGGAGCTGCAAGAGTATGTAGAAATACTTGACAAGGTGGAGTGACTCGTGTTTTTTATTGAGGATGATAGGAGACCTTGTTCATGCTTATTATAGGTTTTCATGATGCCAAACTGTGTTAGGAAGGTGGTCTGACAGTCTCACACATAAAGCCTGAAGTTGGGTTTGCAGATTCCATGTGGAATAACAGTAAATGAGCACTAACACACACTACTAGTGGCACACACAACGTTATAATGTTGGCGAGGGATTGGAGAAAAGAGTTACTTTGTTCTGGTCATTTTTCCCCACATTCCTCACATATCTCAGGTGTTTTATGAGTTTTTCCAATGGATTGTGTTCACGCTTTTTTTGGAAAAGGTCGAGGATGTTTAATTAACTTCTAGAAGATGGTTAAAGTGATGAATATATTTGATTAAGTGAAGTTAGTGGATTGATCAAGTCAAGAGTCAGATCCGAATCAAATCAAATGTATGAAAAAACTCCATCACAAAGTTGCATATACTCAGTTAATCATCTCAAAAAATTACAAATAGGAGAAAGGTGTGAGTCTATTGGGTGGGTTTTATTGAGAGTGTGAGAACATGACATTGAGAGGATATTGAGTGTTAGTGGAAATTACAACAACTACTCAAACAATATTTTAGAGCTATACCAGAGTTGTGTATGTAGAATCCAAAGAATGGTTTGAGGAGAATTGTAGAAAATGACAACAAGAAGAGACTTATGATTTAATTTTCTCTTAATTAAATTAGAATTAAATTGTAATTCCACATCATATGACAACTTGTTCAGTTAGGAAGTCTTAGTTAGTTTAGTTAATTCGAGTCAAGGGTAAAATTAGAGGCATGTAGAGTGTTCCCTAAATTTTAGGGGGCCCAGGTAGAGTTTATCTTGAGTTTTAACTAATTAAATTAATTAATTTTAGTTAAAATCACTTAACTAGTTCTAAATGATGGAGGAACTAGTGAGAGGTCAAGTGAAATAAATTATATTTAATTCAAATGTAGGGATCAATCAGATAACTGATAATTCACTTAAAAATAGATCATGCATGTTAGTTATGAGAAATACCTTGTTGAATTTGGAGTTAAAGGGAAGTGTACTATCACTTGTATAATCATCCAATCACACAGGTGGTGCATGGAGTCAGCGTAAGAGCCCTGATTTATTGTGCAATAATTATTGGGGAATTTCCTTGTTAATAGGGCTTAGTTACCCAATGAAACTTCACGATGAAATAGTGATACATGAGGCCAAGAATTTGGTTAAGTATTGATCCAAGCTTACCTAGGAATAAGTGAGAGAAACATGGATAGTGCAGAGAGCTCTTAAGCCTGATAGAAGCATTGCATTTTTCTCATATTCTTTGACTTATGCAATATAAAAATAGTGGGGTTTTTAGCCGAGGCTTTCCCTAGATAAATATTTGTGTTGTGCGATTGAAATTATTTCTCTTTCTTGTTGATGTAATTATGTGATCATATTTTGTTTCCACAATTTGTAGAGTAGATTCAAGTATTTTGTTTTAGCATATTACAATATCCGTTGAATCTATGTGGATTTTTTACATGGTATATTAGAGAATAAATCACTATAGAAGAGAATAATACAAGTTTGTTTTGAGTAGGTGAATCGAATTTAAAAATATACTCTTCAAGACCAACAATAGGATCAATATGTCTTTCTATGGATTGAGACTCAAATATGCCCTTGAGGTTAGTTTGAATTAGATAGATTGGCAGGACAGGATGGAAAAAGTGTTGGAAAAAAATGGGCTAGAGGATTTCATAGACAGTGACATTACTCAACCTCCAACAACAGATGCTCAAGATCTGATAGCATGGAAGAAGAATGTAGAGAAGGGAAGAAATATTCTATTGGAAGGAGTTCAAGATCATATTGTCTTAGACCTCCATGGAAAGGAAACTCCATATGCTATGCGGAAGGCCTTAACATATTTTTTTCAAAACAACAATGACCACAAGAAGTTGATTCTAAAGGAAAAAATTAGAAGAATCAATATGGAGAAGGTTGAATCAATACCAAAATACTTGAAAAATTTCACTCAATGTCAATAAGAGATTGGAACTGTTGGTGTTACAGTTTTTGAGGATGGTCTTGTGAGCCGATAACTTCTAGGCCTTCCAAATAGCTGGCACAACTACCATGATTCAATTAATGGGAGGGAGAATCTACCAGAGTGGGAGAAATTGTGGTATGACTTGGTGTAGGAATGGATTAGAAGGAACAACAGAGAAAGTATCTCTTCCAAAGAAATGAAATATGAATTTGCATTAGTCAAAAAAGGAAATAAATCCAAGGGAAATAAGTCCTAAGGCGAAGAGTGCAAGAAGAAAGACTTATCCAACATCAAGTGTTTTCACTGTCATGAGTTTAGTCACTATGCCACGAAATGTCCACATAAGAAGACAATAAATAAAGAGCCTATCGTTGAAGCAGCAGGTGAATCTACAGCTTCACAATTTGAGCTTGATTTTACTCTCATTACATGCATGTAAAGCTCAATAATGGGAATCATATGGTATCTCGACAGTGGTGCCTCGTTCCATATGACAAAGAATAAAGATCTCTTTAGTGACTTCGAGGAGAAGGACCTCAAGAAGAACATAGAGTTTGGATATGATGGAATTTATAGCATGATCGACATCGATATTTTTTCTTTTTAGAGGGAGTTTGGCTCCCCTCTCAGACTTGCAGATGTTTTATTTCTTCCAAGACTAAATAATAATCTTATTTCTGTCACGGTACCAGAAGACCATGGTTATGATGTGATATTTAGCAAAGGAAAGGTTTTCCTTAGACACATCACCACCAGATATATGAAATGGATTGGTGTGTGAGTCAAGAACCTGTATCCACTTGAGGTACAAGATGCATGTAAAGCCTCGAGGAGCAAGGAAAAGGTCAGAGACTTGGTGGTTGAGACGGAGAATGAATTTCCTCTCAACATGCATCCTTAGAAAAAGCCTCAATAATTTATGGAGAAGCCACAATTGGAGAATAAGATACCTCTAGTAGGGGGGGATTTCGAGCCAAGTGGGCATAGTGAGAACATGCATCCATACCTCCAGGTGAGAGGTGCAGTAATGTGAAGCAATATTCCCAAGGGTACATAAATTTGGGCAGGATCCATTTAGATGTTGTGTCTCATGGATCATTATCTTGCTATGGTGGCACACAATATATAGTAGCACAATGGATCAGTGGAAGTGATGCAGTAAGATGCCAAAGTGACAGATCCAAAGACTTGCACCAGTCAATTACTAGGGAGTGCAGTCCAGAGTTGGCAGCAATGTAGATGGCATAGTGCAGAGTCAACAACAATGTAGAGTTTTGAGTAGATAATGCAATAGTTAGTAGAAGTCAGACACTCTAGTGACAGATGCATCATACTGGACACATTTGATTTCATTTAATTTTAGCTTCTTTTCAGTTGCATATGTTGCAGTTGCAACAACAACATAGAAAAATGTTGCATGAAAAACATTCCAAAGGTACCACTGAATTACTTTCTTGTTGAGAGGGAGTGTTGAAAATGGCAACAAGAAGAGGCTTCTAATTCAATTTTCCCTTAATTGAATTAGAATTAAATTGTAATTCCACATCACATGACAACTTGTATGACTTAACTAAGTCAGGAAGAATTATTTAGTTAAGTTAATGTGAGTTTAGGGTCAAATTAGAGGCATGTAGAGTGCTCCCTAAATTTTAGGAGGCCCAGGTAGAGTTTATCTTGAGTTTTAATTAATTAACTTAATTAATTTGAGTTAAAATATATTAAATAGTTCTAATGGATGGAGGAAATAATGAGAGGTCATGTGAATTTTATTCACATGTAGTGATCAATCACATAACTAATAATTCACTCAAAAATATCACATGCATGTCACTTCTCACAAATACCGAGTTGATATTGGAGTTAAAGGGAAGTGTACTATTAGTTGTATAATCATCCATTTGTACATGAGGTGCATGGAGTCATATGAAGAGCCTTGATGTATTTCCAAATCATTAGTGGGTAATTTTCTTGTTAATAGGGACTAATTACCCAAGGAAACTGCACATGGAAATATGGATCGCTGAGGCCAAGAATTTGGTTAAGTATTGAACCAAACTCTCTTACGAATCAGAAAGATAGACAGAGATCATGTAGAGAGTTTTCAATCCAGAGAGAAGCATTTTATTGTTCTCTTACTCTTTTACTTATGCAATATATAGATAGTGGGGTTTTTAGCTGAGGCTTTCCCCATATAAATATTTTTTTTTGTGCCGATTGAAATTATTTCACTTTCTTGTTCATATGATTATGTGATCGTAATTTGTTTCCACAATTTGTAGAGTAGATTCAAGTATTTTTTTTTATCATATTACAAGACTGGCTGAATGTACATGGATTTTCTACGAAGAATTTCATATTTTTTGTGTTGCAAGTGGAAGTGTTATTAGAGGATAAGAATTGACAGTTTATGGTGTGTTGGTGACTAGAGATTGGTGTGAGAAGAAGAGAATAATTTCCCTCCTCCTAGTCATAGTTTTGATTCATATTTTATGTGCAGAATAATGGTGTTGTTAGGTTTCTCATGTTGAGCAGATTGAGAACCCAGTTTGAAAATATATGAAATATGGTTCGCATGGAGGAGGTGAAGGCATGGAGGGTTCAAATTAGGCAGTGATTTAGTGGATTCATCAAAAGGAACATATTTATCCATCCAATAGGAAATTGATAGTCCAATTGGATTTAATTGAGGACCGTTGGTCATGGGGGATTTCAGCAAATAGATTTCTGTAGATCAGAGACAAAAAAATATTTCCTAACAAATAGGTGCCAACATGTTGTGAAGTAAGTCAATTCTTTCGAATTATTATTTTAAGCTAATCCATGTAATTTGTTTTTACCATATTAATAGAATAATTGAGCAACACAATAGTAGCAGGGTTGTTTTCTCCCAAAATGGTTTCCACCATAAATACATGTGTTCTTATGTGTTCTTGTGTAGTAGCCCTAGGTTAAAGGTTCATGTAATGAAGTTAAGAAAGGAAAACTATTCCAAGCTGAATATTGGGAAAAGTATCCCAATGGGCATCACTTGTTTTTTATTATGGCTAAGGGGTAATTAGAAAATTCAATCGCAAAGGCTTTGAAAAGGCAGGTATTTTATTTATGAAAATAAGGGAAAATAGGAGAAAAGGGAAGTGGAAGGTCACAAGTTTCATGTGAGGAGGAAATTGAGGGAAAATGAAGAAATTAGAGGAATCAATAATAAAAAGACATAAAAGCATCAGTTTGGGGCCTTTTGTCAGTTTTGTTTTGGAATTAGACTTAGAGAGGATAAAATAATGAAGAGGAGAAGAAAAGAAAGAAAGCAAAGGAAGGACAAGGAAAGCAAAGGAAATCAAGGATCAAGTATTGAAAGATTTGATCAAGTAGCATAAACAGAAATAATTGCAAGTAATAGTTTCATTTATGATTTCCTAGTTGGTTTTGGCATGTATGACTTATGCATGTGTGTAGTTGGTTCATTTGTTCTCATTAGCATGGGTTTTGTCGGGTTTCAACCATAGTTTTAGCCTTTCCTTGTCATTTCCAGATAGCCATGGTGCGATGGGATTCTTTCTTAGTTGATATTTGGATTTTCAGAAGGTTTTGGATTTGGGTGAAGTGGTCTTAGGAAAATCCCAAGGGTTGGGGGTGGATATGATTTTCTCTGGGAAGCCCTCAATAGGTGGGTGGAGACAAGAAAAATCCTCAAGGGATGGTGAATGAATTATGAGGATTACAAGTTTTGATCCATAAATTGTCGTGGATATTCCAGTGGATAAGTCGTCACAACAAATCTAACAATATTATATTAAAAATATAAGACTATACACTCTTATAGTTTTATTAAACTTTAATATATATATATATATATATATATATATATATATATATATATATATATATATATATATATATATATATATATATATAATTGTAATTAGTGCATGGATGTGAATATACATTATACATAAAAGTAGAGAATGACAAATTAAGCTGACAAACACACATAAGACACAATATATGTTCTCTAGGAAACCCTTTTTGGAGAAAATATAGTAGGAAGGTGAGGTCGCTTCTCTCTCTTTCATTGTCTAGAAATATAGTTGAAGGTACAAAGAAGTAATTTTTGTGGCCTATGGTCTGATAGAGTGCACAGATCCCCTCTTTGTTCTCTTTCTCCTATCTCTCCTATATATTTTTTCTTATTTGTGGAACATAATTCCCCCGAAAGAATGGAATTGATCATCTTCCTCCTACTCACCCAGTTATAACACAACTCGATAGCCTACTAGTGGTTAATTTTGACTACATCAACTCTTAATTAGAGTTACAAAATAGACTATTCTACAGTATTTTACATTAAAAAAAAATGTAGCTAGCCCATTTTCCATGAATAATGGGAGCTAACGGAACATCCTACCGAACTATAGGTGTGAAAAAAAGAAGGTCAACTTTTAAGTCACATAAATTTTTCATACAGACTCTGATTAACACAATTCTTGCATTGTTGGAAATTATATGTGTCAATAGACTAGCATGTCAAGGTGCATAATTAAGCGTAAAACTTTTAGCCCCAAAAAAGATCATTTGAAGCCTCAAAACACTCCCAAAAGGTTTCAAACATTGTTTTTTCAAACTGGGTCCTGCTAGTAAAAATGGTCCCATGAGAAGAACAATGTGAGACAACCCGACTATTAGACATAGTACAATAACTCTAGATATAAAACCCATACTACAACACAACCTAGTCTAGAAAGGGACACCCATGAAGAAAAGAGAACAAAAACAACAAGTTAATGACAATCTGGAAGGGAGTCAAACTTATCAAATTAAAAAAACCATAAGATACAATGAAGGAGAATCTAGAAATTCTTCAAAACAATAGGAGATGAAGAAACAAAAGGTGGAGTTACAAGGTGAATTTCAGAGAATTAAACCTCTACCTTCGATGGAGAGGCTGAGGAAGTAGTTGAAGCGTGGATAATTAAAATGAATAAATAATTTCAAGTCTATGAGTATAACAACAAGCTCAAATCTCTCTTGGCTATTTATCAATTGTGGAAAAATCCACATTATGGTGGGAAGAGGTGAAAAACATGCGTGCAATTGAAGACCAGAATCTCACTTGGGATGAATTCCAACAGTATTTTAAGGACATGTACATAACAGAGGGATTTTATGATGAACAATATAGAGAGTTTCATGATTTAAGGTTGGGTCAACTATCAGTGGATGAGTTCATCACTAAGTTTACCTCTTTGTTAAGATACGTACCATACTTGATATATGGAAAAGAAAAAGTATATTGTTTCTTGAGAAGCGTGTGTGCTCACATGAAGGAAAGGATCAAATTTGTTAACCCAAAATATATGGATGAGGTGATACGAAAATCACGTATGTGCTATCAATAGTCCAAGGCAAAAGGTGAAATTAGCATAAGTTGGCCACCAAAGAAAGGATGGAAAGGTGCCTTGAATTCTAAAAACAGCATATCATGAAGTTATATAAATTCTCTAATAAATTCAGCAAATAGAAAATTTGGGATAAACTAGAAAAAGCCCAAATGGGCAGTTGAAGAGCAACCTATGGAAGCATCCAACAGGTCAAACCTTGGACTATCCCTAAAACCAGCATTACAATGTTGGGGATGCGGTGAGGAAAATTACTTCAAAAATTTCCTTCACCATGGAATAAATGAAGTTACAACCAACTTTCAAGAGGTGTCTACAGTAGGGGATGTTTCACAAAACATACCAAGAATTAATACTGCACTAGAGGACCGACAAATAGATTTCCAGCCAACCATGATATAACTAGAAGGTAAGTTATAATCTTAAACTGTTTCCATTTTGGCTGATCCTGATGTGAGTTATAGTTAAATAAACCCTCGAGTAGTTGAAAAATATAAAATGAAATGTCAGAAATTTAAAAGTCCCTAGTTGGTACAATTGGCCTCGGGGGAAACAAAAAGAGTTAATGCTAAAGTCTCAGATTGTATCCTTGAAATAGGAAGACAGTATATAAGAATAGAATTGAATATCTTACCTTTGGGTTCCTATGAGATTCTGTTGGGAATGGACTGGTTAGAGATACACTAGTCACTAGTAGATTGCAAGGAGAAAATTATCCAGAAAATTCCAGACCCCCATAAACTGGAGTAGTCTGGAAACCAAACTATGGCTTGGACCATACATGCTACAGGAAATGGAGTGGGAGGTGATAAAAATTAGACAAAATTTAAAGGCAGCCCAGGATAGGTAGAAGATATATGCCAATCGGAAAAGAACCTTTTGAGAATTTGAAGTGGGTGACCACGTGTATGTAAGAACTTTCCAAATTTTGGAATGGATAGGGCCTGTGGCTTACCAAGTAGATTTGCCTAGTCATATATTGGTACATAATGTGTTCCATGTATCTTTACTGAAGTGATACATACATGACCCCAAGCATGTGATACACTAACATAACGTACATGTAAGTTATGTTTACATTATGAATTCCAGAAAATAAGAATTCTTAATTAATTAATTATAAAAATCTATTGGTTGCAGGTAGAACCAGATCGAATTTATGGTAGAACCTGAGGGTATTCTCAATCAAAGAGAAATAATGCTCTAGAGGTGAGCCACCCCCCAAGTTAAGGTTCAATGGAAGCACTTTAGCCTGGAGGAGGCTACTTGGGAAGATGAAAACGTTTTTTGAGAGACATATCCTGAAATGTTTTCGTAATGAAGTAAACATCGAGGACGGTGTTTACCTCTAGTGGGGGAAGATGTAACACCCCATTTTATTTTCAATTTATGTTTAAAAATACTTTTACTGATACATTTGAATTAATTAAGTGAAAAGAGAATTAACAAATGAGGTTTTTCGTTAATAAATAAACTTGAATTTTATTTCATGAATAAAATATTACATTGATTAATTTACTAACTGTATGGTAAAGAATTCTAGGATTCTAGAGTAAAAGAGAGAGGCAGTTTTTGAGAGTTATCTTTTCCAAGAGGATAAAAGGAAATCCTGAGAAGGGGAAGGGGTTCTATTCTTGAAAGAAAAACTAGGGTTTTACAACAACATGTTGTGAAGGAAACCGACTTTTCCAGGGTTGTCAGTTTACCAATGGAACTTTGTAACCCAAGAGAAGGGTAGACTGGACATAGGTCCTGAGGTCTAACTTATTACAAGGAAACTTGCTATCTAGACTCTGGTATTGATCAAAGGGGGAGAAGAGGACATGGTCATATCTCATGGTTGGTTGGTACCATCAATTAATCATGAATACAGAGATAAATATTTAGAATTTACTAGTCCAATTTGATAAGAGAAAAAAAGGATTTCATCTTAAGTTTTTGTAATGGTAATGTTTATTATTTCTGTTATTTGGACGCAATGCTGATTTCCATTTACTTTGAAAGAGGTGATAACTATAGAATTGGCCCAGATTGCAAGAAAACACTGTAATAGAAATAAATATAAACTTTTTGTTGTTTAAAATACAAAAAATTGTTTCTACTCTAAACTTTGTACATATAGAGAATATATAGTATAAGAGTGTATTAGAAAACAAATGAACTATGTTTAACGAGCTACACCATGAATCAAACTTGTTAAATATTATTGAGCAAGAGAAGAAAACATTGATTATATGAAAATAGAGTATTACACTCAGAAAAATCAAAGCAATAAATCTAGAATTGAGAAGACATGAAGTTTATAGCTGATAACCATAATTAGAGAAACTTAAAGCATTATGTGTAAGAAACATAAGCGGGCATAGAGGTTTAGAAGCCGAGCCTCGTAACTACAGGGCAGGGTTCATAGTCCCCTGTCTGATAAGGCTTACTGTACAAGAAAACATAACTCCTTTATGAAAATTAAGTAAGTACCGTAAGGTTAAATAACAATAATATAATATTCATTAAGAAATTATACACAATTAGCAAGTGCAAATGATCAATACATAGAACCAAAACATTGTCTCAACTTGGGTAGCATGATATGAATGTAAAATTAAACCTACGTGTCAATATATCTGGAGACAAACGTTCTGAAATAGAAATGTATTTAAATAACCCACTAAACCAGTCTGAATATCAGTTTCATAAAAAAAATAGAATCATCATGTACAATATGGGTTGCGCAACACGCGCGGGAGTAAAAAAAACCTTAGGAATACTTTTTATAATCACACAACATTACAAAAAAACAACAACTGTCCTTATGTTCCAAGAATGGACAGAAAACAGAGAAGTAAGAATTGTTAAAATTTTAATGACTATGCCAAACCCTTCATGACGAGAGCTAACAGAGAAGCTCTCGCATGTAATAAGCTCAAGGGGCTAGAGACCACACCCATTCATGAAGAGGGTTTACCCTAAGTAAACTAATGAATTGACATTCCAAAAAAACATGAAAATGATGCGAAGTGGGTGTGAGGTTAGGCTTATATGGAACCTTGAATGGCACGTTGTGAGACTCAGTTTGCTTCTTCTGTGCCACATAATTCTGGCATCATCGTGTCTAACCCATCAACATGGAAAGAGCGTAAGTAGGCTTCTGCAAGTAAAACCCTCCAGCATGAGGAAAGTTCTCGTAAAAACAAAACTGAACATAAGAGAAAAACCCCGAGAATCAGTTGTTCAATACGGCATGCATGAAGGTCGGCATCATAAATCCCGTTCAGAGGAAGGAAGGAAAATAAGATTGTCACTTGTCAATAAAAACCTTGTTCATTTTAATCTGGATGAGCATTACTTAGAAATTCCGAGAAAGAAACACGGGTAGTTTCCATCGTAGAAAAATGATTACCCTAGTTGAAAACGCAATACTGAAATAGAAATTGAATGAATAAACATATTTACCTTCCTGGGCCATAGCGCGACCCTCGTGACAATTTTAGGCAAGTAAACAGTCAGAGGAAAGAAATCTGGAGGGAGTGCAACCATCTGAAAGATTTATATGTCGTAATACAGTAGAAAGATAACCCAAACAAAATAAATAGAGATTAAAAATGAAGCCATAAAGAATAGACCAAGGAGTATAGTGAAAAACTTATGGAGCTGCCCAAATGAAGGGTCATAGAAAAAAACTTGTAGAGCATGCATCATAATAGAGCTGAGATGCAAATGAGTGGAACCACGACGCTTAGGGTTGGGATAGTTACCCTAACCTCTACAACTGAAGCCCTCACCGCCAAATCTAGGGTTACCCAGATTTACGGTGGACACAAAGAACCATGGCATTAAATTGTACCAGATTCCAGCCACCAACAAGGACAAGTATCCAGTACATTACAACTAATTGATAAATGCCACCTTAAATCATTTAACAAATGATTCTCGACTTGTGGATCGATATGCTATTAGTGTATATGTACATCATTAATAAAAAAGTTTCAAAATTCTAACTAAGACTATATGCATTTGATCCAGAGCACCATAGGAGATTACTTAATCCAGTGAATTGTAACTTAGAGAATCACCAATCAGACTTAAATATGAAGTATATATAATTGCCTATAATAAGCAGCTACATAATCAAATCACAATTATACAAAACATGATGAGTCTATAATATTACAGAAGGCATTGTAATCTGGTGAAGTATTAGTAAATATTTTTTTAGGTGTAAGAGTTTAGTAGAGGTGACAATTATATTATTTTTTCACCTTTAAACATTTAAAAAAACATTATTTCACAGTGATAAAAATACCTTAAAAAACGATACTTCACAATTCTAAAATTATATAAAAAACGATACTTTACACTTAAAAAAAGATATATTAAAACGTTTTTTAGTTGTAAAAATATATTAAAAACAATACTTTACAGTTATAAAAGCATATTAAAAATGATACCTTGTAGTTATAAAAATATGTTAAAAACGCTATTTTAACGTTATAAAAAAATAATAATAATTCAACGTAAATTTGTGAGCAACGATAGTCCTCGCAATTAATTCCTTACACATGTCGGTCGATTTTTCATTAAAATAATTTAAAAGCTGCTAAATACAATATATTTTTAAAATTAAATTAAAAAAAAGTCATATAAAAGTTTGGATTATTAAAAAAAAAAATTAATAACAACAATTTGGTAAATTAATTTTAATCATTAAAGAACAAATAAATTATACAAATTATTTTCCTGTAAATTAATTATTGTATTTTTCTAATTAATTTTGATTAAATTTTAGCATAGATTTATAAAATTTAGAACTTAAATTGTTTAATGTGTAGAATTTGAGTGCCTCAGAAGTTTTTAAGGGTGTTGAATCTATTTATGTATTCAAAAAAATATTTTAAACAAAAAATCATATTTTTATTTGAAATTCTATCACTAGATTTAGGTAAAAAAGTCTATTTCATCTATAAGTTAGACTACCCCCAAATTATTTTTTCCAAAAATACCATGATCAAGGGTCTAACACCCATTAACTGCGTTCCAAATATATTAAGGATACTAAAACCAAACTCTTTGAAAAAAATCTTAGTCGTTGCTTAGTATGCTTAATGTTCTTAAGCCTAAGATAATACAACCAAGTATTAAGTCTGTAGCTTCACCAATATAGCATGCTTATGCATTAAGACCCATTTACAATGCATTGGATCTACTCATGGTATTGATATCCCACTCAAAGGCCTTAAAAGAACCCTTAAAAAAAATACATATGTTGGTTCAAGGATTGTTAAATGTGCTTAAATCTATTTCCTTATTTGACCATAACTAAGGTTTTGCAACCCATTTTTAATGTATAGAACCTCATAACGATGTAAATGTATTAATATATTGAAATACCACATGTAAATGGATTTTGTTGTCGTCTGCAAGTGCTTTTCATGATGATTGAGCCTAATGAGTGATGTTTAGGTCATAGTTCCTCTAGTCTAACCATTGTGCTTAAGCTCAAGAAGGTTCATTTATGGATTGATCCCGTTGTCCTCCAACTAACGATATTCAATCCTTGAAACCCTTTTTTATCACATGAAACATATTTGTGGCACCCATATCCCACTTGGATGATAAGAAACCCTATCCATCAACCTAAGAAGCATTGCTAGTGTAAGCCTATGCCATATATTTTTTCTAGAACATGTGTTATCAATTAGTAATAATGCTTCTATCCATATATCATATGAGAGACACCATATAAAGTTCTAATGTCAAGGTTTGAGTTTTCATTGAAGTTATAGGTTGAGAAGTTTCATGGGTTGTAGGGTTTTTTCATGGTACTTGAGCATGTGAAACTTTGTTTAAGGACTAATGCCCTTGTTTCCCAAACTTAGTCTTGGATAGACCTTGAGACCCATTCTTGGTTCACAGGTAACCTTGTCATGATGCCCATATGCCACTGCACATGAATGCTACCAAAAAAGGGTTATATAAGCTATAATGATACGTCGAATATTTTTTTTTAAATGGTGCACTTACCCTTGTACCAAAAAATTATAAGGGAAGCAATTTGTAGCAAAGGTTGTTGTATATAATTGCAAGGTGCAAATATTCATTATGATAGATGGAATGTTTCCACATATCATGGTATCTCCTCCCCCCTTAACTATCATAGAAACAATATAAAATACAATGAGCTTACTGAATCTTGTATTTAGGTTATATGTTTTATGTTGTGTCTACAATCTCTTCTCCTCCCTACTACTATTATCTCTATGGTTTCTATAAATGAATATGCTCAATTAGCCATAAATAGATCTAGTAATTCAACCTTGGAAAGAAAATTAGCACCTAAAATCATCGATAATTGATTGATTTAGAGATATATGAGTTTAATAATAACAATCATATAATTAAAAGTAACATCATAATTATCAAAATAATATCCACTCTTGCTAAAAAAAAATCTTAGTTTAGTGTAAAATATTTTACTATTGAATTTACATGTAATGAAAAGAAAACATATATTTGAGTATGTAGTGGGGAATTTTTAAAATCATATAAAAAATGTTACTCATGAATTTTGTTTACTAAGTTTTTTTATTCAAATTTATATCTACTTAGTATGAAAATTTTCTTACCTCCAAGTAGTCCTCAATAATATATTTTTCTACTTATCCATAGAATATTTAAATATAGAAATTTCCTTACTTCGAAGTAGTCTTCAATAATATATTCCTAAATTCTTGCTAAAATATTATATCCCATGTTTTCCCACTTTCCTCTCATTCGATGTATTAATGTGAGGAAATAGTGTGTAATAGCTACCCTTCTATGCACTTTGTGGCTTCAAATACTAAAATGTTTTTGAACAATATTAGAAGAGTACAAAAACATTTTTTTAATGAATCTCTAATTAGAATTATCATAATGGATTTATGGTACATGATGTTTTTTTTTAAATTCATTTAAAGTATAATAAGAGAGGTTTTCATTGGGGTTTTTGTGGTGACTGAAAAGCCAAAGTATACCATGCACACAATGATATAAATATTATTGAAAATGATGAGAATAAAGTAAATTATTAGTGAAGAACAAGAGTAAATTATTTTCTTATCATATTCATTAAAAAAATAACCAAATAAATAAAGAAAATATTGAAATAAAAAAATGAAAATGAAATATTGATAAACTACCTAAATCTATTATATGACTAGTATAAGTAGACTTAATTTTTTTTTACGAAGGAAACCCAATAATTTATTAATAAAAATAATAACTACAAAGCTGTAGACAGTAAAAATATTTTTGAAATTACCATTTATTTAAAACCACCTTAAAAAAACAATGTGTATTAATGTTGGTTGCCTCCATTATCAATTATATTCATTACATTACATTACATAATCTATAATATTCAGCAGAACACCTTGCCATTAATGAAATGGTAATAATATTTATTGCCTTGAAATTGGATAACTTGAGAAGCACTAAAAAATGTAATAGAAAGAATATGAGGATGAGACTCTCATAAAATTAGGAATACTTTGGCCTTAAAAAGAGTTATAATCTTTATTTTAATTTAGATCAAATGATTACAATCAAGAAGTATTTATGAAATTGTTTAAAGAAAACAATCCATTCGGATTTCGTGAGGAGGGCATGTGTTTTATGAGGAGTAGAGATATTCTCCGAGAGAAGGCCATGTGTTTTAGGAGATGTATGATATTTGAAAAACAAACTCTCATCATCGTTTTAATCATTACTATTATTTGATAGCCGACGAGGGATACAAATCTAATGAGGCCATTCTGTATATGGCAACCCCTAAACCTGTCTCTAGCTATGGAACAATTATCGGAATCAAATCATTATTATTATTATTTTAATAGCCCAAAAAAGATACAAATCTAATAAGGCCATTCTACATATAGTAACCCCTGACCTTGTCTCTAGCTATGAAACAATTATTAGAATCAAAACCAAGTCTATGGTTTATTGGTTGTGTAGAAACATGTTTAAAACGCACATGACCTGTTATATCAGGAGGCCACAAATGAAAATGCACAATGCTCAAGGCCATTAAGGAGGACACAAATGAAGATGCAGAACACTCAAGGTCATTAAAGAGGGAGAACCGTGAAAGGTTTTCTACATTCCAAGTTCAGGTTGGATTCGAACAGAATGGAACATGTCAAGTTACATACAATAAAGATAAGTAGCTTCTTGATTTTATAGAGGGAAGGGATATGCTATGAGTATTGATGCTCGATTATCAATTTATTATTTACTTTATAATGTGTAATATCACATAACACTTTGGCATTAATATAAAAACAATAATATTTATTTTCATTGTTATTACTAAATTTATATTAGAGAAACTGAATAACGTGAGAAGTAGTAAAAAAATAGTAGCAAGCATATGAGACGAGACTCTCATAAAATTAGAAATATTTTGGCCTTAAAAACACTTATATTTTTTATTTTAATTTATTTTTGGGTTAAAATTAATAATTAGCTATGAAAGAAAACATTTCATTCAGATTTTGTGATGCAAGGAAAATTTTAGAGATTAATATTAGTAGATGGACTAATTTTTCATGTTTTTTCCAAACAAAAAAAATCGTCAATTTTCATTTTTTTCTAAAAATGATTCGTCCCAATTTTACAATACAAAGTTATTTTACCTTAACAATCGCCAAAATTTTATATAGACTAATATAAAATCATTGGAGATATAAATAGTTTAACAAAAATATCACCAAACATTTTACAATTTGCATATTAAGAACTAGTAAGATTCACCAAAATTTCTAAAGTTAATAAACTTTCATCCTCAAAATTTTCGTTAAAATTCTCATCAATATAAGACATGTTTTAGAAGAAGAAGAGACCTTCTGAGAGACATTATCTTTGAAAAAAAACTCCCATAATCGTATTATTCATTCCACAAAAGATACAAATCTAATAAGGCCATTTTGTATATAGCAGGCCCCGTAGGACTTTCTTGACCTTTTTTTTTCAGAGGAAAAAAAAAGTTGTATATATTAGGTGATAATATAACAGTACATGATCATGATGACTTTCACAGCTGTCAAGACAGCATGTAAAATAACAAAATACCCTAATACAATCCCGAAACCTCCATGGGAGGATTCAAAAGATGTAAAAGGCAAGCAGCATTCGGGTGGAAATACCAACCCCAAACAAAATATTCTGAGCATCCCTGATACATTAATATACAAGTCATAACAGATACATCATAGCATGGTATATAAAAGGATGCGAAAAGACCATCAAAAAGGAAGTAAAAAAGTCCATAAAGCATGATGTAAAAATGTAAATAGAGATCGATACAGGTAGGCATGTATCCCAAAGACCAGCATAGATGAAGTGGATTTATCTGGTCAAAAATGCCAGTAGATGAATAATATAAAATCAGGCTTGCTTGATGAGGAAAACAGTAGCATCGGCATCAAAACATACCAGATATAACCAGGAAAACGGAGTTCCATCAAAACCCAGGTCCATAGTGTCCCAGCACCGGCTCGCTTGAAAAAGTCACATGTTCAATGTAAAGAGAACCGCCTCGCTTGATGAGTATAATCTTCATAGGTGGATAGAATCCCATATAAAACATAGTTCGAAAGGTCCGGCATTGAAGAGAAAATCATCGATCAAAACCAGCAGGCGCATCAACGATTCATATAACAGCAGGTGCAGTGAAAAGGGAATAGCAAAAATGAATGATATCCGATATGAAAAAACTATGGAAGATAAGCAGTAAGCAAAAGAAATAAACAAGAGGAAAAGGAGAGTCCAAATAGCATCATGGGATCGGAATCACAAATGACCTATGTGGAACCCCATCAATATACTGAAGCAGATGCATTTGGCCAAATTCTGAAAGTATGCCTTTTTTCGATAAACTATCCGCCCTGGTATTATTCTCCCTGTAGATGTGTGAAATAGGAGGTTTTTCCAATGTATGCCACATGTGCAGAGTCCTCTGCTTCCACCCCCTCAGATTAGGAATAGTAATATCACATCTGCCCTGTATCCAATCAATAACCAGTTTGGAGTCCCCATAGAAATTTGGATTCTGTAAATGATAAAAAGTTGTGATAAGGAAACTGCCCCAAAGAGCCATGATCTCTGCCTTATTATTTGTACCAGCACCTCCGTTCCAGAATGCATGTATTCTCTCATTCTGTGATATTTTTACCCAAACTCCACATCCCATGATTCCAGCCTTTGATGCCCCATCAAAAAAAATGGCCGGGAGTTGAATCTCGTGGGGTCTGTTCCTGATAGATCTATCAACCAATAATAATGGGGGGTCATTCCAATCCAGAATCCAGCTCTTGATTTTAGAGACAATAATGTGAGGAAGAAAAGGCTTATTTTCAAAAATGAGGTAGTTTCTGCCATTCCAAACTTCCCATATGAAATAGAAGGGGAGTGACTTATATTTGCTTTTAAGCTTATCCCATTCCATAACCGCCGATATAAAATCCGTTGGAGACCAATTTGGATTGGATATGTGGGGCAGAAAGGATCTCTAGATGATTTTAATGACCTTGCAGGAAAAGAAAAGGTGCAGTATGCTTTCAGCCTGTGTACAACATATAGGGCATCTATTCGGTCCCTGCATACCCCTCTTGCAAAGATTATCCCACGTCATTATCTTATTTCTCCAAACTAACCATCCGAAAAGGATGATCTTAATGGGCACTTTGCGCTTCCAGAATGGGTAGAAGATCTTGGAAGTGGTTCCACTAGCCGCTGAGTAGACCATATACCTGTATGTGTCTTTTACCATGATAGCATCATTCTTCAATGGTCCACTCCATATGATTATATCTCCTCCCGGCGATCTACATAAACCCGCAGCTTTAAAAGAGGCAATTATCATCGCCCATTCCGATGCTTCTACACCCTCCAAATCCATTTGATCAGCAATTTTGAAAACTGGTACCTCCTTTGTCCATTCAGAAATGGTTTGTGATATCAGAAAGAAACCCCGCTGCATCAGAGAAGTTAAAAGGCGAGGGGATAAAGTGCATTCCGAGGAAATACCGGATATCGTTTTAAAACTCAAAGGTATCTTTCCACCATCACTAAAGCTCCAAGTGACGGGATCACATATATGAGAAAGGATCTTTTTAAAACCACACCATATAACCAAAACATTGGGTGGGGAAAAGAGTTCCCTGTGCAATATCTGATGAAGAATGTCCCCGGAAACATATTTACATCTAATGATGTCGCACCATATGTTGTCACCATTTAGTGCACGCCAGAAAGATTTGAGTAACAGAGAAATGTTAAAGATTCGAGTATTAAGAACCCCGCAGCCATCAAAATCCGTCGGTCTACATATAATATCCAGCTGACAGAGGTGGAGCTTCTTTTCCGAATTTTTGCCACCCCACAGAAATTGTGAGATGATCCTGTTTATGAGCTTTACAATCTTGGCCGGCAAGTAAAAGAGGTGTCCCCAATAGACCATCAGCTGTGATAAAACAGCCTGAATAAGTATGAGACGGCCCCCCATAGATAGCCATTTGTGAGTCCATCTGAATATCCGAGTTCTAAAACGGTCCACCAACCACATCCAGTCTTTGCATTTATATCCACAGGGTTTTAAAAAGCATCCCAAATATGTGAAGCCTTCAAAAAAGTGATGACATTGAACCCCCATAAGATCAGCTATATAGAGAATCTCCTGTCTTTCACCCTTGTCAAAGAGTAGAAAATATTTTCCTTTGTTCATTCCCAATCCAGTGGCAGACTCAAATTTTAGTAAAATCATTTGAATAAAAACCCAATGATTCCTATTAAGATACCCAAATAGCAACATGTCATCAACAAAAAGTGAATGAGTAGTAGAGATAGATTCAGAGAAAGAGAAACCTTTGATATAATCCTGTTGTTCAGCATAGTGTAATCTCTTACTAAAACCATCAAGAATCAAAATAAAAATAAGAGGGGAGAGGGCACATCCCTGGCGAAGGCCTCTGGCAGCTTCGAAGAAATGTGTCGGAGCTCCATTAACCAGAACAGCATATCTAACAGTAGTTATGCATGACATAATCCATCAAATGACTCGGATTGGCAGGCCGATTCTGAGAAGAAGAAGCCTTATGTAGGACCAGTCAACCGAGTCATATACCTTGTGTAGATCAACTTTCATAATCAATGTTTCCTTATTCCCTGTATGTGTCGAATGTAGAACTTCTTGTGCAGTGGTGATCGCATCATGAATGGAGCGGCCCTGTAGGAAACCATATTGTTCAAGGCTGATGTGATCAGATAAAATGGCTCTGATGTGATTAGATATGATTTTAGACGTGCTTTTATATATAATATTGCACAATGCAATAGGTCTGAAATCATTGAAAGATTGAGGATCTGCCACCTTGGGTATCAGGGAAATGAAGGTGGAATTAAAGTTTGCAGGCATATGACCTCTTCTCCTGATCAGTTCAATCACCTCTGTTAGCTCATCACCAATTATGTCGAAAAAGTAAGTGAAGAACTCCACCAGCCAGCCATCCGGGCCAGGACACTTATCATGAGCAAAAGACTTCAGGACCTTAAGCACTTCATTCCCTTTAATTTCCTGTTCCAGAATCACAATTTCCGGCGAGTCAAACATTCTGGGAACAATATCTAAAAACCATGATTGGTTTTCCACATCAATACTCCTGTCCTTTTTATAAAAATCAGAGAAATGTGAGAAGGCCTCTTCTTGTATGTTCTCTGTTGATATATCAAAAGTGTCATCTGCCTTCTTAATTCTCCAAATAGCATTCTTGTTCCTTCTTTCTGTTGCATATTTATGAAATAATTTGGTATTAAAGTCACCCTCCTTCAGCCATTTTATCCTACTCTTGAGTTTCCAAGTGGTTTCTTCAATCCCCAGAATCTGTCTCTTTCTCTTCCCCAGCTGATCAAGTATAACATATGATGCTTCCTATGGTGCCGTTGTAGTAAAACCTCTAAAAATATCCTCCATCTGATGTTTAATATCCTCAAGTTCAGCCTTGAGGGCGGCCTTTTTCTATACCTCCCACTTTTTTGAGGCCACTTTCAATCTTTGTAGCTTGGAATGAAAGCGTTCAATAGGGGCAGATATTTCACAGTCAACCTCTTCCTTCCAAGTCGCTTTCACGAGATTGATATAATCTTTATCATCCAACCATACACGGTTAAACTTGTATTGAAAACCTTTGTAAAATCTCCATTCATTCCATGATAAAGAGATGGCCATGTGGTCAGATATATCAGATACCAGAATCTGAGATCTGGGGGTCCCCCATTTGTCAATCAAGTTGTCCTTTATCAATACTCTGTCCAGCTGCTTTCCGATATACTCTTCCCCTTCTCTTTTATTCGTCCATGTGGGAAAGAGCGGGCTAGGTATGACATCAATCTAATGAAGATCAAAGAACATTGCATTTAAAAAACTTGAAAGTGGATCCAGACGAGCATGTTTACCCCATAATTCGTCAGCCTGTAGCGTGATGTTGAGATCTCCCATAATAATCAGGTTCGGCAGTCTAAAGATGCCAGAAACCCACAGATTGTTCCAGAAATTTTGCCTACCCGCATATGGCGCATATAGGTTAATGATGTTGATTGGTTCGATCCTGCCTCTCATGTGACCAGACAGGAGAATACCACCAGAGAAGCTATATGCTTTGAACGTGAACCATTCAAGATCCCACATAGCAATTAGACCACCAGAGTGCCCATTTGAATCAGTAGCCGCCGCATACCATCCTATTCTGAAATTAAGGAAGATCTTAAGAGCCTTCTTCCGCAGACAGAGAGTCTCCTGTGCCAAAAAGATGCTACACTTATGGTCCAGAAACAAATCTCGTAGGCAATGTGATTTGGGGCCATCACCCATACCCCGAATTTTTAGTGATAATATGTGATTCATTGGAAATCCAGATCCAGGTTGCTTGCTCTAAGCGCCCGTGATGCCTCCCAGTTTGCATCAGCCTTCGATATTGGGACATCTGTGAGGTATTCCCCTCCCTCAGCAAACAGAGCCATGGATTTGTATTTCCCTTTATTCTGTTTCTTGTTGTTCTTGATCTTTTTCCTTATAGAAACACTTGCATTTGAAGATTGTGGAACATATGTTTCCAGGTCCGAAGGAGGTCTTTCGAAAACAGACAAAGCAGCCAAATCAAAATTGGGGTTGCGTAGAATAGATTCAATATCGATCCCAACCAAATTTCTAGGGGATTCAGGAGGGGAGACAGCATCAGCAGGGTCAGAGAAATAATTTGATATGGGAGGCCGGACTCCAGGTGAATAGGATGGTGTTGATGGTCCTCCAACCGAGAAGTGAAAAGATTGGAAAAGCGGGGGGTCCGATTCATTATGGCGACCAGGTGAGAGACGAGAAGAGGAGACCACAGTTCCAGAGCGTATGATAGGTGGAGGATGGGAAATAGCATGCGGTGAATGAGGATGTGAAGGTTCAGCAGATGGCGAAACCGGGTTAACAGGAGGCGTTCTATCACTCTCAATAGGAGGATCAACCAATAATGAAGGAGCCTGAATATCATTATTATCATCAGCAGACAAAAAAGCATCATTCTCTGAATGAGAGGGATATGGGTTACCTGGAGTATTCCCTCCCGAAGTACTAGTCGCAGCAAGGTTAGGTCTGCTTCCAATTTCTCCAGCAATTGCATCCCTCGACCTTCCAGAGTGCAGGCGGAGAGGACATTTATCCCTTAAATGTCCTGTTTTATAACAAATCAAGCATCTGAAGGGAATCCCCCAGAAATCTATTCGTTTCCTATGACGCCTGTTCCCCCATAAAAGGTCGACATCCCCTGGTAAACCGCCCACAAAATCAACCTCCACTAACAACCAGGCAATTCTCTTGTCAGCAGCGCCAATAATACTCTGGTCAATATACTTTGTAGTACCAATTGAGTCTCCAATTTGTTTTAGAGCTTTTAGAGTCCAGAACTCCAGTGGTAAACCTGGAAGTTTTACCCAGACAATCCGACTGCGTGGAGCTTCCATAACCGGGTTGAAGCCCAAATACCACGGTACCAACTGCAAATAGCTCCTTCCTCTGACCCACATTTTGCTGATAATCTTGTATACATCGCACTGGTCCATAAAATGGAAAGAAAACCATCCATTAATCAGTAAACTGACCTTAGGTGCGTAACCGATAATGGGGCTCCAATGTTGTTTAATCCATGCAGTCGTGTCAACTTCAGAGTTATCAGGAAACATCCAACGTCCAATAACCGCCCTTCTCTGTAAACTTGCAACCCTTCTGTGCATATCTTCATAATCCAGGTATATCTCATTAATCTCCATTCTATGCCTGTAGTAATTCTTCTTATTTTTACGACGTCTTCTGTTTAACTTTCTGTTTTCGTCCTTCTAAGAGTCGGTAGAGTCAGACTTGTTATAATCCAGTGCACTTCTGATAATATGTTCATCAATCTGGTATTCAATAGATTTCTCCTTCTCATGACCTGCATTAGAAACCCGAATGACCTTATCTTGTGAATTCATGTCCATTGTAGACGTGCCCATGTCCTTGTAATTAATGAGAGTATTGGTGATACTGCCACGTTGGTAATTGAGAACACATAAAATTTGCCAGATAGCCGTCAATGAACGTTGGTAGGTGAATTAATAAGAAATCTGAAGTCATAACATTTTAATACACCGCACCAATAGCCTTATAAGATAAAATCATATCTTAAATGTCCTCAGCAAAGTAAATAGCGATGTGTCGGTTCCTGACTGCTGAGTTGGCCGTCACGATAATAGGAGGATGCAATCATAAATGACCTGCAATGTAAGGAGAGGATGAACGAAATTCGATGAACTAACTAGGATCATGTTAGTCAGATTACCAAAAGACAGATCAGAGTGCCGCCACACACAAAAAAACTCAAGAAGAGAGGAACGCCAAATGTACCAGGTGACGTCCAATAGCCAGGTGAAAATCGCATCAATTAAAAAGAAAATACATCTAGTGGTCTGCCAGTCAATAAATGCCTGGGAAAAGGAACCAAGAAAAATCAGCCTCTTACGTGATCAAGAATCCAATATATGTCAGTACCAGCTCGACAGGAATAGCCGTCACTGTGATGAGAGATGACTATCATAAAAGAAGCCTGCAGTAAGTGAGGGCGGAATAATCTCGAAAAAACCCCTGACTACATCCTGATGAGTCAGGTGACAGAAAACATATCAGAGAGCCGCCACTGTAAGGATCATGTATACTACTAAAAATGGACGATTATCCGAAAACAATAGCATTTCAAAAGAGGAATAGCCAGGTTCCATCCAGCATAAAAGGATATGCAATGCCCATCACCCGAAAATAGAGAGGCGGTCACTTCTCTTAAAAAATAGGCAATATATCCTCGTGATGAGGGAGGATCGTCCTATTATCCCAATATTGACAATCACCCTAATGATCACCACCTACCAAGTGATCCAATAGGATACGCCATTAAGTCAAATAAATGCCTGGATAATAAATACCTAGAGAAATACATCCAAGCGCCAAAACAAGAACCCATCTGAAAATTCAAAAACTAGCCTAAAAACTATGGAAAACGGTTATACGTCGGAAAAACCATCGTAAAAACCAGACCAGTGCATGGCCACCATCATCCAAAACTGCAACAATAACAGTAACAGCCGGGAATAGTCCACCACCTTTCTCTAAAACGAAAGTCAATGCTCTTGCATGGGCGAGTAAAAGTAATGGAGACAATACATCTATTCCATATATCAGACCAGAACTCCTCCCAACTGAAACCAAAGGTGCGTGAATCCGAAGAAGATTCAAAACTAGGTGAGAGAACAGAATTGTTGAGGTCTGCCTTGCTATTCATAAATCCTGTGTTGTTTATAAATAGTGAAGAGAATGTATATGGCAATAAAGAAAAGGCAGAAAGATATACCAATATCAACAATCTCCCAGAAATTCATATTGAAAACCAGGATAGCATTCTGGACAAATGACCTTAGTAAATATGAATACGAGGGCGCTTACCACGACTACAACAGTGTTCAAAATCCTCATACAAACTCCATATCTCGAAACATTGGTTGCCCAAAAGCAAAAGAGGGACAAAGCATCACCATCTTCACGCATACCTGTAAGTAAGCCCTTTTTTGAATTTTCAAAATCTACAGAACACTAGGAGGAGGCCTTGAAAATCCGGATGATTTTATTTTGTTTCCCAATGCACAGAAAAGAGGAGAAGAATCTCATTATTCCATCAGATATTTCAGCCAGAATCGAATAGAGACTTTGTAGAGAATAACTAAATCATGGAAGGAAATAGCTTGTAACTGGAATTGATATTGATCTTGTGCACACATACTATTCTCTAATGCACACATATTGACCTATGACCGTGTCTTTAGCTATGGAACAGTTATATTCAAAGCCTATGATTTATTGGTTGTGTAAAAATGCACTAGTTGTAAAGAAAACCTTACCCGTTATGAGAAACCATAGGAGGCCACATACGAATATACACAACGATCAAGGCCATTAAAGATCAAGGCCAATAAAGAGGCGGGACCGTGAAAGGTTTTCCCCATTCCGAGTTCAAGTTGGATTCGAACACAATGGAACATGTCAAGTTGTATATAATAAAGATAAGTAACTTTTTTAAAAACAAACTCTCATAATCATGTTATTTATTATTTTAATACCTTACGAGGGATACAAATTTAATAAGGGGATTTATAATTTTTAATAAATAAATAGGTCTGTTTTTTTGGTTGAAATTGGTTACTTTAATGATTTTTTTAATTAATCAATTTTATATGATGGTCTAAATTGAAAGATGTGATAACTTCCTTACAGATCTAAATCACCATATTTAAATTATTTTTTTACTGAAATATGATTAAAAATTTACTTGTATCTACCTTTTATGGCCACATATAATGATTAGGTAGAATGCAATCACTTATGAGGATAAAGGGAAAATAAACTTTAAAATAAAAAAAATGTGTTAAAAAGTGGTTGTGTGCTGAGATAGTTACATTAGAAAAAATGTAATTTACAATTTAACTATTAATAACCTGAGGCCATGCTTATAACCAATCACATGAACTATACATTTTTGTCATTATAATATTCATATAAATAATATAGATCATAAAATTAAAGAATTACTAATTGTAATATTGACATAATTCATATAATATAAATGATTGTATTTATATAGAAAACCAAGGAACTAGAGAACTATTTTAATGTTTTAGCATGTCAAATTTGTATAAACATTTCAAACATAAAACTCATTTTTTCAATAAAGTTAGAGTTGTGAATTATGGCTACCATTCTCACTGTTGAATATTTGGTTTTAAATGGATAGATTAAGTAGAATTGAGAAAAGAAATTGAAAGATTTAGCATAGTACATATTTTATTTTGTTAAAGCCATTATGCCACATTGAATATAATCATGATTTAAATATGTTAAGTGGAAATCTGTTGCATATTATATTTCCAAAAAAAAATTATTTAAAACAAAATTTATTTTGGAATAAAAATTAAAACAAAATTATCATAATAATTAAAAATCTATATAAATCAATCATATGAGAATAAGATTGATATGGTAATTCTTTATTAAATTTTTCAAATTGAGTCCCCCCACAAGTGAAATAATCATGAATGAGGCCATTGCAATTATAATATAAAAAAACGAAATAAAATCAATTGTTTTGTATAACACAACTTAATTATCTGGTTTTATTTTTATAACTGTTTGCAAAAGTTACATTTGACTATTAAGGAGGAAAAACTATTGAATGTGTTTTTTTTTTTTTTTTTTGTAAATTTAGCAGTACCTTTCCATTTTTCTATTTATCAAAATATAAGCAGGTTGTAATAGATCAAAACTCGATAGCCTCAACCTGCCTGAAGGAAACCAGGTCTGTCAGCTATCTTAACAAGTTAAATGTCCTCCAGTATTGATATAGTTTTAATCTCTCATAAACTATTGATTCCATTCTATTGTATCTACCAAATTCTAACAGAAAACAGTAAATTCTATCCACCAAAAGCATAAAACTTCAAAAAAAGAGAAACATTGAATCATTCATCAGAGGACTCGACTGGTGCTGGGTCTTTGACACTAGAGCCCGACATGTCCACTTGATGCATAGTTTGAAGTTGCCTCTCGATTCTTCCCAGTCGAGGTGTTACATGGTGTTGATGATCTGAAAATGGAAGGTACTTGAAAAGGGTGCAAGGTATCCATTTTCAATTATGTAAATGAGTGCAAAAATACTTTTAAGTCTAAATCTGAAAATGTGAGAACTTCATATTTCTAATATAGAGATTGACTGTAAGGGGCATTTATCGGATATTTCACCTTTCAAAGAAAGGATGAATCCAGAGGCTACCTGGCCCTCTTACAGACTCTGCCTAAAGAAATAATAGAAGTAAACACTCAAATTTGATTAAAATGCTCTTGCTTTAAACTTGATGTTATGCGGAAATTTAACTTGCAAAAGGGTATATGTCTTTTCACTGTTTATGTATATTAAGTGTAATTTTTTCTGCTGAAACTTAATCATGGATATCAGCAACAATATTCAGCAATATAATATCAAAACACAACAGCAATATGATATAGGAGTTCACCCCAACTCTTGGGCTACATCTCCTGGATCAAGCCTCCCAAAATGGGCTTGTCCTCTTGTATTAAAAGCTCTCAAATGCAATACAATATTATAAGTGTCTCAATAGAAAAATCTGAATATATAAACTGATTCAGAAGGCGGGAAAAAGCTAAGAATTCCTTTTCAAATTCACTAAACAGTGATAGATTACCATAAACAGTGATTTCTTCATCAATGTCCTACTTGTGCTTTGAACTTCTCTGCAACTTTTCAGGCTGTAGAAGTCCTCAAATGCCTCTGAAACCTCTTCCAATGGCTTTATAAGGTCGAAATTATCTTAAATAGATCTTTGTTTCACCTCAAACTGATAACCACAACTCAAAATAGCTTAAACCCCAAAATGGCCATGGTGGCCCTGAAAACTCTCCTAAAGGTTTTCGGCCTCTGAAAGTCTTCAAAAAGAGCTAAGACCTATTTCAATGGCTCTGGAATGTAGTAAATAGTTGAAAATGACTTTTGGTTCACCAAAAAAGGTTAACCACAGCTCAACCAAACTCAAAACCCAAAATGGCCCTAATGGCCCAAAAAGCTTCTCCGAAGCTAAACAAGCTGAAAATGAGCTCCAATGGCTCTAAAACCTACGCCATTGAGTCCAAAATGCTGATTACATATCCAAAAGGTTGAGTAATGAGAAAGTTATGACCAAAACAACTTTTCCCCAATTTCCTCCACTAAATGTGGGGCAACTGCTAGTTAACTCCACTAAAAGTGGAAGTCCGCCTAAATTTGGGAGCGCCTCCAAAATCTCCGCCATATTAAACTCCACTTAAATGAAGCTTAATTAAATATTAAACTTGAGATTAGTCTCCTTAAGCTTTCTTAACATTAAGCTCCCACACTGGTCATATGATGAGGTTCCATGGGAGGAGGGTTGGCCCCTCCGTGCTTCGCCGAACCCACTCCACTAAAAGTGCAATAACTTCTTCATACGGTGTCCATTTTTTGAACCGTTTGCGGTGCCAGAATCAGGAAGATGATACCTATGCAACCATATTGGTTTCAATCAATTTTGAGAAATTTCATTTTTGAGTTTTTTCCCAAGCTCAGATTTGAGCTCCTGATCAGTTGAGAAATTAAAATGTCTTGAATTTCCTTTTTGATATCCTTTAGAACCGAAACAACCTATGGGCCTTCTCCCATTTCCTGAAGGCTCATTACATCCTTTTCTAGTACACATTTAAGTGTCCAGTAAGTGTGTACAAACTGTTGAGAAAGGGACATTCACCATCTTGTATTCCTAGGTTAATGAACCTACATTTAAATTTTATAAATAAAGATTTACATTGGAATTCCCATGCTTGGTTACTAAATGATTCCAAGACTTGAGAGTGGTTGGGAAGAAGAACTTACTAAAAATTACTTTCCCGTTTGAGAATAAGAAGGAAATATCAGACAGAGGAAGGGGTTCTGTGCAATAGAGAAGAAAGAGACAACATACATCTGTGAATAGAGAGATGTTCAGAGATAGATGAAATCATTCAAACTCTGATGTTTAGATTCGAGGAAAACGCTGGACAAGATGTCTCGAGGTCTAACTCCAGATATCCTTTACACTTACTTCCGCTCTGGTGAGGATCCTAGGGGGAATGGAGGATGTCATCGCCTCACTCATGCTTGGGTGGACTAACCAGTGAAGTAGAAAGTTCCAGATAAGTTTCTTTTGTGGTGTATTAATCTGAGTATATTTAATTGATGTTGTATTGTCTGTAGTTTGTATGGATTTTGTCTATTATTGATTAAATTCCAGTACATAAAAGACATGAGAGAATTTTTATGTGAAGTATAGATATCAATGTTTGTTATTTGAAATTGCATTATTATAGTTGTCTATTAGAAGGAAATATAATAGGATTAAGAGAGGTAATTTTTAGTAGCGCTTTTCTTAACAACATATGCACTGAAACCCCAACTGGCAATTACGATCAATATTTGGGAACTATGCACCGAATTTAGTCTTTGTATACCTTCAAAAACCAGTACCTATGGCTATAGTATTTTCAAGACAAAAGGTTGGAAGTGAAACGGGTGGTGGCAGACTATGATAACCACTGGACAAGTACAATACAAGGGTGGTAGCTGTAATTACAAATTAGAATTTTTAGAAACTGTAAATTCAAACTAGATTAGACTCTCGAGCTGGGAGGTTTAAACCCTATACCAGAAAGGGCCAGTAGGGTTTTGCGTCCTCCAACAAAATCAGGTCAACCGAGAAAGGAAAAAGATGAGTAAACCTCGGGTAAGGAAGAATGAGTTCCTAATTAAATATAACTGTGACATTCTATCAATTTCAGAGAATTTTGAGAAACTGAATCCATGAGTACTTAGGGTTTGATAAACCAATACTGGAGAAATAAATAATTGACAGTCAAATACATTCCATTAAACAGGGCGTGAAGTTTTCACCCTTAACACTACGTGAAAGGCATTGTTTACACCTAGATAATTAACATGCAGAGCAAGATGATAAATACATGTGGAAAACCCATATTTGCACAGTACCAAGTAAAGAAAACGGAGGAAAAATTATTGTACATGCATCTCTGAGATGTTCTGCCTAAGAGCGAAAATATCAAAATCTATGTGTAACCAAAGCAAATGCTAAGATATGGAGAAAAACATTTAAGTTGATTAGTTTACAAACTATTCTTTTAAACAGAGAAAAAAACCTTGAATCAATATACATTCGAATGATAAAAAGGAAATGTAACGATCATCAAATAACTATCACGATATTACTCTGGGCCTACAGTTTTATATAGATATTAAATAGTGGCCAAAAGTGTTAGATCAATGAGTCCAAGTTTGGCTCAGTGGCTGAAAAATTAACAACCCCAAAACCCAAAATAATTTACAAGTCTTGTCTTCAAGCTAAAACCCTTAAACTAAAATAGCATAAAATCTCAAACGAACAAGACCATGAGGAGGTCTGGAAAGAATAACAAACCCTGTAAATGGTTGATATTTATCGCCATCGCAATGGGAGAAAACACCCAATTTGGGCATCCTTAACAAACTTTCCAGTAGTCATGCATCATACAAGCATAGAGATGTTACTATTGAATCTGGAGCTATGCATAGAAGAGGTACCTGCTAGACAGAAAGTTTGATAAGGAGCATCTTTGGAATTCTGCATTAGCTAAAACCCTGAGGAATCTGAATTAAACCCTCATCTGAGAGAATGGTGGATTAAAAGCTTGCTCAAGTTTGGCGTGAAAACCCTACGGTATGAAGCAAAGTATGCTCGCAAGTATTCCTGAAGAAAAATAAAAACATGTACATGAAACAAGAAAATTATTCAAGAACGCAAGATGTAAACCTTAGTCCAAAACAGAAGGTGAAGACTGATGTCTGAAGGTTTATCACCTGAAGGGTTGGATAGTGCCAAGTTCATCTGAGTGTAAAGCATCCAGATACAAGAACCTCAGCAGTTCAAAGTTCACCCATGGATTACCATCATAGCCATTAACCTCTTGTTGACCCCAGAGAGACGGAGTAAGAATAACTATGCGAATGACAGATAAGAGCTAGAGGAAAACTGGGTGGTTACATGTTATTTTCAAAAATGTTAAGAGTAATGGATTGAAACCCTCTGTAGATCGACGAACCTAAATGACACCAGGTGGCTCGATCGACTCCCAAGGAAGAACACCTTGATTCAATCAAGCGAGAACATATGGTGTCACTAACACTAGTCCCAAATCATTTAATGTACAATGACCATATTTATTGTAAGCATAATGCTTAAGTCACAAATTAATGATTTATTTTTAAGTTTAAAGTCTGATATATGAATCATGTATATGATAAGGCTAAATTTTGATATATGAACAATGTATATCATATGTCTAAAGCCTAAAATTTGTACAAGGAAATATTATATATATATATATATATATATATATATATATATATATATATATATATATATATATATATATATATATATATATATATATATATATATATATAACTGTGGGTAAAGCTTAGTAATAAACACAATGATTTTTGTGTGTTGAGCATATTACTCTTCCGAAAATTAAATATGAAGCCGAACGTTGTAAGTTAATTTGCTGTGCTAATTTTTTTATATATATATAGTAATTGTGTAATTTTTAGTAGACGTTACATGCTTTTTATGCCAAGGTATGGCCACATGGAAACTATGTTTGTAACAACAATTATTAATTAGTGAAAAAATAAAATAAAATAAAAAAACATAAACAATATGCATTGAAACTTGGATTCATATTGTCAAACGTTTCATTAAGTGAGTAGGTATGGCCACATGGAAACCATCTTTGAAACGACCATATTGTAATGAATGTTAACTATGAGCATGGTTACAACTAATATTATTAATAAAGGGAAACCATAACTAAACTTTGTAGATTCAGAAGTGTCATCAGACACATACTTTTATTGATCATGAAAAAATATTACATAACAAATTAAAGGAGTTTACAAATGTAAACTCTCACTCTCACATTACACAATGAAATTAGGAAACAATCCTATTTATAAGCTCTATGTTCTAACTTAATCTAGTTATGGATCACTTGGAAAATCAACAAGTGTCCATTTACAATAAATGACCTTCTAACCATCCCACTAACGTTATTCCTATTTTAGAGCCTAGGAAACGACTCAATTCTAGAGTCTTATTTTTGCTAACAAAATACTATTTCTAAGTATCTCTAATATTTATTAAATATTCTAATTTAATAAATATATTTATCCTAACTTTACATTATTCAATTTATGTATTTTTGGACTTATAATTGCCTTTATGAAAGAGGCTAACATTCCCCCCTTCAAGGATAAATCCAAAAGAAGAACGAGGAACCATCTTCCAAGTTCTCAAGTTGATGCTGAAAAAAATCTTCAATCTCAAGAGACCATGAGTCAGCTGTATGTCTGATTCATCTCTGAATGTTTCTTGACAACTCCAATATGTGCCAAGTTGCAAAAGGATCCATCTATCCTTTGCATGAAATCAACATCAAAATTTTTGTTCAAGGCCCACTAGCTGATGATGTCAAAAACAACTCACTATTGCTTTTGTTATGCTGAAATTGTTCATTGCTTCTGTGTTGTCAGCTGCCCACTGGCAAATTTTTTGATGCCCATTGGAAAATTTTTTGATGCCCATTGGCAAATTTGTTGATGCCCACTGGCTGTTGAAGATTCCCACTGGCTTCTTTTGTTGGTTTTGTCGAGACTTTCAGTCTGACAACCACTGTCAATCTCATTGACATTTTCCCCCCTTTGTCAACTAAAAGGAGAGACACTTCGCTTGGAAAGTATTCCTGAACTCCCCCCCTTTAGGTGTAGGATTTTTACACTGTTGTACTCCCCCATTCAATTGCATGAGAGTACCATCATATTTTTACTGTTGGCTGCACTATGTGTGATCGTATGTGGTTGTAGAACTGAAGCAATCTTTTAACTATGGATGACCATTCCCAAGGGTCAATCCATTCATAATGTATCTTTAATCTGGCTGATTTGTGTTGATTGCGACATTTTTTTGAGGAATGATTACACTTGCCACAATGGCAACAGTGATGGAGATCAAAACACTGATCTTCCATATGACCGGTTCTCTGAAAATGAGAACATTTCGGTTTGACTTCAACTTCAGGTTGTGTAGAATTCTATTTTTCTGCAACTTTGGGTTGTGGGCATTGCTGGTTCTCTGCAACTGTCTCTAAATGTGCTGAGGGGATCTGTTCAAGAAATCTCGCACTGACGAACTGAATTGGCTTGGAATAATCAGGAATATGTAATTTGGCATCATCTTGGACATATCCTAAGCCTCATCGATTCTTGTTATTCTGAATTTCTTCCCGGGGCTTGATGATGGGCTTGGAAAAAATTGGATCTAGAAAAACTTCGACACTTGAAGTTGTTGGAATGAATGACTTATCATCTGGATGGTTCAAAGACTTGAAAGTATCACTCTTTTCTTGCAATTCAATCCTTTGTAGTTGTGACTTGAGCTGAAGAAACTCAATAGTTTCATGTGTTTGTTGTAGATGCCGTGAAATATCAGCAAGAGTTTCTTTGCTGATGTGTACCATGTCTTCATCACTAGAGATGATCAAACTATGAAGAATGTTTAACAACTGAATATGTTGTGCCATCTGAACTTGTGCACTTGAAATCAAACTCTCTTGTTGTAGATGTCGTACTTTGAACTGTTTCACTTGAATGACAGGCTCGCTTGAATGTGACTTGAATGGCATGCTCGCTTGATTGTTGCTTACTGCACTTGCTAGAGTTGTAGAATTGTCTTGCTTAAACTCTGGAATTCACGCTCGCTTGATGACGATCGTGTTTGTTTAAGCACGCACTTGACTTACTTGATGACTTCACACTCACTTGAATGAATAACCACGCTCGCTTGGAGATGTAAACTTGTTGCTTGTTTGAAAAAACTCATGCACTCAATTGATTTTGTGTAAAGGAAGGGTGTCGAACACTGTCGACAATGCACCCAAGAAAGCTTACAATGATTCACTTTAAAATAATGAATTCACTTGTCTTCTTAAAAATTCATAAATAATGAATTTTTAATGATTAACATAACATAATGAATTCGATTACAAGTTCTGAAAAGAATGTATAACAACGCTGACGTAGACTTTTGAGTGTGCAGGTACATGAACTTGATGAAGTGAATTGGCTTGTTGATGTAAAATGCGGATGTAGACAATCTTCGATTATATGTTGTAGTTATGCAAATGCATGTGTTGATGTTGCAGCTATTTTGTTATAAGTGTTGTGCTTGCTGATATTAAACTTTATGTATGAAATTATTAATGTGTCACAACTAGACACAGATCAAAAAGCAACAACATGAAGCCGTAAAAAACATGCGCCATCAAACACACATGGTGTACCTAAGATCCCCTTATTCAATTTCGGGCAGATCCAGGACACATCAACACCAAAAAAAATGATATCTTTATTAATCACTGGAGTACATCAACTGAAGAAAAGATAATGCCAAGCTGGCAACCCTTTGAAAGAAATTTGTCTTCAAAATCTAGATATTCACCGACTCAATCTCTCTCAAAGAAAAAATGGTACTTGGAATCACAACAATGACTTTCCCTTATCACTCCAAATTTACAAAATATGCACCTTATTACTCCAAAAATCTATGAGCACTTATGTCTCCCCAAAATTACATATTCCTTTGATATTTCTCAAAAAAATAGGAATTTATAATGTCACTTTTGAAAAAGTGAATTTACATTAAAGTACTCTTTAAAGCACTCTTCAAAGCAATTTTTAATGTAATCTTCAAATACTTCTTTATGCTAAAAAAAAAACTTTAAAAACAAATAATTTTGGAGAAAGTAGCAAAGAGGGTATCAAATAACTTTTCTAATGGAACTCCTGAGGGTGATAAAGACCTAGTATGCCACGGCAGAGGATTAGATCTTCTCACCCTTAGCGATGCTGGAGCTTTTCTTCATGGAGTTGAAGTCGAATTCTCAGAGGTTCGCATAGCTACCATTGACACTTTGATAAGGCTCAGTGGATTCTCTAAGAAATTCGTTGATAATAAACTGGACTTATTAATGGATTTGTTGAATGATGATTCTACAAAGGTTCGCATGCATACATGGTTTTCTACACATGGCTCATGTTAACAATTCAACAATGCCGGAAAAACACATGCATATGTAGAAATTGAAAATTAACTCAAAAATAGAACTTTGAAAAAATGTTATCCCAATCCACCTTCTTCACGCAGTGCTGCAACAGATGGTGACTCTTGGAATCTCTTCCAACACATATCCCTTGTATTCTTGAATAGCTCTTCTCCATGCGTCTTTTTAGTGAGCGCTCCTTGTCTGAAACAGCCTTCGCCCTTAAACATGAATTCAGCTCCACCACATGAACATGAAAAATGCCATGAGCATGCCCTCCCCGTAAACGTAAGCAATTTGGGATGGAAGTGCCAGAACCACTTCATTAACTGACAAGATATAATTTAACTTTTCTCTTAGTGTGCAGCTTTATATCCATTAATTAAATGTGATTTTGTGAAGTAGCGTTCCATACAACTTCATTCAAAATCACTTTGAACAGCTAAAGGAAGCAACTACATATATATATAACTTCACACCAAAACAGATCGATCTTGGAGAGAGAGAGCAGTTACGTGTATAAATTCAATGGACATTAAAAGTCGATCGCTATCAACACACTCTGTGTTATACATAACCATAAACGCTGCATTATATACATAGTCAACTATCACAGCAAAATCGTGTATGATGAACAAACCCAACATTGTTTGAACATTTGCATCGATTTTTTTTTCCTTGCAACGACTATTTTAATTCAATTGACAATCAAATCAATTAACAATCGATCCCAGACTACGTTACCTTCAAGCACGCTGCCTTTGACAAGTTGTGTTACTGCTTAACGCTGGTTATTTCACTTTCTTAATGTTATTCAACACTCAACATGAACCGCTGACTTGACTTACCAATCACAGCCTTTACAATAAACGCAACTTCAGCTTCTTCATTGACCAATGTAGGGACCAAACTCAACGCAGAGTCTGTTCCTGTGTGTGTCCAAACTCAACGCAGAGTCCTTCTTCTGCGTGCGCTATTTCACAATAAAACTGGCTTGCGGATTTACGCCCAAGAATCCACACAAATGCCACTATCTGAAATCACAAAACGCTGTCACAGTCTCATCCCTGCGCCTGCTACCTGCAACATGTCAGACACGTATACAAGATACATAGGAAAATCGAATCTTATTCAGAAAATATATGGACAAACAGAATATTGCATGGGCTAATAAGCATTAGCTACCCCTCTGCAATTTCAATAGCTAATTCAGATTCTCTTACACACACTCAGCGGCTCTTGGCTCTTCCGTTCCCATTTCTAGACTGAATCTGTGTCATGTTCCCCTTAAATCTCATTGCAGCTCTGATACCACATGTAGATGCAGAAGTGTCATCAGACACATACTTTTATTGATCATTAAAAAATACTACATAACAAATTGCAGGAGTTTACAAACGTAAACTCTCACTCTCACATTACAAAATGAAATTAGGAAACAATCCTATTTATAAGCTCTATGTTCTAACTTAATCTAGTTATGGATCACTTGGAAAATCAACAAGTGTCCATTTACAATAAATGACCTTCTAACCATCCCACTAAATTTATTCCTATTTTAGAGCCTAGGAAACGACTCAATTCTAGAGTCCTATTTTTACTAACAAAATACTATTTCTAGTATCTCTAATATTTATTAAATATTCTAATTTAATAAATATATTTATCCTAACTTTACATTATTCAATTTATGTATTTTTGGATTTATAATTGCCTTTATGAAAGAGGCTAACAAACTTCATAATGAAGCCATGCAATCACCACTTTTTAATATTCGTATTGGTTTTATTGTGTGAGGTCATTGGTTGTGGATATTTACATTACTAAGCTTCTAAGTTTTATTTAATGAGATTTCATTTCATATTTTATATATTTAAAACACCATGTTCTTCAAGATCCAAAAAGATATCTATGTGCAAAACTATATAAACAACGTTGTGAAGAGAATTTGAACACTTTCTCATAAAGCCGAGCAGAGGTTCCCTTTCTTCAATTTTTCATTCAAGTTTGGGTTGGTTTATCATTGAATATTTATTTGTTTTTATATTTTATTTTTTTTCAATTTTATTAGGTTTTAATAATTGATTGTGGTTAACAGGTTTGTAGAGGTTAAATAACCATAGAGAGGTTTTGCAGGGCCGATTTGATAGAGAGGTTTGGTTGCCAGTTTATTTCAGGTGCAAAAAGGTGTGTAGAAATTTAAACCATTAAAATTTGTTTGAAAAAATTAGGGATGATGCTAGACAGAGAAATTTGAAGCATTGAACCTTTTTTTGAAAAAAATAGGGAGGATGCAAGAGAAATTTACCAATTATTATGGTGCATGCCAAAAATTGGTAATTAAAGTATGTAGGTCTACATTTAAATAGGCTTTGGTTACAAATAATCCCCAAATTTGTAATTAAAACGTATTTTTGAAAAGACTAAATGTTTTATAGAAAATGTAATGAGAATGGATAACAATGAAAAATATATAAATCGATCAATTTACCAAATGACTGATACTAATACATCTATCAATTTATCAAAAGCTCTATAATTATTAACGAGACTAGATATTTAATTATAAAATAAAAATTCAAAGTTGGAGAATAGCGGAGAAATTATAATTTATAGGTAGAATTCTACTGAAAAATCTTAGTCAGATACACAGGTAGAGGTGATTTGACCAGGTCACTTCTCTTTCATAGCTACAATATGTTCATTAGCATTTCAACCTAAAATAATCATTAACATTTAATCTAAAATATTTTGAAAAAAAACAGATCAAAGAGCTTAAATTGAGGAATCAAACACTTCCAACCAGCTTCCAGATTTTGCCTTGGTAGTTATATGCGCATAACTGCAATGATGGGGATGTGGGGAGGCACATTATTTTAAGATTTTTCCTCATCGAGGGAGAAATGAGGTGAAAACCAATGTGCAAGAGGCATCTACAAGGGATATGTGTTAGGTCCCTATATTACTAGTATAGTCCCTTATTGTTTTTAGTGTAACCCCCCTATTGTTATTATTGTACCCCTGTAACCCCCATACTATTATTATTGTGCCCTTAAATTATTATTGTTAGGTAGGTTAGGATTACATTGTGGCCCCACTAGGATTACATTGTGGCCCCATGGACTCCTATATATCGAAAGGAGGTTTTGTAATTTGTATCATTCAAGAATTATCCATTTATGTAATTTATTGGAGGTTGCCCCCTCGAGGTCACTGATTTCTAAGGCGTTTATCTCTCTTTTCTCCTATTTTTGGAGCTAGTTTCACAACATTTGGTATAAGAGCTTTGGATTCTAGGGTTTAGCTACTCCAAACAGGTCATCGTGGCGTTTTCACTATAACGTTTTTTCTACGACGGTTCAGAAGCAGAAATTTTTAGAGCGTGAAGCCAAAATCTGGAGGAACATTATCGACCAAATTTCAGAGCTTGTTCGCAATATTTTTGGAGATATGATTTGTGGAAGTTAGGCCTTTTTATAGGCTCCTAAATTTAACCTAAACAGGTCATCGTGGAATTTTCACTATAATTGTTTTTCTATGAAGGTTCAAAAGCTGAAATTATTAGAGTGTGAATCCAAAATCTGGAGGAACATTGTCACAAAATTTCAGATCTTGGTTCGCAATATTTTCAGAGATATGGTCTGTGGAAGTTAGGGATTTTTCAGGCTCCCGAATTTCATCTCAAAGAGGTGATCGTGGGAAAATCTTTATAACTCTCTCTCTAACCATCGGATTGGAATGTTGTAAAAAGTGGCCGCAAGTACACGGGCTGTAGTTTCTTTTCTATCAATTTCAGATTCAAAGGAAGATAAAAGTGACACGTGGCAAGTCATACAAGTTCGCTCTACTGAACCAGTCCATAATTGGGTCATTGTGGGAGATTGGACATAAATTTAACTTGAAAAATCCAAATCAAGTCAGACCTATGGAATTTGAAAGAAGCTTCAAAGGGCTACTACAGGGCCAAATTTAATATAATTAGAATCCACAATTATAGATATAATTCAATTTTAATATCAAGCTCCTCAAAAGCAAGTAAAAGGTGTGTATTTTTTTCCGAATTGCATAAGTCTTGTTTGAAGAATCAAGTTGAATTGATTCCAAGTGCATATTGTAGAATAGATATCAGTATTATATTCTAAAATGGCCCCTAAAAATAATTCAAAACCCATTAAGCCTTTAGAAGGCTATACTATGACTAATGAAGACGAAGAATGACAACATGACATATCAAAATTACAAGAGCAAGTGCAACAAATTTCGCTCTCGCAAAGAGCAACAAAAAATGACATGGAAGTTTTGAAGAAAGGCGTGGAAACTAAGATGGATGGTTTGAATAAAGGTGTGGAATCTAAGATAGATGGTTTGAAGAATGACATGGAAGCCAAAATGGATAGCATGGAAGGCGGCATGAATCTAAGATGGATGACATGGAAGCTAAGATGGAAAACATGAAGAATGATCTGCAAAAGTAGACATGGAAGGTTTGACAAAGTTGATACCAGAAATGTTTCCTAATGGTGAAAAAATAATAGAAGAACCTCATGATGAGAACAAAATAAATGTTAATCGTGATTTCATAAACTCTAATGTTGGCGGGAAGAACCACCATATTCCAAAAATGGATATGAGCAAGTTTGATGGAAAGGATCCTGTAACATGGATACTACAGATGGAGCAATATTTTGATCTCCATAATGTGCAAAACACACAAAAGGTACGCATTGCAACTTTACATTTAGAACAAAATACATTTGTATGGTATCGATGCCTTTGCTCCCGTAAAAAAATTGTCACTTGGTCAATTTTTACGGAGGAAATGATAGCACATTATGAGGATACAAAGAGCAACACCTTCTTTAGGCAATTGATAAATCTCAAACAAAAGGGTTTAGTGGGGCAGCACATTGAGGACTTCCAAAAATTGAATATAAGGGTAACTGATATTCCAGAGGAACACAGGATTGATCTCTTCATAGGCACTTTAAAGGATAACATCCAACATGAAGTTCGCGTTTTGGAACCTAATTCATTGGAGAAGGCATTCAGGTTGACAAGAAAAATTGAATGTAAAATTATGGCGACAAGGAAGCCTACCACTCACTTCTATAAAGAGGGAAGTGTTGCTACTCATAGATTTCCACAACCTACAAGGTTGACACCACAACAATTGGAAGAAAAAAGAGAAAAAGGGCTTTGCTACAGTTGTGATAGCAAATACACTAAAGGTCATAAGTGTGCTGAGAAGAAATTATTTTACATAGATTGTGAAGAGGAAGAAGAAAATAAACAAGAAGAGGATATACACCAGGAACCAGCCCTAGAAGAGGAAGAAATGAGTCCGACCATATCGTGTAATGCATTGGCAGGAATTACCACTCCTCAAACTCTCAAGATAGAAGGACATATCAAGAAGAAAAAGGTAATAGTGTTGATTGATTCAGGTAGTACCCATAATTTTATTCATTGTAAGGTAGTCAAGGAATTGAATTGTTTCCTATACCCAGCACCAAAATGTCAAGTGATGGTTGCAAATGGAGGAACTATAAATTGCTCTGGAAAATGCCATAATATCAAGATAACCATGGGGGAATATGTATTGAATAGTCCAATTCTTTCCATTCCTATGGGAGGTGCTAATGTTGTACTAGGATTACAATGGTTACAATCTTTGGGGATGATAGCTTTTAATTTTCAAGAAATTTTCTTGAAATTTTTTTCAGAAGGAAAGGAAGTCGAATTACAGAGTATTGCAGGGAAGCTGGGAAAGATAATAAGCTCTAATGTCATGACAAAGCTTCTAAAGAAAGAAAAACGAGGTGTAATTGCACAATTATGCTCACTAGAAGTTCAAACGTCAAAATCATCTATTTCTATAGATCTCAAAAAATTCTTGGATAATCATTCCAATGTGTTTGAAACTCCCAAAGGACTCCCACCTATTTGTGATCATGATCATGCTATTCATTTGATTCCAGGAAGTGTTCCTCCAAACATCATTCCTTATAGATATCATTATGTCCAAAAGAGTGAAATTGAACGTATGATTGCGGAAATGTTAGAGGCTGGTATAATTCAACCTATTGAAAGTTCTTTCTCTGCTCCTGTAGTATTGTTACACAAGAAGGATGGATCGGCGCATGTGTCTATATTATAGGGAGCTCAATAAGCTCACCATTAAAGATAAATTTCCCATTCCTATGATTGATGAATTATTGGATGAATTACATGGAGAAATTTATTTTACTAAGTTGGATCTTTGTTTAGGATATCATCAAATTAGAATGAAGACTTAAGATATTTCAAAAACAGCATTTCGAACTCATGAGGGTCATTATGAATTTTTGGTCATGCCTTTTGGCCTTACCAATAAACCTTCTACATTTCAAGGGTTGATGAATTACATTTTCAAACCCTTCCTTACAAAATTTGTGCTAGAATTTTTTGATGATATACTAATCTATAGCAGGTCTTGGAAGGATCATGTTCAACATGTTGACAGGGTGCTCAAACTATTGCAGGAAAAACAATTATATGCAAAAACATCCAAATGTTTCTTTGGAGTACAAGAGGTGGAATATTGATCTGAATTTATGCAGGAATGCAAAAAAATATAGAAATAACCATAAACAAAGAGATGTAGTAGAAATAAGGCTTCATTTCATTAATATCAAATAACAAAAATATGCTTACAAACATAATGGAAATAAAATAGCTAGGGTGCTGGTAGCGAATCTCTGTGAAGATATGTGGCAGCTACAAACCTCTGAACTATGTTACAATGAGGCTCGAGGGCCTATTTATTATGAAGAAACAATGGATAACTCTAAATGTCCAAAAATATAATGCTAGGAGATGAAGCGCCAAAACTATGGGTCACGTTTGGGTAAATTGGTGTTTCAACTTCCCGGGGACATAACTTCGGCATACGATCTCTGTTTGACACGTATGATACATCGTTAGAAACATCTATCCGAGGACTAAAATTGATTTTGTGAATATTAATCTCAAAACGAAATCATATTTTCCAGACAAACGATGCCCAAAAAATGTCGTTTAGGGCCTCAAAACGGCTCCAGAAGTTCAGGACCCGAAAAACAGCTAAAAATAATAAGTTGTGCTGCAACTTAAAAAATGAAAGAACTGATGGTGGGGGTTCAAATGGAATAGGTGGGTGGCCACCAATGTCCACTTGGATCATTAAGGCCCCAAAATGGCTCCGAGAATGCAGGACGCGAAAACTTGCTAAAAATAGTAAGTTGTGTTGAATGTGAAAAGCTACAAGAATTGATCTTGCGGGTCCAAATGGAATATGTGGGTGGCCACCGATATCCACATGGGTTATTCCTCCCTCCTTAAGAATAAATAGTCTGCATTGCGTTGAGATCCTCCATGAGATGAGGCATGTTCTATTGTCGAATATGTCATGGACCTACGAGCGGACATGCTGGATGCAATTAGTAAATTTGGTTTCTTTATCAGCCTCAAATAGTACATGTGTGGATTCTGTCTCTGTAGTTATATGAGGTATGGCAACATTAGGTAGCGGTGCGTCGGGGGTTAGATCAATGGAGTGCTTATCCTAACAGTGTAGAGGAACCTCTGTGGGTGAGGAGAAAATTTCCTCATATTCCTCCATGACTTTGTCCATCTGCTGCAGCCATGCAGGGGAGCCCTGTTTTGAGGTTGTGCCCACAATATTTGTCTTTCCCTATGAGCGAGTTGTAAGAAAAACAAATTTCCTAGTTTGGGAAACAATCTTACTACATTTTTTTGCAATAGTCAAAGAGATGAAAGGAGGTGGTGCTACCTCTGGTATCCTGTACAAGTTATTTCCCAAAGTAATAACAACAGCATGAGGCCTAGACTCATACACAACATTTCACCTCCACAAGTATGGTTGGCCCAATAATACATTAGCTACATCAAGAGGAGCAACATCACACAATACCTCATCTGTGAATGGCTTGATAATGTACGGAAGGCAGCACTGCTGGTGGATGCGGAGGTCTCTCCCTGGGTGGAGCCACCCGATGTTATACGGTTGTGGGTGTGCTATGGTCCGTAGGCTGAGCTGCTTCACGACCTCTGCTGAAATGAGGTTCTTTTGGCTCCCGTTATCGACAAGAAATTGCAACGGAGAACCCTTCACCCACATCTGTGAATGGAAGAGGCACTCCCCCTCCTCTGGATCCTCTGGATCCTCCCTCTAGATCTTGGTAGTGGCAACAATGGCACTAGGATCCGCATCAATGATCTGCTTCCCTTTGTCATTTCCTTTTTCTGGTTCTGCCTCAGGATCAGAAAATGCATTTGATTCGGGTGCCTTTAGTTCGACCACTAATGACTGTTTGGCCTGACACTTGTTTGTGTTGTGAGTGGGGATGTTATGAAATTCACACCACTTCTGTGTGTCCTTATTTGGATTTGTGGTGTTTTTCTGAGTCGCGTTGCTTTGGCCTTGCCCCTTGTTCTTCAGTTCGTGGGCAACTTTCGGATTTGCGGATCCAAAATCTTGCTTGTTCTGCTTAAATTGCTGCTCAATCTTGGCCCCATAGTGATATGTCGTGCTAAGCAATGTCATGTCAAGGAACTCCATTTCCTCTTGAATTTGTTTGTGCGGATAGCCATGGTACTTTAGCACCAAATTTATCTCTGAATATTTAATACCCAACTTTGTGCGTAGGGTATGGAACAGATTCGTCAGTTCATGCACATCTTGATCCCTTTGTTGCTGCAACGTGGTCCATTGGATTTATTTTTCCTCATATCTCCCCACGGGGTAATATTGTTCCTTGATGCCATCTCAGAATTAATTCCAAGTGGTTGTGGCCGAGAATAGAGAGGGTTCCCTTTCTTCCTCTTGCTCACAGTAGGTTTCCCACTAGTCTTTGACATAGGGGGCGGCTTTGAGGGGTGCAAAAATAATCTTTTCTCGATCGGAGAAATCATGGACCGATAAATACCCTTCCAGCAAATTCAAACATCTATCTATGGCATTTTCATCTATTTGGCCTTCAAATACAGGAAGGTCAAAGTTTACCTGTACCTTGAAGGGAGTGGAGCCTCCAGAGTGGTTGTTGGATGCAGATGCGCCGTAGGTGGGAAGACGTTGAAGGATCTGAACAAAGTTATTCATCATTGCAATCTTTGGTTTCTTGAGGTCCTCCTCGAGCAATATTTTGATAGGATCTCCTGCTCCCTTGTCTTTCTTTTCTTCCACCATGGGAGGTCATTGGGGTTTGCGAGGGTGATCTTGCAAAGGTTCAACTAGATTGAGCCCTAACTCCTTATACCCTGATCGCGCTGGGGACATGCAAAGAAAACAAAGAAAGAGAAGATCGCTCTGATACCACTGATCCGAATTTATGCAGGAACATAACAGAATATAGAAATAACCATAAACAAAGAAATACGGTGGAAATAAGGCTTCATTTCATTAATATCAAATAACAAAAATATGCTTACAAACATAATGGAAATAAAATAGCTAGGGTGTTGGAAGATCACATCGAGCATCAACAAGAAGTTCTCCAACTCTTAAAGGATAACCTGAATTTGGCACAAAATCAAATGAAACAACAGGCAGATCAACATCACAGTGAGAGAAGTTTTGATGTAGGAGACTGGGTATTTTTACGGCTACAACCATACAAACAAATGTCCCATAAACAAGCCAGGAGATAATAAATTATCGCCAAAGTACTATGGTCCTTACAAAGGTGCTATAAATATTACTACTATGGCATACAAATTGGAGCTTCCTACCTTCTTCTACAAGTGCATCTAGTTTTCCATGTTTCATGCTTAAAGAAGGTTATAGGTGAAAATCTTCAGTTCAAACAATTTTTCTATAACTTGATGAGAGGAAAAGTAATATTGGAACCTAAAGCGGTCCATACTATTAAGGGAGCTCGACAACTACAAAATCGATGCCATTTAGTATCTCATCGAGTGGAAGAACTTACCTTGAAGATTCTACATGGGATGATAATTTTATACGAAGTACCCGGAAGCTACTCAACGTTGGAGACAACACTTTTTGAAACTGAGAGAATTTTGATTCCCTACCCCTATAACTAGTATAGTCCGTTATTGTTGTTAAGTACTTAACTGTGTGTGTGTGTACCCATGTAACCCCCATATTGTTATTATTGTGCCCTTAAATTATTATTGTTAGGTTGGCTAGGATTACATTGTGGCCCCACTAGGATTACATTTTGGCCCCATGGACTCCTATATATTGAAAGGAGGTTTTGTAATTTGTATCATTCAAGAATTATTCATTTATGTACTGTATTGGAGGTTGCCCCCTCAAAGTGGTTGATTTCTAAGGCGTTGATCTCTCTTTTCTTCTATTTTTGGAGCTAGTTTCACAACAACATGTGACGCGAAACATACCCAGGATAAATGCTACTCTAGAAGATTGTCAAGCATATTTTCATCCAACTATGATAGAATTAGAAGGTAAGTTTAAAACCCAATATGTTTCCATTTTGGTTGACCCTCGTGCCAGTTTTAGCTATATAAACCCCCGCATAGTTAAAAATTATAAACTGCAAAATCGAAAACTTAAGAATCCATGGCTAGTTCAATTGGCTATGGGAGCAAAAAGGAGAGTCAATCCATAGCTCCAAAATGCAAACTACAGATAGGAGATTAGCACATAACTATAGAACTAAACATTCTACCACTGGCTTCCTACAATATTCTACTGGGAAGGGGTTGGTTAGAAAAAAAACTCATCATTAGTGGATTGCAAAGATAAATTCATTTACTTTAAATCGGAGGATGGTTCACATTGGGAATTTGAGGGGATCAAGAATACACTTTGGTTGCATCCCATTACGACATCCTAGTTGAGTAAGTACATTAGAAAGGGGTGTCAGCTCTATGCGATCCAGGTGGGGTTATCTAACTCCAAGGATAAGACCCTTATTCTAGAAAATATTCCTATTATACAAAAATTTATGGATGTGTTTCTTGAAAATATTCTAGGATTGCCACCAAAATGGGATATTGATTTCACAATAGAACTAATACCTGGGGCAGCAGCTGTGTCACGAGCACCATAAAGAATGAGCATGCTTAAACTCACAGAATAAAAAATGCAGTTGCAAGAATTAATGGACAAGGGATATATTCAGCCTAGTGTGTCTCCTTGGGGAGCACTAGTGCGATTTATTAAGAAAAAGGACGGTACTATGCGAATGTGCATGGATTACCGACAACTCAATAAATTGAATGTCAAAAATCAGTACCCATTTCCACACATAGATGATCTGTTCAATCAAGTGAAGGGGGAAACAATGTTTTCCAAGATTGATCTAAGGTCTAGGTACCACAAAATACGGATTAAGGATGAGGACATATCCAAAGTAGCTTTTCGTACTCGGTATAGACATTATGAATTTGTGGTATTACCATTTGGGTTAACCAATGCACTAGCAACCTTCGTGAGCCTAATGCATGGCATCTTCCACCCACTCCTAGATAATCTGTTTTATTTTTTATTGACGATTGACTGATCTATTCTAAGAATATGGAAGATCACAAGGAACATTTACGCATAGTGTTGAAAATATTACGGGAACACCACCTCTACGCCAAATTTAGTAAATGTAACTTCTACAAGGGGCATATTTAGTATCTGGGACACTTGATATCTATTGAGGGGATTTATGTGGACCCTGAAAAGATAAAAACAATTATGGAATGGAAATTTTCTAAGAATATGGTAGACATACATTCATTTATGGGTTTAGCTAGTTGTTACCGATAGTTCATTAACATATTTTCTAAATATATTTTCCTACTACGTCTTTGCAGTAGAAAGGACGAGTATTTAAGTGGACTCAAGAATGTCAAAATAATTTTGAAAATTGAAGGAGATACTAGCTACTGCCCCAAGGATTTCGAAGTATGCACTCATGCCTGCAAGGAAGGGGTACGAGTGATTTTAACCCAAGAAGGTAAAGTCATAGCATACAAATCCAAAAAGTTGAAAGACCATGAGAAAAGGTATTCTTCCTATGATCGAGAACTAATTGCAGTAGTGCATGCCTTGTGAATATGGAGACATTACTTACTGGGGAAAAGGTTTGTGCTAAGAACCGATCATAGTGGTTTAGATATCTATTTTAAACAATCTGATTTAAATTCTCCCCAAGCAATATGGAATGCATTTTTAAGTGAATCTAATTTTGATATTCAACATGTAAGAGGTAAGGAGAATTGTGTTGCTGATGCTTTAAGTAGAAAATTTCATTGCATTTATGAACTCTATTTTAACCATGTTGGGTCTAAGTTCCAGGAATAGATTATGGAGGCAGCAAGGAAGGACCTTGAATATCAATTCCTATGGAAGCAAGCAAGAGAAGGTGAAAAGAAAGGAAAGCAATCAAATTGTGAGCTTAATGATAAACAACTCTTATTATATAAAAAATATATATCTATTCCAAATCAAATGAGCTTGAAGGGGCTGATTCTAGATGAATATCATAGGAGTTCCTATACAGGATATCCCGGATACCAAAGAATGCTAACAAAAATTAGGAAAGATTATATTTGGCTGGGGATGCGTAAGGACATTGTTGTGTACCTGACCAAGTCCTTGGAGTGCCATCAAGTCAAGGTGGAACACCAGCATCCATCAGGATTTCTTCACCCTATCCCTGTACTTGAATGGAAATGGGAAGTCATTTCCCTTGACTTCATCACCGGGTTACCAAGAAATAAAAGACACAATGACTCAATCATAGTGGTGGTGGATAGACTCAACAAGGTTAATCATTGTATACATCTCTAGTCAACCTACAATATAGTATAGATTATTGATATCTTCATGAAAAAAAATTTTAGACTGCACAGTATTCCGAGAATTGTTACCTCAAATCGAAATGTAAAATCTACATCATCTTTCTCAAAAACGCTATTCACCAGCTTTGGAATGAAAATGTAGTTTAGTACTGCTTACCATCCTCAAACATATGGGAAAATGGAGAGGGTGAATCAATTTTTGGAGGATATGATGCACATGTACGTAATGCAAAAACCTTCAAAGTGGGAAGAGTATATGCATTTGGTCAAGTTTTCCTATAATAATGGTTATCAAAAGTCCCTCAAGATGAGTCCCTTTGAAGCATTGTATGGAAGACAATGTCAGACCCCCATAAATTGGAGCAGCCTGGAAACCAAGATGATGCTTGGACAAGACATGCTTGAGGAAATAGAACATGAGGTGAGAAATATTAGACAAAACTTAAACGCATCTCAAGACCAAAGAAGGGTATATGCAGATTGAAAGAGCACTTTCAGGGAATTTGTGGTGGGAGACCATGTATATGTAAGAATTAAACCAAAGAGGAGCACGTTGAGGTGGAATACTTGTGCCAAATTGGCTCCCAGGTATTGCGGACCATTCCAAATTTTGAAACGGATTGGCTCGGTGTCTTATCGACTAGCTCTGCCTTGTCATATAATGGTGCACAATGTGTTCCATGTATCACTGTTGAAACGATACATCCATGACCTTAAGCATGTGATACATTGCCAGAGTATACATGTGAGTCATGATTACATTACAATTTACAAATAATAATGGTTCTTATTGGAAGTAATTAAATTTTTTGTGCCACTGCAAGTAGAACCAGATGGCGAGTTTCTGGTAAAGCCTCATCATATTCTTGATCAGAGAGAAATAAAACTCCGGAGGTGAGTCATCCCACAAGTTAAGGTGCAATTGAAGCACTTTAGCCCAGAGGAGGCTACCTGGGAGGATGAAAATTCCATTAAAGAGGCATATCCTGAATTGTTTCAATGATAATGTAACACCGGGGACGGTGTTTTCCTCAGAGGGGGAAGATGTAACACCATGTTTTATGTTAATTATGTTTGACAAACTCTGATGATACATTTGAATTATCAAAACTTAACGAATATGATTATTCGTTATTGAAACTTGAGTTTATTTATAATAAAATAAAATTCATAATTATCCAAAGTAAAAAGGATCTAACTGAATGGTAAATGATTCCAAGATTCCAAAGTAAAACTAGAGACAATTTCTGATAGTTAATTCCAAAAAATTATAAAATGGAAATCCTGAAGGAGAGAAGTGGTTCTGTTCAGAAAGATGCTAAGGGTTAACAACAATACGTTGAGAAGAGTTGTTCAGAGCTGGTAGGAAACAAGTGGAGCTCTGTAAACCCAGAGAAGTATAAACTGGATTGTAATCCTGAGGTTTATCTTCTAATTAAGATTGCCACTACTTAAGGCTCTGGAGAGGAGCACAGGGGGAACAGAGGACGGGACAACCTCTCTCATGGTTGGGTGCAACCATCAGTTACTGGAAAAGAAAAGTACAAAGATAAGTACTTTTTTTTTCTTTTCTTTTTTTATGCAAATAGCAGTTCAAAAAGAAACTAAGAATGATTATATTTGTACTAATATGTTTATAAATTTGACTTACATTGTCAAATAGTACAGTGAACATTGTTTTCCTAAAAATTATAAGATGAAAATCTAGTAAACTAAAGTACGAAAATGTAAATTATTCTTGTGTTATTCAAAGGAAGCAACTAGTACTACAAACTTTGTCTTTTTTGTCAAAAACTGATAGAAAACAATTATCTGCATAGAGTCTAAAATCTATTAAAATTCTAGAAAGAAAGTTACAGAGTTGGAATAAATAAGAAGGATGTCTAAACTAAACAAATCAAACTAATGAGGCACAGAGGTTTAGTGCTGAGCTCCGTGGAGACAAGGCGGGGGTCATTGTCCTCTCACCACTTCAATATTCAACTTACTGTAACATACATTTGAAAATAAAAGTAAAGAAAGAAGGCTATGAAATCTGAAAATACATTTAAATATCTAAATAGAAGTAGATAAGTAACCCTCTACAGGAGAAATTTAGATAGAAAACTGAGAACAATACAAAGCAGAACTAAATGGAGATAAACAATAACACTTATAAATATATAGATAAGTTTTTTTAACATTATAAAACCCAGCATTTCTTGCTAAGAAATATAAACCCTCAGGAGGAGGAAGTAAGACTTTTTGTGTCTACCATTACAATTACTAAACAAAAGAGGAAAATAACTGAAAAACTCATAATTGAGAAATTAACAATTTCTCGATGAATTTTCTTAACCAAAATACAGAGCTCGAATTCTGAAATCTCAAGTATACATTTAAATTATGAATTCTGAATCTCAAGAAATACATTTAAATTATCAACTGTCAAAATAAACGAGTTCAGGCTTGAAAGCCTTGAAATTCTGAAAGGAATTTCTAGACCATAATGGAGCCACCTAGAACCGAGTTGAGTAAGTAACCAACATGGCAAACAGAATTCAACATCAAGAACCTGGGAAGTAAGACACTTGCATGCAGGCACAAACATGGCCATGTGGCACTCTACACACTAGGAGGGTTTCACCCTTAGCAAACAAAATTATGCAAAAAGAGAAAGGAGTGTGTTAAAGAGTCTAGGCATACCTGTGAACTTAGAAGAAGTGGAGTAAGAGAAGAATTAATAACTTGGTTATGCAGCATCGGAATGAGATGAGTGTGAGACTGAAAACAATGCAATAATAAATTCATAATGTAGAAGGTAAAACCAAGCTATAACTTTGAAAAAATTAGGAAGAAAATAATGAGTTCAATATGGAAGAAAATTTAAACAATCCGATAGTGGGTGGATTACCTGCTTGGGGTAGGGCTTGTCCTGACCAAACTCCATTTCTACCTAGCCGAAGTAAGTTCAACTAAATATTCGTTGTGGCACCTTAGCGCAAAGAAATCTGTGTTCTTTAAATGAGAACCTCGACAGTGGAGAACTATTCATAAGAAACCTTCCAAACAGGTGGAGGACTTCAAAGAATTAACATAGTCACCATACAAAATAAAACAAGGTAAACTTGTAATGAACCGTTGCACTGTTGAGGTAAATAATGAAATCCCAAGAAGGAAAACCAATACATTGTCAACTATTAAATATTTGCAGAGGAAGTATACCTGTGAGAACTAGAACAAAGTCACCGCCTTATGAATATTAGAAGTTCCAGCAGCTAAGGAAATTGAAGTTACAGAAGTAATAGTGAAGAAAAACCATGGAAAGTCGCAGAGTCGGACCAACCAAGGCGTCAACGAAAGAATGAGGAGGAGAGGCCGGATAAGGGGCGGGTAGTTACGCTAACCTCCCCAAATCCCCTAACACCCTTTGGATTTATGGTTCGGCAATACAATGGTCCAGATCTTACGGGGTTAATTTTTGCAAACAACTGTGAGAGTTAGTTTAGGAACTTCTGGTGAGATTTCCCCTAGTCATGGTGGGAAGAAACCAAGGTGACAGGCGTTATGTTGATGCGTTATGAGAATTGAATCTTCGCACCATAGCAATCATAATACCACATTTAAACTTCAATAACTATGAAATCCATAACAAATCAAAGTAATCCATAATGTACAAAATCTAGGTGTTATAACATTTATGATTTTGTAAAGCAGACCTATACGAATGGATATGTTGAGATCATATGTTAATTTATATGAAGGTTCTTATATATATATATATATATATATATATATATATATATATATATATATATATATATATATATATATATATATATATATTGGAAGATTAAATATGGAAAAAGAAATCATGATAAACAAGTATTAACGAAGTTTAACTTAGATAAATTTGTTTTTTATAAGTTGTATTTATGTGTATATTTGTGACATCAAGGATCTTAAATTTAGGAATCAAACGATGCCAACCAACTCCCAGATTTTTGTCTTTCCAATCAGATGCGCAAAGAGTTTTGGTGTCGGAGAAGTAAACCAACCAACACTCCTTCCCATAGAAAACCCTCCTCAAAACGAATCCATGCCACCTTTGTCCTACGCCTCTACCAATAATCCTTCCAGGAAGTACGCCTCTACGATTGGTTTGCCATAAACCCTAAATAACTTCAAATCTATTCAAACCACCAGCAACCCTAAATATCTCTCTACATCACTCACAATATGCTAATAAATATGATACATTTTCCACATTTATCCCGTGGTTTAAATTTTATGTGAAAATGATTTTTAAATTACCTCTTTTATGTTTTTAAATTTTGTATTACATAGATTTTATTCAATAAATTTTATTTTATTTAATTGACAGTTTTTTTGTTTTAGTATTTTTATGTGCCTCATATATTTATAAAATTAGATTAAATGTTATGAGTATCAATAGTTCAATTATTTTTCTCCATACAACCTAATAATATTAATTTTATTCATATTCATTAATTATTCATTAAAATTATTAATATTGATAATGTTAATATTAATATAATTAATATAGTTAATGCATTAGGTTAAAATATATATAAATAAATCATTTTTTATTTTTTGGATTTTATATGCTTACTTATTTTAAGGTTAATATATTTAGATTTATAATATTAAATTTTTGTAAATTTATGTTTTTAGGTTTTTATAATTTGAGGTTTTGTAATTTAGAAACCCAATATTATATATTTCATATATTCATATATTTAGGTTCTATAATATGAAATTTGCGTAAATTTTTATTTTTAGGTTTTTATAAGATGAAGTTTTATAATTTAGAAATCCAATATTATAAAATCAATATTGGAAACTCTACAATAATAACTATGACATCAATATAATTGAAATTCTAATATATACTAAATAACAATCCTAAATAGCTTCACATCTTTGCAACACACAATGTGCCAATAAAGATAGATACATTATCCATTTTTACGCCTTTATGTTCTTTAACTTTGATGTCCAAATTATTTTTAAATTTCCTCATATATGTTTTTAAATTTTGCATTACATATATTTTATTAAATAAACTTTCTTTATTTAATTGATAGTTTTTTTAAATGTGCTTCATAGATTTATTGAATTAGATTAAATACATTTTCCATTTTTACTCCTTTATGTTGTTTAATTTTTATGTGAAAATGATTTTTAAATTATTTTTTTATGTTTTTTAATTTTGCATTACATATAATTTATTCAAAAAACTTTATTTCATTTAATTGATAGTTTTATTTGTTTTAGTTTTTTTATGTGCTTTATAAATTTATAGAATTATATTAATGGTCTGAGTATCAATAGTTGAGATTTTCTCCTAAATGCAATATATTAATTATTTATTAATATTATTAATATTGATAATGTTAATATTAATATAATTAGTGTATTAGGGTGAAAGATATATAAATAAATCCTGTTTTATTTTTTAGATTTTATAATTTTAGGTTATTTTAAGATTTTATATATTTAGGTTTTATAATATTAAATTTTTTTGTAAATTTAAGTTTTTAGATTTTTATAAGATGAGGTTTTATAATTTAAAAACCCAATACTATAAAATCAATATTAGAAATCTTGCAATAATAACAATGACATTAGTAACATTGGCATTCTAATATATACTAAAAATAATATTAATAATAACATCATTCTAATTAATATTAAAAAATAATATTATTAGTAATATTAATAATAATAAGAACAATATTATTAATAAGATCATTAATACAATATTAATGATGTTTAATAATCTAGTTCATTTAGATTTAATTTGTATTCTTTGACTTTCATTCAATAGATTTATTAGATTCAATGTACTTAATGCATGAGTTTTATTTTATTTTTTTTGTATTGCATAAGTTTTATTTAATAAACTTTGTTTTATTTTTATTTATTTAGTTTTTTTTTCAAGTCAACACCCACGGGGATTAGAAATAGTGACCTATCGCATGGAGTACCTTATCAGTGCACCCTTCTTCGTCGAACCAAAGCCCCGTGGGCAATAAACTTTGTTTTATTTAATTGATAATGTTTTTTTTTTTTAATATTCTCTCTCTCTCTATATATAATTTTGATTGATTTAATAGAAAGCTTAGGTCAATTATATATTTGGAAAAAATGTATAAATTATATATTTTAAATTATTTGTGGATTCAATTTATTCTTTCTATAGAAAATTCAATATTTATGTTGATTATTAAGTTCAATATTTATGCTTTTTAGTACTATTAATAAACATTGACAAACATAAATGTTTAAAATTGACATAAAAATTGTTAATATTAATATTATTATTATTATTATTATTATTATTATTATTATTATTTAAATTAATAATATTGTTATTATTAATATTAATTTTATTAATATTGAATATTTAAAATTGATATTAATATTAATATTAATATTATTGTTTAAATTAATATTATTAATATTATAAATATTAAATATTCAAAATTGACAAACAAATTATTAATACTATTATTAAACATCTAGATTTCTATTAATGTTAATTAATAATAATATTAATGAGCAACTTAGAGTTCTTAAGGATTTATGCTCTACCATGGGTATGTCTGTTAACACTGACAAAACAAAAGTTATGATTATCAAATCCAAGAAGGACTCTTACGCTAATTTTATGTATGAAAATAGTAACTTGGAGGAAGTGTCTTCTTACAAGTACCTAGGAATTGGTATTCATCACAAGCTCAACTGGAACTATAGCATTCAGAAAAGGTTTAATGGGGGGTGGAAAGCTTATTTTGGTCTTGAAAATAATTGTAAAATGACAAACCTCGTAATGTGGGATAGAAAGAAGTTCCTCTTTGAAATTTTAGTCACTCCTGTTATCTTATATGGATATGAGGTTTGGGGTTCCAACATCTCTAGATAATCCTGGAGAAAGATTGAGCAAATCCACAAGCGTTTTATAACGTATAACCTTAAAAAATAAAGCAATGCACCCTATCCTATTCTCCTTATAGAAGTGGAACTTTCCCCTATCGAGAGCCTAGCTATGACTAGGCTTCTGTTGTACAAGCACAAGCTCAATAGCATAGGAGACCATAGACTTCCTAAGCTAGCTTTAAATTTCAACCAAAGGCTTAAATGAGGTTGGTATAAAGACACCAGGGCCTGGTTAAACCATTGGGAGATCGACGAGAATGTTGCATTGCAAAACATTAATAACATTAAAAAAATTGTTACTTCTAAGTTCAAAGAAAAAATGTGGTGTGAGAAAGATCTAGCATCTAAAATAAAATTAAGATATTATAATGAGGTCATCAACCCCACCCTAGAAGATCAAAAGTATCTCTCTGTTTTAACTATCTCAAAGAAGAAAATTAATATAGCCAAGATTAGAGCGAACTCTCATGAGCTCCATAGTGAAACAGGTCGTTGGAAAGTTCCTAAAACACCATGGATGGAAAGGATCTGCCATCTCTGTGAGAATATGAACATCGAGGATGAAAATCACTTCCTCTTAGAGTGCCCCACGTACAACCACATTAGAGCTCAATTTCATAATCTTTGTTGCAATACTAACCTTCCTAGCCTTTTAAGATGTCAAAATTATAATGAGCTCGGGAGGCTTCTCTCCAATCTTTTTGAGCATAGGAATAAAATTTTAAATCAAACTAAATAACTCTTTTCTTTAGGTCCGATAGACCAAAAATTGGTCTCAGTGGACGTTAACCATCATCATCAACATCATCATCATAAATTTATATAAAAGTAAATTATGCATTTATACATTAATGTGAACATTACCATAAACATAACTATAAATATTTTCATTAAACAATAGGCTTGATAACTTTAGGTTTGTTTAGGTTCAATGACATTAGAATTTAACTTTGGGTTTATTTAAGTTCAACAACATTAAAATTAAAATATTTGGTATTTCCATATTATTTGGTTCATGTAGCATTAGGTTATTTTATAACTTGATGTTTATAAGATTAAACTTTTTAATATTATAAAAATTGGTTTAATGTTAATATTTATATTGAACATAAAACATTAACATCAACATTAAACATAGACATTCATATAAACATAAATATAGATTTATTAACATTAATAATATTAGATTGTAAACATTATTTTTATATAATTGTGAGTTCTTTTTCACTCTTGTAATAATGTTCTTATCGCTCATTTTCGTTTATAAAATATGTATATGTGAAGTTTACTATATCTGTAGATGGAAAATTGTGTTTGTTTTTTATGTTTAATTCTATTCAACATTAATTGAATTTTTTTTTGTTAATATCACTTGTTTTTTTAATATCTTAGGTGATTTCCTTGTTTGATCATGGTTCCAACTATTTGGAGTTGTCTTCCATTTGAAATTATTGAATTTTTTTCCCTCTAGCTCACTTTATCAGTTGTGATAATGTTTAGCACTATTTGTAAGCAATGGAGGAATGTTTTGCAAAAGCCTTCTTTCTTATTGCATTGCAAGCATGTCTGTATGAACAAATTTGGATTTCTGGTTCCTTTCCTCAATAATGAAAACAATTATTTTGCTTCTAAATACCTTAATAATAATGGACACATATCTCATTTTCATTTTTGATTCAGAGATTCAAGATACAAAGTAGGTTTTACTGTTGGACCAATTGTAGTTTTATCCTTACCAACAAAATGCTCCCATTCACACAACTATTTTGTAATGAATCCATTTACAAAGGCCTTTAAAAACATAAGGCCAATGTGAATTGGAGACTAAGGATTGTTTTCATTATTGGAAAATGTAAGAAACACAATATATGACTCGGTTGTTCTAAAACATATGTGTGATAGAATGCAGTATAAATTTTATGTTTGCAGTAATATTTATAGGGTTTGACGAAGGTATGATCTTCCATTTTGTGGCGCTTCACCCCCTAAGAATGGAGTGCTTTATAAAATTAAATTATTTTGGCTCTATTTTGACAAGGAGTACGAAGATCATCGTTGATATGGGTATGCAATCTACTTGTTTGATGTCATATAAAATGAATGGTTTTTTTCATTCGTTCCAATCACTGACATATGATGTATGTCATTCGAAACATACATGAATGAGTTTATATGCCTTATCAATGATGGACCCAGTTCTATATGGTCAATTGAAGAAATAGAATATTTCCAATTTGGTCAAACGTGCATTGAACGAACAATTGACTACTTTGAGGATAATTGGGGCTTCATATGGAAGATGTTTGAAGAAATTTCTACAGATATAAATAGTAAATGTCCTTATTATATTCCATTTCGAAACATTCCATGGTGTGGTTCTTATGTGAAACTGTAGTGAATTCCCTTTCCTATTATACGACATAATGATTTCCCTCTATTTTCCAACAGATATTGATAATTCAACTAATCAACAGATGTCTATATTTTGGTGTCAAATGATGCAGGACTGCAATGATTTGATTGTGTTTGGAAAGGTTTTTTGAATTGCTCCCCATATGGATTCTATTGATGAGATTCCACCATTATATATGGATATGTATTATTAGGCTATCAGTCATGTTAGGAGTTCTTATAAATATTTTCATTTTATATACACTTTGTGGTTGTGGAAAATATTTCCATTTTTTTTACGTTACATACTTTTGGGTCTATATGCTAATACTTTAAAATTGCAATTGTATGGATTTTTATATGGCTCCTGCTGAAATTTCAGGAATATGTGTTTGTATCGAATATTTGTATCCCCTTAAGTTCTCTTAATTCCATCTGAATGTGTTTTGATGCTATCCATTTTTCTTTTTTTTTATAATTATAATTACTATGAGTTATTTTATACATGTTATTTGTATTATTTTTTTCTCATTGATTCTCAAACAATGTTATATATTTACGTACATTTTAATATTTTCATTTGTATTTTGATAGTATATAGTTACATATATTTAGATTTAAGTCATATAATTCTTATAGTATTGTGTTCCAATTATATGGGTTTCCCATTATGATTCTAACATGAAACATGAAAATTTGGCCTTTTTTGTTTTAGCCATTTGGAAAATGTCATTTTTGTTTATAGCCATTTGGAAAAATCCTTATACATTTTGATAAGTTTATATGGTTGGAAAAATACAATATATGATTTTCATGTTTTTATGTGATTTCCAAAAAGAAAAGTGCTCTTTTCATTCTTGCGTGTTTTTTTATATTAGATATATTCTATGTCCCAAGTTTATTGTTCCATAATAAATATGTTATTGTTTAGTCTATACATTTCATATGAAGGCATAAGAAAGCATAAAAGAGAACGAAATCTGTCACCAACATCACGTGACAGGTCTAATGATAGTCGTTGTTTACGGTATCAACAAAATAGGGATGCAATAAATGAGCATAGGAGAGCTACATATCATATAAGAACGAGTGAAACCACTCTAAAAAATTATTTCCTTATTCCTCGTTATTGTCGTACTATGGATGATATCATGGAAAGAACATTTCCCATTGATAGGTCACTGCGAGAATATGCTCCTTGTCAGAATAATTTTGTTTTTCAATGCTCTCCTCAAAATGTTCATAATATTGGGAAAACATATTACAATCAATAAGAACATCATATCAATAACCTGGATGCAAATGTCCACTCTAACCCTTCTGTTTCTGCAATTTCATGTTTCGAGCAAGGCCAAAGGTTGAAAAACATCCATGATGTAGGAAATGATGACATTGTATGTGATGACTTGGATGATAGTTTAATTGTCCATTTGTTTGATAATTTGGAGCCAGTTGCTCGAAACATCATATCTTCTAATCCCCCTTCTTAAAGTAATGTTGTCCCACCAAGATAATAAGTCATACCTGATAGAATTTCGTGTAAGACAATGGAGGTAACACAAGGATATTTTTATTTTTGTTGCAATAGCGATTGTTTTATTACATTCCTCTATTTACAATTTTTTTTTTCTAAACGTATAAGGTATTTTCTTCTCTTGGAATAGGATACAACCCATTTTAATAGAGGTCTAGAAATTAACTCCCCAACAATTCCATCTACTAATTTGAGAAGTGAATATGAAGCATGCCATAACCTTCTTCTGCATTCTCCTCGACAATTGAATTGGAAAACAAATGTAAATGTTCAATGTATTTGATTTTTTTTTCATTTTTTGAATTTTTAGTTGGTTGGAAATTTGATTTTATTACATATTTTATTTTGTTCGAACCTAACACAACTCATTTCAATAGAGGCATACAAATTAGTTTCACATATCTTCCATCTACTAATGTTATAAGTGAAGAGGAACCATCTCATATCATTCATCCACATCGCCAACAAATGTAAATGTTGAATTCATTTCATATTTTTCTCATTTTTTCATGTATAGTTAGTTGAACATTGTATTTTATAACCTTCTATGGAAAAGAATTATTTCATCTAATTAGGTTGGAGAAATGGAATCCAAAACATCAAATTGTTAAACTAATGTAAATGTTCAATGTATTTGATTTGTTTTCTATTTTTGAATCTTTATTGGTTGGAAATTTAGTTTTGTAATGTATTTTATTTTGTTGAAAGAGGAAACAACTCATTTGAATAGAATCATAGAAACTAACTTCCCGAATTTTCCATCCAGTGATGTTAGAAGCAAAGAGCAACCATCTCATAACCTTCATCCACATCACCAAATGAATGTAAATATTGGATGAATTTTATTCTTTTTTTCATTTTTTCATTTATAGTTTTTTGGAAATTACATTTTAAAATATTTTATGAAATACCTTCCCATTCTCTTAGGTTCAAGAAATTTAGACCATAAATTTGAAAAGGCCTTGCCATATATCCATTCCACATGTTTCAAATTTCGGAAGGGAATCTCATGTTGCTGAATATGAAGTACATTAGAGGAAATTTTACTCTTCCACATGGCTCTCCACATGGTACAACTGATAGAGATCATATTCATTTTTATTAAAACACCATTGAAGTGCATTAATTGTTTCGAGCAAAGATAGATAGCTTGTAAGTCATCGAAATGTGCCACATTTTCCAAGAATCGTATCCTGAAATCTAGGTTTTGAGAGATTTTGAAGGACCTGTTTGCAGATAATGTAAGAATGAAAGAGGTGCCCATCATTTTTTGTCAATATAATAACATGGATCCTGCTAAGAAACCTCATATTTTAAGAGTTATTACTCATGTTGAAGAAATTCTAATAACACATGTGAATCCTATTTTGAAAGTGACATTTGATCGAGGTGGGAAATATAAGTATAGTCGCCACACAATTAGATATCCTCAATATATTTATACAATTGTACAAAGTATTTCCCAACATGTTGAAGATATTGACTTTCTAATTAGGAGGAGACATGCCACTCAATCTAAATATTATGAATTTAATATCAAAATATCTCGAGTGATGGTTGCATTTCTTTTCAAAATCGAACATGATCAATATTATCGATATTTTGTAATTAACTATTATTTAATGAATTCTCTGCCAAAAATATCAACATATGTCTCCTTTAGGATTAAATTTGTTTATTGTGATATTAATAATATGAGATCAATGCAAATAATAATGAATGGTTTCCTGGTGAGCATTTTCCCTCTCATCCTTCTTCTGTTGTTGCTCACCTAGCAAATGAACCGAGAGAAGTGGAAGAAATTAGAGAAGTTCTTAATCATGTTGATTCTTCACATGTTCAAAAAAATGTATTGGTCCAATATTGGAACCTCTCCATTGAATCAATATGATACAAAGGGGTTATTAGATATGGAATTCCCCACATTTTTCCCCACTGGTGATGCTGACATGTTGCAACAACGTATTTGTAGTGTTGAACTTCATGAGTATGCATTGCATATTATTAGATACTATGACTAGAGGTTTGGAAGCCATCCTCGATTTAGATATTAACTATTGTACATGATAATGTGACATTGAAGCAAAGAAACTCCTACAATTTCTGTGAAGAAACATTTAAATGATAACTCATCGACAACAATTAAAGACTTGCATCACCAACTTTCTAATTTACCAAATAATAAGGTGGTTGAAAATCTTATTCGGTTTGGTTCTTCTTTGAGAGATACAAGGGCATACAGGTCTAAGTGTCAGACTGAATTTACTAACATGATTACTCAGTTGAGATGTCCATCTTTATTTTTTATTTTGAGTGCAACTGACACAAAGTTTCCATAGTTGCATAACCTCATGCTTGTACATTCAAATTATTTTTCTTTAAATGAGAATGGTATGGGAATTGAGAATTTTATCCAATACCCTCACCTTGTTTCCACATTTATGCACCATATATTCAATATATTTTGAGAGGAATTTATCCAAAAATATCTTAAATCTAAATAATTCTTGTACATGTTTGTGTTGCTGAATTTATTTTCTATACTTTGTCAATTGTTTATTATGATTCTATTTATATTCTTTGTAGTAACTATATATTATTTTACTTCAGATGTGATTGGTAGCATAGAATTTCAACAGATATCCATGGTTTCCTATGGTTGCAAGGCACTCCTGACATGGAAATACTTGATTGGTCAAATGCTTCGGATGTACAACCTGCAAATAGATTCTTTGACAACTATGTAACTACATGGAATCCATGTTAAATCTAAAGACTTCTCGTACATGTTTGTGTTGTTGAATTTATTTTCTATACTTTGTCAATTGTTTATTATGATTCTATTTATATTCTTTGTAGTAACTATATATTATTTTACTTCAAATATGATTGGTAGCATAGAAGTTCAATAGATATCCATGGTTTCCTATGGTTACAAGGCACTCCTGACATGGAAATACTTGATTGGTCAAATGCTTCTGATGTACAACCTACAAATAGATTCTTTGAAAACTACATAACTACATGGAATCCATGTGACATACATCATCACAACATAATGGTTCCAAGAATAATCAATGATGACCCTTTCCTATTGAATATTGATTATATTTTCACTTAAAATCCATATAATGATTATGAAGAATTGTTAAAATGTGTCCAAAGGCGCACAAAGTGTAGTGTGGATTCTTGTTTGCGCAAAAAGGGCACTATTATCAAGTTTTAGTACAATGGTCCATGTGATCTTTGTGATGAATCAAGATTGTTCATAGATAATCAAGGAAAAAAAATGACCCAAAAAGAAATGGTGATAGGCTCAATGTACATAACATTAACATTCCAACAATGTGGCATGCAAATGTTAATTGCCAACCAATGCTTTATCGGTATGCTGACTTGAAATATATTGCTAAGTATGGATGAAAAGAAAAAAAATGTATGAAAGTTATCATCATACGTTAAGAAGTATTTAAAATTTTATTGTCTCTAAGGATCATGCTTTATGTGCATACAGAATGTTTCTTGTAGAAATGATTGTTGATTTTGAAATTGGAGCACAAGAAACATGCCATATGTTGCTTAAGCTACATCTTATTATTTATAGTCAAAAATTTGTTTCCTTAAATGTTGGAAGAAGGGCTTTCAGGAAAATCTCAAAGGATGGCCTGTAATATTCATCTCAGAATACTTTTATTCAACATTATGAGAAGAGTCTTTTTTTACTTGAACATCTATATTTCATAGAAAAAAAATCTTCGACGTTTGATACAAATCATAAACAAGATCCATGGAGCACTAGAGATGTTTAGGTTTGGCCACAATTTTATTCTATTCCTAGTGAGGCTTCATACAAATTTGAAATCTTTTGCTGGAAAAAATTTCTCTTGTACAAGCCATTTTGTGACACTCATGTGGAAATTGGGCTTTCACCTGAAATTATTATTGAGAATTGGAGGAATTTACGATATCATGCATAGCATGTTGATCGAATTCCATCAATTGTTTAAAATATTGAAGATGAAGAAGATGGTGGTTTTTCTAACCAGGAAATGAATCTTGAATATTATTTTCAAGAATGGAAAATTTTCTCTCGCTTAATTCAACAAAATGATGTGAATGTTTCTGATCTTCACACCCTTGGTTGATGTGACTTTGATATATCCTTTAACTGGAAAAGTACAACTATTTTTGATGATTTTGTAGAAGAAGCTATTAATTTTATAAGGAATGGACAATCAAGGGGTGATATTGTTGACCTTTCAAATAGATCATTTTCATCTCCATATTCATTGGTAGAAAAAAATAAATAAACAAATAAATCGTTTTAAGTCACTTTGCTGAATATGAGATTCATGAAGCTCTTCTTATGATTTTTCAGCGCACTGCGGGCACTGGGAAGTATTTCCTTATGCATTTTATTTTTGAAGCTCTTTCTAATTTGTTAAGTAATGGATTCATTTTATTCTTCTTACCTCAACAAGTATAACTTATTTTAATATACATGAAAAAAAAATACACTCAACTCTAAAAAATCCAATTAAAGATATGCAACCATTATATGGGCAATCCCTAGAATTATTACAAGAATAAATGAGGAATATTTGATATATATTGATTAATGAAATGAGATTTCTAGGATCAAGGTTATTCATGTAAATATATGCTCGATTATGATAAGCATTTCCAAAAAAAAAGAATTTTACTTTTGGTGGCACATCCATCATCCTTGTGGGTGACCTTGGTCACCTACTTCCTATGAGAGATAAGCCTTTTTATGCAGGTAATATAATAGATAAATTATTGTGTAAAAATTCAACATTGTTGTCACTCTTGACACAATATTTCACCAACAAGTGAATAATGAGAAACGATCTTATTTTCGTAGAGTCCTCAATAACATAAGAAATGCATAACCTGTTCTTGATAATTGTTTTGGTATTCTTCCATTACCGGATTATGTTAAAATCATTAAATTATCTAATTTCACTATGTATTGTTGAGAATTCAAGGCATTTAGAAATCAGTGTCGCTGATGATGAGAAATTGGGCCATCAAGTTTTGTTGTATCGTAGTCAACGTGCTATGTTGACATGTAATATGTGGGTTGAAGTTGGCTTGGTGAACAGTGCACTTGGTTTTGTGAAGGATATATTTTATACGGCTACCTGTAAGACACCTAAACTTCTAACGTTCACAACTGTTGTTTTTGATAAATATGTTTGTGTTCCATTTGGCTAAATCAATCTAAACATTATACCTATCACGCTCGTGATAAGAGGGAATCGAAAACAAATTCCTTTTAATATGGCATGGACTCCTATAATCCACAACTCATAGGGATTTACTTTATAGCGAGCATTAATTGATATCACGAATAAAGAGCACCAAGGCCTAACCTTCACAACCATATCAAGAGTGAAATAAATATATGGTTTACGCATTTCACCAACTTTCTCTTTTGAACATTATGCCAAGATCAAATATAGTTCATATGTTATAATTAGGAATAAAGAACAAGAGTGAATGAAGTCCATATCTCTATGACATGCAACTAATAATATTGTGACCTATTTATAGAATGTTTTTCAAATTTATTTTATTCTCCCTTCTATTTAATTTTAATATAATAATTTTTTTCATATATTAATGAGATGAATACATTCATCATACTCATAGTAATATTTGAGAAAGTTGTTTACATCATTTTTCTTGTTGTTAATTTTTTTTTAAGTGCCTATTGTTCTTTTGTTTACAATCAACCATTTATACATAAACAACCAATTATATAAGCCGATCATTTAAAATAAATATTGAAGTCCATATGACTATGACATGCAACCAATAATATTTTGACCTATTTAGTGAATGTTTTTTGAATTGGTTTTATTGTCCTCTTTATTTACTTTTAGTATAATAATGGTTTTCATATATTCATGAGATGAATACATTCATCATATTGATAGTAATATTTAAGAAATTTGTTTACATCATTTTTCATGTTGTTCAATTTACTTCTTTTTTTTAAGTGCCTATTGTTCTTTTGTTTATAATGAACTATTGAGACATAAACAACTAGTTATATGATCCAATCATTATAAATCAATTTAATAATTGATTCATATTGACATTAATATTGTGAATTCATATTATATCATGAAATAAAAATTATGGGATAAATTCTATTAATATTAACAATGATATCCATTACTAATGAAAAATTTCATCACCATACCAAAAAATTACCAATATTAATATTGGTAATTATTATATCTATTAATATGTCTATTAATTAATGTTAATGATGTTTAATATTAATATTAAACAAATATTTTGTCTATAAATTAATATTAACATTAGAATTAAACATCGATATAAATATTTTGATTGAAGATTATGTTTAATAACTTTAGGTTTATTTAGATTCAATGACACGAGATTTATATTTGTAGAGAATTTTATATCATTTGGCACATGTAGAATTATGTTATTTTATAGCATGAGGTTTATAATTTTAAGTTTTTTAATATTAATAAAAATGAGGTTTATAAGATTAAGCTTTTTAATATTAATAAAAACAATTTTAATGTTAATATTTATATTGAACAAAAACATTGATATTAATATTAATAGATACATTAACATTAATTTAAATACAAATATAAAATTACTAACATTAATAATATTTGATTTTAAAAATTAAGTTTAAAAAATTGTGAATTCTTGTTTACTATTGTAATAAGGGTCATAACACTCATTTAATTTCATCACTAATTTCATGTGTACAATATGTATTGCTAGTGAGAATTATATTTGTATAAATGTTTATATCATTTGGTTCAGGTTGCATTAGGTTAATTTATAGCATGAGGTTTATAAAATTAATTTTTTTAACATTAATAAAAATGGGGTGTTATATTTTATGTATATGTGTGTGTGTGTGCGTGTGTGTGTGTGTGTGTGTGTGTGCCTAGGTGTTTATGTGTGTGTGTATTAATTTTGATTTTATCGTTTTTCCTTCCGAATACAGATACGGATAATAATGATGGAATATATTATGATGAAGCAGTGGAAAATATTTTTAGAGTGGTAAGTTTTCTTTCATATCTTCGAAAAAAGTTTGATAGAAAACATGGTTTCCATCCTGATTTTATTGATGAGAATATTTGTGTGCTAGATGAAATGAAAACAAATATAAAATACTTGTTGCATGTGCGCCTAAGGGAGTCTGGGAGGAAAACAATAAGGGATTGGCTGGAAAGCGTTAAGTATCATGTTCATTATCGTGTTGATTTGAGTTGGTGTTCCTTTTATTGTCAGTTTGATTGTGTTTTGGAAGAGGCTATTTGATAAATTAGTTTTGATGGATTGTTTCAAGTCAATTTTTGTACTGGAACTTTTTGATGTAAAGATAACAAAAAATATATGTTAATTTCAATGTTATTTCTTTGGTTGCAATGGTGGTGAAACTAAATATCCATTTAGTTTATTAATTTGTTGGGTTTATAATATTAACAATCCCTAAGGTTGATTGATCACTTGGGTTTATAATATTAATAATCATGTGATTTTTTCAATCCTTTGTGTTTAAAATATTAATTACTAGGCTTTATTAATTTCTTGTGTTTTTAATATTGATCCCCTGGTGTTGTCCAGGTAGATCCCCTCTGTGGATAGAGGCGATCCCTCTAGCCCTAGGGTTGGTCTAGCAACTGCGGGAACATACTAACATCTACCTTCCTAGATTGTAAATGAAATTCAGTGCAAGGAAGATGACCTACCTTGTTCTGATGCTATGTTTTCTTCTCTTGTCAAATCATCTTGATGCGTCACTCTCCTCAAGCTTGATACATGCTGCTACCAACGTTCAATTACCTGTATAGATAGTAAAGACACCATGACAAGCATAAAATCACGACAAACATAAAAAAATTACAACCTATCTAGCTAATCAAGGAATGCTAAAAATCTCATTATAAATGTAAACAAGAGTGGAAGATAAACATCAGTTGCATTTTATTATGATAAAGACAAGGGGAATTTACAACCAAGCCTTGATGTTGAGGCTCTCCTTTGGCAGGTCCGTATCCAAGAATTTTTGCAACACCCTCATACACAAAGGTCTAAGATCTCACTATGTTCTTAACACACAAAAATGATCACACTCAGTGCTATTCTCCCGAAGCCATGATTGCTTCTTCTCTCTAGAAAATTGACTAAGGCAGCAGAGGTGAAAGACATCTCCTTATATAACAATGGAGGAGGAGGTTATGGGCCCTCAAATAATGGGAAAAGATTTGATCCTTTAGAGTAGTTCCTATTTCTTAGGGACAAGAAGCCCAAAGAGGATTTCCTTGGCCATATCCTCAAAACAAACTTCTAGCTTGCCGCCTCGTGAAACTTCTAGTCATGAAAACTTCATTTCTATTTTAAAACTTTCCAAAAGAGGATCAGTGTGGGTCTGACATTAAGACAGAGCACCAATCGGCACGGGTCCCAGTGCAAATCTCAACGATCGACGTAGGTCAGACACTGAGACTAAGCACCGACCTTGAAAACCAGGTTTTTATAAGGATCTTCCAGAAAAGTTGTAAAAGGAGATGAATTGGAAGACAAAGTGTGGTTCAGGCGTATGTATTCCATGCTCAGAAAGTACACAAGGGTCATTGTATAGGTCCTCCAGGATCAAGGAACATGGAGTATAGGGAAAGTGACATACTCTGTAACAGATGCCCCCTAAAGTATGAAGTCCGAACACAAGTGAGGGGTGAAATTATTTACAAGTGCCTGCAAGGAACCAGATGCTGCCATCGGGAGACCTACAAATCAAGCATAGATACATATACATAACTAGAATCTCTAATGAAAATACATGAATCAAGGTATGGACGCATTCATTTGTAAAAGAGACCATGGTATGGTTGTAGCCATCCATCTGAGAAGGATCCCATATAAAATCAGGTACGGTCGCATCCATCCAATCAAAAGAATCAATAAAACCAACTTAAGTGAAGGGGAGAAAATGTAAATCATACAGAGAAAAAGACCAAAAGGGCAAGACACACTGGTGAAGGACTTAGGGAAAAAAAACTTAATTTTTCACACATGCTAGATATGGCACGACTTTAGGGGTTGAAACTAGTGGCAACGGCCCATTGGTGTGGCTTTCTAACTAACAACATGCGTTGATCAGGGCTACTTTCAGACAAATAAAAGCGCCAATGCCTGAAAAAGAAAAAAACAAAGAATTTCTCCTAACCAAGATCAGACTCACCACTTCAAGCAAAAACTAAAAGATTGTAATCACTACAAGGAAAAAACCCTCTAGCGGATGTTTTTTAGGAACCCCACAGAAAAATACCCCATACATCCATTTCTAGCGGAGGTTACAAGAGGAGGTTGGCAGGCGAAGGGTTTTGCGGATGGTTTCCTCTCGGTGCGCTTATCATTACACATCGCCCTGGTGCTCTGGAACCGAGAGCAAACTGGTGCAGACCAAAAAATTGGCACACCAAACACCATGCACTCTATACACACCCGCCCGATGTGTCTTATTATTCTATATCACCAGTGCATTACAGATATTATGCGCCGGTGCATTATAAAACACCGCACCAAAATGGAAACCACCGGGTGCGGTAGAAAGAAACTGCACCAGTGCATCCTAATACATCGCGTCAAAACACAAACCGACCGACGCATTTGTAGGAAACAGAACCAGTGCGCCTATAAATAATGTGCACCAGTAAAGGTTTAAACTAAAAAAAAAGTTACGGAAAAATAACCCAGATTTTTCAGTTTTCCAGTGCTCCTGTGCTCTCAATTACCGGTGCACACCCTACCATAGAACGCACCAGTTCGCACGAGACATTGGTACACCGGACAGCTTGCACAACGTACACACACATCTGGGGCCTCCTATTATTGTAACACACCAGTGCTTCACCACTCTTCCGCATCAGTGCATCATAAAACACCACACCAAAACAGAAACGAACCGGTGCGTTCTTACCCAAGAGCACTGGTGCGTTGATAAACCACACGCACCGAAATAGTGTTACATAAAAAATAAAAAATAAAAAATTTAAGGCCAAAAAAATGGTGCTTCATGACTATTCTACACCGGTGCTTTACGAATATTCAGCCCTGGTGCATCATCAAAATTTCGCACTGAAAATGAAACATCCTGGTGCGGTGTTAGGGAACCGCCCTGGTGCATTATAAACAACATGCCAAATTTGACACAACCTGGTGCGGTTGTAGGTAAGCGTACAAATGCGCCTATAAAACCCCACGCACCGGAACAGGGTTAAATAAAAAAAAATTACGGCCAAAAAACTTCATTTTTCACTTTCCTCAGTGCTTCAGAGCTGTCAAGCACTGGTGCCATTTCCCCTTGTCTGAGTCGCCTTGACATCGGTGCTCTCATTTCACCCATTACACGCACTGTTGCCCTACATTGGCCACCAATCTCTAACTTGAGTTTTGAAAAATGGTGGGCAAATTTTGTTTTGCAAAGTTTACAACCAATATGCCTCCTCGACGGCAAAATGTACAAGTATTTTTCTAGTTTTTCCATAATTAAGCCTTTTAGCAGATTATAAATTGAAATAACCTTAAAAATAACCATTGAAAAAGGAAAACAAATTGTCACGCGATGCACTGGAGTTGTTCGGCTCGCACAGTTAGCAGTGCTACCTGTAAAATTTACAGGCCGCACCCCCACCAGTGCTAATGGTATCCGCACTGTTTCTGGGGCGGTACCGAAAGACGCCCCAAATAATTTTAAAATAAAAAAATAAAATAAAAGGTAGTGCGCTCATTTATCCAGGCACACCATTTACCACAAGAATCACAGTGCAGTGTGTTGACGGAATTATCCGCCCCGATGTATGTCATCGCACCGCATTCTGGATTCCGAGAGGGTCAACAGTGTGGCCAGGTAAAAGACCACACCGTCGACTATGTAATTGTCATGAATTCTGCGCGAACACGATTGTACGTTGGTCAGGGTGTATATTTCAGTCAGCGCACTACTATTTTGAACTTTGATGAAGTTAACAGTGCTTGAAAAATAGACAAAAACACCGAGGCCGATGTGTTGTATTTCATTAGGGGCACTGGGACCGGTGCTCTACATTCTTAGGATGCACCGTGACTGGTGCGTGACAGTTTTTGTGGCGCACTGACTTGTCTGTTTGTTTTTTTTTCAAAAAAAAATATATATGTATATTCCTAAATACATGTCTATTTTAATAAAAAAAATTATTTAATATGGAAATGGTTCAGAGAGAAGAGGAGGAAAAATAGGAACAACAGGCTAAACAATATGACATGATTCACCAATGGGAGGCTCGAGAGAGGGAGAGAGATGCATACCCTCGCCCTATTACTGCAGATACCCAAGAGATCCTTAGGCAGGCAGGCCTCCTCAAGTTCTATGAGGAGGCTACTTCCCTAAAGGTGCACAGTGTGTTTTTGAGATATCTTATCCACAGGTGGAATGCCCACCGATAGGCTTTCCAGGTTGGTCCTGACCAGTGGTACACACTCACTGAAGAGGATATTTATTTTATTATAGGACTATCAAGGAGAGGGGTGGATTTTCCCTAATTCTCAGACGTGCCAGCTGCTTGTGTAGCAGGGAGTTAGTTAGTTTACTTCCAGAGATACATTGGAGCACATGTACTATCTCCTTCAAAGTTTTAGGTACCCGGAGGTCAGTTACATATAGGTGCTTTTGGTAGACAGGACGTGCAGTGCCTCTCCCTTATTATTTCTACCATTTCTCACAACACTAGCGACAGACAACACATTAGTTGCTTGCTTTTATATTATGTTGATTCTTTAGTATAGTAGCCATGACTTGTCAGGTGGTCTGCCATTTTTTGCGGCAGTTTTGTATGGCCTTAGATAGATGTCGTGCTCATGCACAAGGGAGGGTCAACTTCCATTTTGCTTTAGAGTTGTTTTATTTATTTTTTGAGAGGTTTCCAAAGGTGAGACCTAGTTTTGTTCGACAACCTCGTAGGCCGATGTTTGAGGCCCGGATGCACATGTGGGGGAAGATGATGCCCAAGAGGGGAGACACTTTGTTTCCAGCTAGGATATCACATGATTCACTGGACTTACTAGCCAGTGTTGATGGGCTACATCCCTTCATTTTGGTCCCATGTCCTTATGCTGGCTTAGATTGGTGAGGGTGTCCCAACATTCTCTTCACAACTTATGAGCCGCCAGATGATAGAGGTAATATTACTGTTTTATTTATATTTATTCTAACATGTTCTTAATTAACTTGTTTTTATTAAATTGTGTAATGAAATTGTCTAATTATTGTTGTGTACTAGTATATATTTTGCAAACATTGGCTCTTTTGATGGCGAGGAGATGCCGCGTCCACCACTTGATCTAGGTGTGGATCCTGATGATGACGATCAGGATATCGCTGATGTCGAGCATTATCATGATGAGGATGAGGCCGGTGTAGCAGAGAGACATGATCTTGCTCATCATGGTGCATCGGTGCCGCCTTTTGCTAGGCGTGGTCGACCTGAGACTAGATATAGGATGGAGTTGGCCAACCAACTCTGTGCATTGATTGTTGATGTGGGCATCAGGCCCACTCATTACAGAGACATACAGGACGACGATATGCTGTTATGAATGTGGAGAGGCATGCCATGTGACATGTACGACCTGATGCGGCATGTCGTAGGAGCTACGACAGCTGTTACGCAACTCAGGAGGACTATCCGTAGCTATAGGCGTAGTCGAGACGTGACACGTGATGGACATGACTTCGTGAGCAACGACTCACATGCATCTCATGATTGTTCACATCGCGATGTGCCTGATGGGCATGACGCTCCACTGGCAGCATCTGACAGTCATCATGGAGACGAGGCTGGACCATCGGCCACGTCTAGTCAGTAGCCTACAGCTACATCCATCAGTTTTATTCATGATGATCATGAGCAGGCTGGACCATCGACCCCCGAGGCTGCACTATTCACTGAGTAGGCCTCCACTACTACTGCTCATATTGATGTTGTACTACCACTAGCAGATGCATCCATTAGTACTAGTGATCATGATCATGAGCAAGCTCGACCATCGACTGTCGAGGCTGCACCCAGCTTTATTGAGCAGGCATCCACTTGTAGTACTGCTATTGATGTTGTTATACTACCACCAGCGCCTGATCCATGACATTTATATTACAGTTGTATATTTTTAACATTATTCAGTTATAATATATATATATATATATATATATATATATATATATGGTCCATGTATTTTATGTTCATGTTGCAATTGTACTTAATTTTCATGTTGGTGATCATCATGATGTGGTGCATATTGTTAGGTCATGTTAGATATGTTCATTTAATGTTTAGCTTGCAGATAGATGTGTATATGTGATAGCATGAGTTATTTGACATATTGAGATGTATATTTGATGTTTGTGTTGTGATGATCTTAATATATAATGTTAATTTGATGTTTGAATGTGTTTATTAGTCGAATATGATGTTTGTACAATGGTTATCATGATCGTGATGATGTTTATTAATTAATTTAATATTAAATGACCATGATATTTATTAAATATTATGTCGTGATTGTAATTGTAATTTAAATTTTAATTGTATGTAAAATTGTATTTGTATTTGTACTTATTGTAATTTAAACTGTAATTGTATGTAAAATATTTATTAATGTAAAATTTTAATTGTGATTGTAATGTTTAATTTATTTTGAAATGATTGTAATTGTATATATGAAAAATTGTAAAATTGTAATTGTAAATGTAATTGTATGTAAAATTCTAAAATTGTATTTGTATTTGTAATTGTAATTTTAATTGAATTGTATGTAAAATATTTATAAAATTGTAATTGTAATTGTAAATGTAATTGTATGTAAAATTCTAAAATTGTAATTGTATTTGTAATTGTAATTTTAATTGACTTGTATGTAAAATATTTGTAAAATTGTAATTGTAATTGTAAATGTAATTGTATGTAAAATTCTAAAATTGTAATTGTATTTGTAATTGTAATTTTAATTGAATTGTATGTAAAATATTTGTAAAATTGTAATTGTAAATGTAAATGTAATTCTATGTAAAATTGTAAATGTAATTGTATGTAAAATTAAAATTTTAATTCTAATTCTAATCGTAATTCATGTATGTGAAATTAATGTAAAATTGTAATTGTAATTTTAATTCTAATTGTAATTGTACTTTTAATTGTAATTGTATGTCAAATATTTGTAAAATTGTAATTCTATTAATGTGAAAATTTTAATTCTATTAATGTGAAATGATTTTATTAAAATATTTAAATTTGTAAATTTTCAAATAATTGTAAAATAAAAAATCTAGAATAATACGAATTTTTGTAACTAATAAAGTTTAGAAAATAATGAAAATAAATTCATGTACTTTATAATTATCATTATTTTACTATGATATTACATACAAAAAAAAGAAATGACTTTATACAGTCTAGTGCGCTTATCATCCTAACACACACCGGTGCGTCATATAAATAAGATGCACCAGTGCGTCACAACTCTTCCGCACCGGTAACGAATAAATGCAAATAAAAAAAACGCAACTCGTGAAAAAAAAGCGGTAATTTGAAAAATGGGCGACAAAATAATAATTCTTTAAATACTAAACACTTTTCATTATTTCACTATTTTTGCTAAACTTTTCAGCCAGATATTTGCAGGAGACAGACCTGGAGCAAGAGAGCAGGAGGACACTGTGGAGCAGCGAAATACGTTCAAACAGAAGTATTCAGATAATCAGAAACCAAACCTCTGGTGATTCAAACCCTGTATCATAGAATTTGAAACCATCTCGTGATTAAATTTGATCGTTTTTTTTTAACTTTTTTTTGTAGTTTTTTACTTTTTTCTGCATTTTTATCCATTTTTACCCTAAACCCTTCATTTTTTTGTTTTTTCCCTTTCTTCTCCCTATTTCTGTGATTTCAGAATTGGGGTTTTTCATTTTAGATTGAGGTCCAACCCATGGGATGACTTACATAGTCAGATCCCAATCCATTCGGCCATTACGTGAATTTTTGAAAAAATGGATTTTTCTTTATCAGTGCACCCTGCGTACTATACCGCACCAGTGCTCTGTATTATACAGCGCACCGCGAAAGTACTTTAGTAAAAAAATTGAAAACATTTTTTCTAAATCCATGCGCCAAACCTAAAATAGGGCACCAATGCTCCACTTAACTAGGAAAGCACCGTACAGTGTATTACACCGTTTTTGTGTTGCGTTTATAATACCCCACGTACCATTAGGTCTATTACAATGTTTTTTGTGGTGCGTTTACAATATCCGATGCACCATACGGTGTATTATACTGTTTTTCGGTGCGTTGTTAATATTACCACGCACCGACGGCGGTGCGGACCTCGTGAAAGGCGCACCGGTAACTTGAGATTTATTTTCTACCTGAAAAGTTGAGAATTTATTTATAAATATATTAATAAATGATATGGTACAGGTTTCATATTGATAAAGAAATTTTCTGACAAGAGATCAAGTAACAAAAATACTGTTAACACATCAAGAAAAGCAAAAAAGACAAGTTCTTTATAAATTCTTTATAAAAGATATTATTTATGAACTATATGTAAGTTTAACTAATATGTATTGTTTACTGTGTATCATGCAGAGCCACAAAATGATGAAGCTCCATATGATTCTTTCTGATCTAGGACCAGAAAAGTGTAAAAGTTTAATGGAAAAATTGCAAAAGGATGAATCAGGTGAATGAAAAAGTACTATCGATCCAATATGAGTTTCTTTTTTTAATTATAATTAATAATATACTTAAAATTATTAGATAACATGCGTCAAACAGTCTACTAATTCATATATTTTTAATGTTGTACAGGGACCAACAACTCAGAAAAGGAATGTTGTTCTAAGAAATGAAAAAAAATAGAACATGCAAATGAAAATCAGTTGCTCCTTAGCTCATTCAGAGTGGTGCTGGAAGTTAACGAAAGGGGAAAAACTTTTACAAAAGTTTGAGGGATCTAGTGGAACGAATGTATAGACATTCTTTCCAACAACAACAACGTGCTTCAAATGTAATATGTAATCATTGAATTTTTCCTTCATTAGGTACAATAAATAAACCATTTATCATTAAATATTAATTTTCAAGAATTTGCTTGCAGAAAAGAAAAGAAAATGGAACCCATTCAGCACATAAAACAGGACGACAAGGAAGAAAATGGTTGATCTCTAAGTTTGTGAGTAATTTTTACTTCCTTATAACAACTTAACTAGACTTCATTTTCATATTTTTTAAGTTATTTTACAAAAATCATCATTGAATGTCTTCAAATAGGTGCTAACATACAAAGAAGAACCATCAAATGAATTGATTGAAATTGGGTTAAATATGGGTTGTGAGTATATGTTGGCATATCATAATTTAATTGTGAAATTTGTAAGCTTCTATCGATCTTATTTTACTTAGCTCCATCTGTAATTAATAGAACAAAAGCATATTTTATATTAAATATATGATTTTCTATGGGGTATAAGACTTGCAGGAAACAAAGTATGGAAGTGCGCCAACAGATTAAATTTTTAAATATGGCATGGTACATGGTTTTGAAAGAATATGTATAATTTATGAGTCAATTGTTGCTATGGTACGTCATTTTTCTTTTTGATTTACATTGATGTATATTGTATAATATTGAAATTTCAATTATTCTCACCAATGTATATACACTCATTTCAGTTTATTTTTATGTTTCTAGATGGAAGGTGAAGAAGAAGAAAACAATCAACGCAATGAACAAAACATTCCTGAAAATAACCCAAGTCATGGAAGTAGCTCTAGCAGTGATAGAAGTTCAAGCAAAGAATGATGATCACTATGTTTGGATATCAAAGCAAGGAATTTTATATTTTGAAATATATATGTCTGTGAAATTAGACATTTTGTTTAATGTAATGGACATAGTGTCCTAGTTGAAAGACGTAGGGATACCAATAACTATCCCATTTTGTATGATAAAGATTGTCTTATATATATATATATATATATATATATATATATATATATATAATCATAAAATATGTTTTAATTTATTCTATTGCGTTCCCCATTGTCACTATTGCATTCTCCATTGTCGTTCTCCATTGTCATTCTCAAATGCACTAATAAAAATTTAATTCATATGAATATTGTTATAAGATGTGTCGACTTTTGATGAATAATGAATTTAAAACAATCACAATAATTATGATAAGGAGAGTAACAAATTAATCCAAACATCACATTCAAATGCACTAATAAAAATTTAATTCATATGAATATTGTTATAAGATGTGTCGACTTTTGATGAATAATGAATTTAAAACAATCACAATAACTGGACTGTCACAGGTTGATGTTTCGAAAAAATACAACATGAAAACCAATGTGTGTCAATAACTGTACACCGGTGCGTTTATGTTTCTATACACACCGGTGCCATTATACAATCTATGGGCACCGCACAAATACCGATACCAGTTATCAATATTGGTGCATTTTTGTGATACTATGCACCGGGGTGTTTACGTATCTATAAGCACTAGTGCATTTTTACAATATATGGGCACCGCACGAACAGTGACACCAATTATAAATCTCAATGCCTTTCTGTGATACGGCACACCGGTGCGTTGATATGACCTATGGGCACCACACAAATGCCAAGACCAATTAGAATGGCCCCATGCGTTATATGACCAACACTACACCCAGTGCAGTTTTACACCTAAACGTCCCAGTGCGTTGGACTGAGACAACCCCGAGGCGCCATCAGCATGTACGCACCAGTGTGTTAAAGGAAGAGTAGCGCACCAATGAAAAAAACATTCGTAATAACCTCCGACCACCCATTTTTTTTAGTTGTGTTGAATTTCCGTTAAAATCTCCACTAAAACCTTTGTAACCATAAACGGATGTTGTAGAAAATGTTTTTTTGACAATTTTGGCCAAGTTTATAACACTAAAAACCTCCTTTATAACCTCCTTTAGAGGGTCTTTTCCTTGTAGTGAATTGATGAAAAACATAGGAACGAACAAGAAAATGGTTGTTCGACTAAACTCATTGAATGACTAAGACCTCAAAGAGTGACAAACTCAAAGGAAATGTCCCCAAAAAATTCGTTGATTTGTTGTCCAGTTAAATCCCCTCTGCGGACAGAGGTGATCCCTCTAGCCCTAGGGTGGGTCTAGAAACTACGGGAACATACTAACATCTACCTTCCTAGATTGTAAATGAAATTTAGAGCAAGGAAGATGACCTACCTTGTTCTGATGCTATGTTTTCTTCTCCCATCGAAGCTTCTTGATGCGTCGCTCTCCTCAAGCTCGATACACACGGCTACCAACGTTTGATTACATGTGCAGACATTCAAGACACCACGACAAGTGTAAAATCATGACAAACATAAAACAATTACAACCTATCTAGCTGATCAAGGAATTCTAGAAATCTCATTATAAATGTAAACAAGAGTGGAAGATAAGCATCAGTTGCATTTTATTATGATAAAGACAAGGGGATTTACAACCAAACCTTGATGTTAAGGCTTTCCTTTGACAGGTCTGTATCCAAGCACGTTTGCAACACCCTCATACACAAAGTTCTAAGATCTCACTATGTTCTTAACACACAAAAATGATCACACTCAGCACTATTCTCTCGAACCTATGATTGCTTCTTCTCTCTAGCTAACTGACTAAGGCAGCAGAGGTGAAAGAGGTTTCCTTATACAACAATGGAGGATGAGGTTATGGGCCCTCAAATAATGGGAAAAGAGCTTATCCTTTAGAGTAGTTCCTATTTCTTGGGAATAAGAAGCCCAAAGAGGATGTCCTTGCCCATATCCTCAAAACAAACGTCCATCTTGCCGCCTCGTGAAGCTTCTAGTAGTGGAAACTTCATTTCTATTTTAAAAAATTTCTAAAAGAGGATCGACACGGGTCCAACATTAAGACAAAGCATTAATCGGTGCAGGTCCTAGTTCAAATCTCAACTATCGGCGCCGGTCAGACACTGAGACAAAGCACCAACCTTGAAAACTAGGTTTTTATAAGGATCTTCCAAAAAAGTTGTAAAGGGAGATGAATTGGCAGACAAAGTGTTGTTCAGGGGTATGTATTCCATGCTTGGAAAGTACACAAGGGTCATTGTATAGGTCCTCCAGGATCAAGGAACGGGGAGTATAGGGATAGTGATAAATTACTCTGTAACACTTGGGCTTGTTGATCCCTTAAGTTTTTAAAATGTATCCCTTGGGTTCACCAATTTCTTGGGTTTATAATATTAAAACCTTGGGTTTATTAGTTATTGTGGTTTATAATATTAATAATCCCTTGGGTTTATTAATCTCTTGAGTTTAAAATATAATTATTAGGGTTTATTAGTTTCTTCGGTTTTTTATATTAGTTTGTTGGGCTTATTGATTCTTCGATTTATTAATCATTTGGGTTTATTAATAATTTGTATTTATAATATTAATCTCTTGGGTTTATAATATTAATAAAACCTTGGGTTTATTGATGTTATGTGTTTATAATATTAATAATTCCCTAAGTTTGTTTATCCATTGGGTTTATAACATTGATCCCTTTAGTTTTCTAATTCTTTGGGTTGGTAATATTAGTCCCTTCAGTTTATTAAATCTCAATATTAAGGGTTAAATATTAGTCCTACAGTTCAATATCAATCCATGGCCCAATGTCACATTATGAAAAATATTGTCTCAATATGAAAATCAACCATGGTCAACCATTGTTAATTATCGTCATCCATAGTCGATGATGTCTACCATGGTCAAATGTCACATTGTGACAAAGCTTGTCTCAATACGAAAATTAACGACGAACATCTATGGTTGAATGTCACATTGTGACAAATATTGCCTCAATATGAAAATCAACCATGGCCAACCATGGTCATCATTTCCAACGTCGCATTGTGACAATGGTTGTCTCAATGTTTAAATCAAGCATGTCAACCATGTTTATTTCATAGTTTATAGTATTTATCTAAGGGTTTATATACTTTTGCTTTATAATATTAATCTCTTATGTTTAATATTGTTCCCTTGGGTTTATAAAACTTATAAATAGTTCATAGGTTTTATAATACTAACCCTTGGGTCTAATATAAATCCATTTTGTTTTGAATATTGATCACTTACATTTTTTTTATCACTTAGGTTTATAATATTTTTCCCTTGGGTTTACTAATTTCTTAGGTTTATAATATTAATTTTTTTGATTTACATGTTCCTTAAGTTTATAATATTAATAATTCCTTTGATTTATCATTTAATCCCTTGAGTTTAAAATATTAATTTCTAGGCTTTATTAATTGTTTGGGTTTTTAATATGAGTTTGTTGGTTTTATTGATTCCTTGGGTTTATTAATCATTTTTATTTATAATATTAATGTCTTGGGTTTATAATATTAATAATGCATTTGGTTTATTGATCCATTTTTTTTATAATATTAAAAAAACCTTGTGTTTATAATAATAATAATCCCTTGGGTTTAATAAATCTGAATATTATGCGTTAAATATTAGTCATAGAGTTTAATATTAATCCCTTGTTTTCTAATTCTTTGGATTGGTAATTTTAATCCCTTGGGTTTTTAGTTTAATAATTGTTGGGTTTATTAGACCTTAATATTAAGGGTTAAATAATGGTCCTATGATTTAATATTAATCAATTATATTTATAATGTTTATCCCTTTAGTTTATTAATTCACTGGGTTCATAATAATAACAATTCCTAAGTTTGATTGATTGCTTGGGTTTATAATATTAATAATAATACGAGCTTATCAATCCTTTGTGTTTAAAATATTAGTTCCCCTAGGCTTTATTAATATATGGTGTTTTTAATATTTATCCATTAGGCTTGTTGATCCCTTAGGTTTTTAATATTTATCACTTAAGTTCACCAATTCCTTTGGTTTATAATATTAAACACTTGGGTTTATTAGCTATTTTGTTTTATAATATTAATAATCCCTTGGGTTTATTAATCTCCCGAGTTTAAAATATTGAATCTTGGGGTTTATTAATTTCTTGGGTTTTGTATATTATTTTGTTGGGTTTAGTGATTCTTCAGGTTTAATAATCGCTTGGGTTTATTAATAATTTGTATTTATAATATTAATATGTTGGGTTTATAATATTAATAATTCCTTGAGTTTATTGATGTTTTGTGTTTATAATATTAATAATCTCTTGGGTTTGTTGATCCATTGAGTTTATAACATTGATCCCTTAAGCGTTCTAATTTTTTGGGTTGGTAATATTAGTCCCTTCAGTTTATTAAATCCCAATATTAAGGGTTAAATATTAGTCCTACAGTTTAATATTAATCCATGGTCCAATGTCACATAATGAAAACTATTGTATCAATATGAAAATCAATGATGGTCAAACATTTTCAATCATCGTCAGCCATATTCGATCATGGTCTACCATGTTCGAATGTCACATTGTGACAAATATTGTCTCAATATGGAAATCAACCATGGACAATCATGGTCATCTTTGGTCTAATGCCGCATTGTGACAAAGATTGTCTCAATATTTAAATATAATATGGTAAACCATGTTTATTTAACGATTTATAGCATTTATGTAAGGGTTTATATACTTCTAGTTCAGAATATTAATCTCTTAGGTTTAATAGTATTCCCTTGGGTTGATAAACCCTTTGTTTTTTAGTACTAATCACTTGGGTTTATTATTTCCTTGGGTTTGTAATATCAATCCGTTGGGTTTATTGACATAAGCGTTCATATTCCAAGGCTATAAATTATTCATAGGTTTTATAATATTAACCCTTGGGTTTAATATAAATCTCTTATGCTTTTAATATTGATCGTTTGTGTTTTTTTATCTCTTAAGTTTATAATATTTTTCCCTTAGGTTTATTGATTCCTTGGGTTTATAATATTAAACGCTTCGGTTTATTTTTTCCTTGAGTTTATAATATTAATAGTTCCTTTGGTTTATCATTTAATCCCTTGAGTTTAAAATATTAATTCGTAGGCTTTATTAATTGTTTGGTTTTTTAATATTAGTTTGTTGGGTTTATTGATTCCTTGGGTTTATTAATCATTTGTATTTATAATATTAATGTCTTGGGCTTATAATATTAATAATTCTTTTGTTTTATTGATCCCTGGTGTTCATAATATTAAAAATCCCTGGGGTTTATAATAATAATGATCCCTTGGCTTTATTAAACCCCAATATTGGGCGTTAAATATTAGTCCTAGAGTTTAATATTAATCCCGTGTTTTCTAATTCTTTGGGTTGGTAATATTAATCCCTTGGGTTTTTAGTATTAATAATTGGTTGGGTTTATTAGACCTTAATATTAAGGGTTAAATACTAGTCCTAGGATTTAATATTAATCCACTGGGATTATAATGTTTATCCCTTTAGTTTATTAATTTGTTGAGTTTATAGTATTAACAATCCCCAAGGTTCACTGATCGCTTCAGTTTATAATATTAATAATCATGTGATTTTATCAATTATTTGTGTTTAAAATATTAATTCCTGGGCTTTCTTAATCTCTTGTGTTTTTAATATTGATCCCTTGGGCTTGTTTATCCCTTAGGTTTTTCATATTGATCCATTGGGTTCACTAATTCCTTGGGATTATAATATTAAAACCTTTGGTTTATTAGTTCTTTTAGTTTATAATATTAATAATCATTGGGTTTATTAATCTATTGATTTTAAAATATTAATTCTTAGGGTTTATTAATTTCTTGGGTTTTTTATATTAGTTTGTTGGTTTTAGTGATTCTTTGGGTTTATTCATCACTTGGGTTTATTAATAATTTGTATTTATAATATTAATTTGTTCGGTTTATAATATTAATAATACCTTGAGTTTATTGATATTTTGTGTTTATATTATTGATAATTCCCTAGGTTTGTTGATCCATTGGGTTTATAACATTGATCGATTGAGTTTTATAATTATTTTTCTTGCTAATATTAGTCCACACGGTTTATTAAATCTGAATATTAAAGGTTAAATATTAGTGCTACTGTTCAATATTAATTCATGCTCCAATGTCACATTATGAAAAATATTGTTTGAATATGAAAATCAACCATGGTAAACCATTGTCAATCATCGTCAGCCATAGTCAGTCATGGTCTACCATGGTCGAATGTCACTTTGTGACAAAGATTGTTTTAATATGAAAACCAACCATGGTTAATCATGGTCATCATTGGTCCAATGTCGCATTGTGAAAAATATTGTCTCAATGTTTATATCAAACATGGTCAACCATGTTTATTTCACGTTTTATAGTATTTATCTAAGGGTTTATATACTTTGGGTTTATAATATTAATATCTTAGGTTTAATATTATTCCCTTGGGTTTATAAACACATTGTTTTTTAGTACTAATCCCTTGGGTTTGTAAGATCAATCCATTGGGTTTATTGATCTAAGGGTACATATTCCAAGGGTATAAATAATTCATAGGTTTTATATATTAACAGTTGGGTTTAATATAAATCTCTTGTGTTTTTAATATTGTCCGCTTCCATTTTTTTATCCCTTAGGTTTATAATATTTTTCCCTTAGGTTTACTAATTCGTTGGGTTTATAATAGTAAATGCTTGGTTTATTTGTTCCTTAAGTTTATAATATTAATAATTCCTTTGTGTTATCATCTAATCACTTGGGTTTATAAATCACTTTAGTTTAAAATATTAATTCTTAGGCTTTATTAATTGTTTGGGTTTTTAATATTAGTTTGTTGGGTCTATTGATTCCTTGGTTTTATGCTTTTTCTTGGGTTTATTAATCATTTGTATTTATAATATTAATGTCTTGGGCTTATAATATTAATAATTCCTTTGATTCATTGATCTCTTATGTTTATAATATTAAAAATACCTAGGATTGATAATAACAATAATCCCTTGGGTTTACTAAAGCACAATATTATGCGTTAAATATTAGTCCTAGATTTTAATATTAATCCATTTTTTCCTATTTCTTTGGGTTGGTAATATTAATCCCTTGGGTTTTTAGTATTAATAATCGGTTGGGTTTATTTTTTTTATGTAGTCAGTTATTGAGATATCTATTCAAAAAAAAAAAATGAGCAAGCTACCATTACATGAAGGGCTTAAATAAAAGTAGCCTATTGGAGGTTAGAGGAGGAGTGTAGTCCCAATTACCTAAGGCCTTGTTTCCAAAATTGCCCAGATTTCATACTACATTTTTTATATATTTCCTTACAAACTGAGAAAGCGGAAAAACACATTTATATAACATAATGGAAAAATATATTTGATGCCGAGGGGAGGTCCTTCATATTCTTCTGAGTTCTTCTAGTTTTTGTTGACTAATGGTTCTTGTTGTGATATTTATTTACTTCCTTGGTATTTTGTGTTTCCCACCTCTTGGTTCAGGATGATTGTTATGAAACCAGCTCCAAAAATAGAAGAGAAGAGAGATCAACGCCTTAGAAATTAGCCACTTCAAGGGGGAAACCTACAATACATTACATAAATGAACAATTCCTGGATGATTGAAATGACCAAAACCTCATTTCTATATATATGAGTCCATGGGGCCACAATGTAATCCTAGACGACCTAACAATAATAATGTAAGGGCACAATAATAACAATATGGGGGTTACAGGGGTACAACAATAACAATAAGGGGATTACACTAGAAAAAATAAGGGACTATACAAGTAATATAGGTACCTAACATGCTCTTCTCCTTCAAAAAAGTGTTGTCCTCAATGCTTGAGTAGCTCCATGTGCTTCTGTATAAAATTCTCATCCTCCCATGTAGAATCTCCATTGGGTAAGTTCTTCCATTTGATGAGATACTATGAAATTGATCGATTTCGTAGCTGTCGAGTTCTTGTTTCCGTGACTTCCTCAGGTTCCAATATGGTTTTTCTTTCCTCATCAAGTTCTGGAAATATTTTTTGAACAGGAATTTTGTCCCCTATAACCTTCTTTAAGAATGAAACATGGAAAACTAGATGCACTCGCGAAGAAGCAAGAAGCTCCAATTTGTATGCCATAGTACCAATGTTTTGCAACACCTTGTAGGGACCATAGTACTTTGGTGATAATTTATTATCCTTCTTAGCTTGCCTGAGGGACATTTGTTTCTATGGTTGTAGCCGTAAAAATACCCAGTCTGCTACATCAAAATTTCTCTCACTGTGATGTTGATCCGCCTGTTGTTTCATTCGATTTTGTGCCAAATTTAGGTTATCCTTTAAGAGTTGGAGAACTTATTTTTGATGCTCGATGTGATCTTCCACTGCTTTAACCCTAGAATTTTCCCTTAAAGAAGATGTGATGGATGGTGGATGATATCCATAAAGTTCCATAAATGGGGCATTTTTGCTGCAGTATGGAAGGAAGTGTTATACCGCCATTCAGCGAGAGGTAACCACTTGACCCATTATTCTTGCTTATCAGGTACAAAACAACGAAGATATCCTTTTAAACATTTATTCACTATCTCAGTTTGACCATCGGATTGAGGATGATAAGATGAGCTATGAGCTAATTGAGTACCCAAACAATAAAATAATTTCGTCCAAAAATTTCCAATAAAAATGGGATCTCTGTCACTTACAATAATCTTCGGGTTTCCATGTAGCTTTTGAATTGTTTCCATAAATGCAGTAGCAACTATACTTGACTTAAATGGATGAGATAATGCACAAAAGTGTGCATACTTGGTAAGTCTATCAACTACCACCATGATGACACTTTTTCATTCAGACTTAGGTAAACCTGTGATAAAATCCATTGAAATATCCTCCCAATGTTGACTTGGAATGGATAAAGGTTGTAGAAGACGTGGGGTCTTAATTGTCTCAACTTCATTTTTCTGGCAAACCAAAAATTCCTCCATAAAATTTTGAATATCTGATTTAAGGCCATCCCAAAAAATTTATTTCTTCACCCTGTGGTAAGTTTTTAAAGATCCCGAGAGTCCTCCTAAAGGAGAAGTGTGAAATTGCAAAAGAATCTTTTGTATTAGTTGGGAATTCTTGCAAATATATAAGTGATATTTGTACCATAAGGAATCATTTTTTCAACTAAATGTATCAAATGTACTAGGATCTTGCTGCAAATTTTGAATGACTATTCACACTTCCTCATCCTTCTTCCATTCATCCCTTTCTTCAGTTATCCAATCTGGTTGGATAATATAAATGGCACAAAGCAATGCTTCCACCTCTTCATCCTTTCTTGAGAGTGCATCCAAAACAACATTTAACTTCCCTTTTTTGTAGATGATTTCAAATTCATAACCCAACATCTTTGTGACCCACTTTTTTTGCTCTTCTAAAGATATTCTTTGTTCCAAAAAGTGTTTAAGACTATCATGATCAGTTTTTACCTTGAAGTGTCTTCCCATTAGGTAAGGTCACCATTTCTTTAGTGCATGTAGTATTGCCAACATTTCCTTCTCATAAATAGTCTTTTGTAAATACTTTATTTTGATTGGACGACTTTCAAAAGCAACGGGTCTTCCTTCTTGCATTAAAATAGCACCAATTCCATTTCCTGAGGCATCACATTCCACAATAAAGGTTTTTGTGAAGTCTGGCATAGCTAATAGTGGTGTTAGGCACATTGCCTCTTTAAGATGTTCAAAGGCCTTAGTTGCTTCATGATTCCATGAAAATGCATCTTTCTTTAATAATGTTGTTAGAGGTGATGCTATTCTCCCATAATTCTTAACAAACTTGCGATTATACCCCGTTAACCCAAGAAATTAGCACAACTACTTTATGGTTGTGGGGACTTTCCATTCCTTAATGGCTTTAATTTTGTTAGGGTCTACTTTAACACCGAGATACAATAAGACCTAGATATTCCACCTCTTGTACTCCAAAGAAACATTTCGATGTTTTTACATATAATTGTTTCTCCTCCAATAGTTTGAGCACCCTGTCAAAATGTTGAACATGATCCTTCCAAGACCTGCTGTAGATTAGTATATCATCAAAAAATAATAGCACAAATTTTCTAAGGAAGGGTTTGAAAATGGAATTCATCAACCCTTGAAATGTAGAAGGTGCATTGGTAAGGCCAAAGGCATGACCAAAAATTCATAATGACCCTCATGAGTTCGAAATGTTGTTTTTGGAAAATCTTCCATCTTCATTCTAATTTGATGATATCTTGAATGAAGATCCAACTTAGTAAAATAAATTGCTCGATGTAATTCATCCAATAATTCATCAATCACAGGAATGGGAAATTTATCTTTAATAATGATCTTATTGAGCTCCCTATAATCTAGACACATGCGCCATGATCCATCTTTCTTGTGCACCAATACTACTGGAGCAGAGAAAGAACTTTGACTAGGTTGAATTATACCAGCCTCTAACATTTTTTCAATCATACGTTCAATTTCACTCTTTTGGACATCAGGATATCTGTAAGGCCTGATGTTTGGAGGAACAATTCCTAGAATAAAATGAATAGCATGATCATGATTGCGAATAGGTGGGGGTCCTTTGGGAGTTTCAAAAACCTTGGAATGATTGTCCAATAATTTTTGGAGATCTGGAGAAATAAATGATTTTGATGTTGGAACTTCTAGTGAGCATAATTGTGCAATTACGCCTTGTTGTTCTTTATTCAGAAGCTGTGTCATGACAATAGAGCTTATTACCTTTCACGGCCTCCCTGAGATACCCCGTAATTTGATTTCCTTTCCTTCCAAAAAAAAAATCAAGAAAAGTTCTTGAAAATTAAAAGCTATCGTCCCCAAATATTGTAACCACCGTACTCCTAGTACAACATCATCACCTCCCATTGGAATGGAAATCATTAGACTATTCAATACATATTCCCCCATGGCTAGCTTGATATTATGGAATTTTCCAGAGCAATTTATAGTTCCTCCATTTGCAACCATCACTTAACATTCTGGTGCTGGGTATAGGAAACAATTCAATTCCTTGGCTACCTTACAATGAACAAAATTATGGGTTCTACCCGAATCAATCAACACTATTACCTTTTTCTTCTTGATATGTCCTTCTATATTGAGATTTTGAGGAGTGCTAATTCCTGCCAATGCACTACACGATATGGTCGGACTCATTTATTCTTCTTCTAGGGTTGGTTCCTCGTGTATATCCTCTTCTTTTGAAGTTTCTTGTTCATTTTATTCTTCCCCTTCACAATATATGTAAAATAATTTCTTCTCAACACACTTATGACCTTTAGTGTATTTTCTATCACAACTATAGCAAAGCCCTTTTGCTCTTTTTCCTTCCAATTTTTGTGGTGGCAACCTTGTAGGTTATGGAAGTCTAGTAGTAGCAACACTTCCATCTTTATAGATGTGAGTGGTAGGCTTCCTTGTCACCATAATTTTACATTCAATTTTTATTTCCAACCTAAATTCCTTCTCCAATGAATCAGGTTCCCAAACGCGGACTTCATGTTGGATGTTATCCTTTAAAGTCCCTATGAATACATCAATCCTGTGTTCCTCTGGAATATCAGCTACCCTTATATTCAATTTTGGAAATCCTCAATGTGCTCCCCTACTGAACCCTTTTGTTTGAGATTTATCAATTGGCTAAAGAAGGTGTTGCTCTTTGTATCCTCATAATGTGCTATCATTTCCTCCATAAAAACTGACCAAGTGACAATTTTTTCACGAGAGAAAAGCCATCGATACCATACAAATGTATTTTGTTCTAAATGTAAAGTTGCAATGTGTACCTTTTATGTGTTTTGCACATTATTGAGATCAAAATATTGCTCCATTTGTAGTATCCATGTTATAGGATCCTTGCCATCAAACTTCCTCATATCCATCTTTGGAATATGGTGGTTCTTCCATCCAACATTAGAGTTTCTGAAATCAAGATTAACATTTATTTTGTTCTCATCATGAGTTTCCTCTACTATCTTTTCACCATTAGGAAACATTTCTTGTATCAAATTTTTCAAACCTCCCATGTGTGCTTTTATATCATTCTTCATGTTTTCCATGTTGTCTTTCATGTCATCCATCTTAGCTTCCATGCCAGCTTCCATGTCATCCATCTTAGCTTCCACGCCTTTCTTCAAACCAGCCATATTATTCTTCAAACCATCCATCTTTGCTTCCACGCCTTTCTTCAAAATTTCCATTTCATTTTTTGTTGCTCTTTGCGAGAGCGAAATTTGCTACACTCGCTCTTGTAATTTTGGTAGATCATGTTGGAATTATTCATCTTCATGAGTCATAGTAGAGTACTCTGAGGGCTTAATGGGTGTTGAATTCTATTTAGGAGGCATTTTAGAACCCAATACTGATATATATCCTCAATAGAACTTTGGAATCACTTAAAACTGATTTTTCAAACAAGACTTATGCAATTTGAAAAAAAATACACAAGCTCTTCTTGATTTTGAGGAGCTCAATATTGAAACTGAATTTTCTCTGTGATTTCGGATATTAAATATCTAAAATTTGGCCCTGAAGTAGCCCTATGAATCTTATTTCGAATGCCATAGGTCTGACCTGATTTGGATTCTTGAAGGAAAAATTATGCCCAATCTCCTATGATGACCTAATTATGGACTGGTTCAGTAGAGTGAATTTGTACGAATTGCCATGTGTCACTATTTCCTCCTTCGGCTCAAATATTGATACAAAAGAAACTAATGTCAGGGTACTTGTAGCCACTTTTTCCAGAATTCCAATCCAATGCTCAGAGAGAGAGTTATGGCGATTTTCCCACGGTCACCTCTTTGAGATGAAATCCAGGATCCTGAAAAATTCCTAGCTTCCACAGACCCTATCTCCGAAAATATTGTGAATCAAGCTCTGAAATTTTTCCACAGTGTTCCTCAAGATAACATCTTCGCTCTGTGAAACTTTGAGCTTTTGAACCCTCGTAGAAAAAAAAATTATAGTGAAAATTCCACGATGACCTGTTTAGGTTAAATTCAGGAGCCTGCAAAATCCATAAGTTGCACAGATCATATGTCCTAAAATATTGTGAACCAAGATCTGAAAATTTTCCACGACATTCCTTGGGATTTCTGCTTCACTCTGTAAAAAATTCAGTTTCTGAACCTTCATAGAACAAAAGTTATAGAGAAAATTCAATGTTGACCTGTTTGGAGCAGCGAAACCCTAGAATCCAAAGCTCTGGTATCAAATGTTATGAAACCAGCTCCAAAAATAGAAGAGAAGAGAGATCAATGCCTTATAAATCAGCCACTTCAAGGGGGAAACCTCCAATACGTTACATAAATGAACAATTCTTGGATGATTGAAACGACCAAAACCTCGTTTCTATATATACGAGTCCATGGGGCCACAATGTAATCCTAGCTGACCTAACAATAATAATGTAAGGGCACAATAATAACAATATGAGGGTTACAAGGGTACAATAATAAAAATAAGGGGGTTACACTAGCAACAATAAGGGACTATACAAGTAATATAGGGACCTAATAGTGATGCACCTAATATAGTATATTGTCTCTTCAAGATGAGTGCATTTGTTTTTTAGGGCAACTATTTCTTCCTTCTGGCCCAGAAGCTCCCTCTTCAAGGAAAAATTCTCAGATTTTACTTGGAACTTCAAATCTTGAACTGTCTCGCTTACTTTCTCTATCATGAAATTATTAGCTCTGCATGTGGCATATTTCTCATTTTGTGAGGATCTTGTTTGATTTGCTAATGGAGAGATACAAATCGAAGTTTCCCCTTTGATTTGGAAGTAGTAAGAGTTGCTTGATCTTCCAAGTGCACCTTTTTGACTAAATGGGAGACTCTGATAAGAAATATACTGAGATGTGAAAATATTTTGAGGAGCATGCAATGCTTAATGATAGTTTTTTTATCTTCCAAGTGCACTATGATGGCAGAGTGGGAGACTGTGATAAGTGATCTGTTGAACTGTGCAGAGAATAGGAGGATCTTGCACTGCTTATCAGAGAGGAAGATCAAGAAAGTATAGTCTGATGCCAACATAGTGAGATAAAGCTGATGGACGATGGTGAGGCTAGGAATGCTAGGTGGAGGTAGAGTAGGAATCGATGGAGCTGAGCAGAGTTGAATGCACAAGAAGTGTGGAATGAGAGGAGATGAAAGCACAAGAAGCACAATGGGAGGAGGGAGAGCTGAGGGCGTTAGATATGAATAAGGATGAATGTGTAGGAGGTTTGGAGGAACATAAATCAAGAATTTAGGGGTTCAGGCAAGCTTGACAAGGAACACAATCACTATATCAGTGCAGGTAGAGGCAAGGGGAATTTGATCGATGTAGACAAGGAACATTTGAAGGTCGATGCTTATATATGGAGAGGTGATGAATGATTCAAACAAGTTTAAGTCATGCAATCGGGATAGCCTCTCAGGCTTGAAAATTGGGTTGCAGAGAATTCCATGATATACCAAATCTCAGATGGATCAGTGTTCAGATAGTATTTTTTTTTATTTTTTTAGTAAAACTCCCCTTAAGGATTCAATGTTGTTGTGGCATGGGAGGGGAGCAGGGATGGATATGGTATTGTAATGAAGGATACTTAATTTTGAATTCTTGATTCCCCTTCCTATCGAGCTGCTACCAGGTTGTCATGGTAGTCAGAAAGGCTGTTACTTTATCGAAAAATGTATTTTAAGGAGACATTGCCCAGATTTGTTATATCTTTCCTGATCTGATTGACTATTTCTCCCATTACTGCATTTGGAGGATTTCTCATGCTCATAATGGATTGAATAATTATAGTTGAGTATCCCATGATTATTGGATTTTGAATGTTTTTTTTTTTTTTTTTAAATCATGGTGCCTAAAAGTAGAACATATGCCTCAGCCCTAATATTTGAGGTTTTCCATAATCCCCATTAAAAGGTGATGGGATTGGTTCCACCTAAATTCAAGAGTATGCCCCCTGCACTAGACCTTCCTCGATTGTTTTTGGATGCACCATTAAAGAGGAGACAATGATTGTTGATATTTTTCATCCAAAGGATGAATTCATCCTTTTTAACCTTATTTCCCAATTTTGGGAGACTGTTTTATTTTGGGATTACTTAACTAATTTCTTCTACCTGTTGCAAATCTTATCCATATCCTCTCTTTTTGTTGGAGCTAGTTACTGTCCATTACTTTCAAACGTTTCAAGATTAAAATTTATGGTGTGATTCGCCATGTATTTGACGTAACTTTGCCTATATTTGGTGATTTAGTTTTGAAGATTTATAGGTTTCTAGCTAACATACCTGCTAGTAGAGGAAAGATGGATGGATTTCCCAAAATATTTCTATAGTGTGCTTTAGTTGCAATGAATAAAGATATCTTTTTTTCCAATTTATGAAGAAGTAATTAAAGGTTCTTGAGAATTTTAGATCAATTTCCAATGGGCTCACTAGCAGGTGCCAACATTCTCTCACAAAGGGACAATCTAAGAAAGGATGTTGGATGTTTTCTTCATCATTCGGGCACATGGGACACCTTGAAGACCCTGAAAAACCTTTCCTTTTGACGTTTTCTCCTGTAAGGACTGCCTTTTAAAAGAGTCCAGATGAATATTTTGACCTTGGGAAAAATTTATGATTTCCATATTGTTTTCCATGATGCCCAATCCTCTTTATTTTTTTGAGTTTGTATGGTTAAATACCCTAATTTGACCGAGTATTCTCCTGCATTGGGATCCCAAATGCAGGTTTATTGAGCCTCTTGATTAGTTGGTGTTTTTCACTTAAGGCGGATGACTAAGGAGTCCCAAGGTTTTTTAAAATTATGTGCCATGTTCAGAGTGTACCAATCAACCGAATTTCTATTTTTCCAACAAGAGATAGAGTACAAGGTGGTCAACCCCTTAGCGCACATCCAACTTTTTAATTCATGGAGGTTTGATAGGAGGATAATGAAGGATTACAAATTATTCTCTCATCCCATAAAATAACACTTCTTCTGTTTTGAGGGAGCTTAGAAGTATGCTTCATGATGGTGAGGAGGACTTCTTTAACTAGCTTTCAAACTTGCAAACATGGCCTGATTGGTGCATTTCATTCTATTAAGGGAGTTCAATGTTGAATAATGTACTTTGATGCCCCTGTGATAAGTCAGCAAGCAAATTTTTCCCCAAGGGCCAACTTCATAATTCCAAGTAACCTAATAGATAGGCCTCCCTTTTCATAAGGAAGTGTTTCTTGATCCCATTTTACCTAACTGAACTTTTTGGCTTCAGTCTTTCTGCCTTGCCATAGAAATCCTCTTATTATGATCTCTATTTGTTTGTGGAGCTGACACGTGCCACGATTGCTACATATTTATAAATTGGAAGCATTGTAAGCATGGCTTTGATAAGTATCACTCTGCCTGCTAAATTTAGCCATTGAATTCCCCAACTTTGACTTTTTTCCTCATTTTCTTAATTTGGGTACTCCATAATTATGCCTTCAAATTTTTTTTTGATATAGAGATTCCTAGATAATGGAAATCGATTCAATTTTATTTTGTAGGAATCTCTAATATGTGTCATATTCTTTGTAAAGTGTGTGGGGGTGCATTTCATTGTTTAAAGGCATCCATGAATTTGCTAACACTTTTTTAAACCTTATGGTGATAATACATGATGCCCCTCCCATCAATAGTGTGTCATCAGTGAATAAGGAGTGATTGATGCTTTTAAATCCTTGGGATATGTGGAGACTAGTTAGTGATATATCTCTTCTTCTCTTCTCCAAAGACTGACTTAATGAATCTTCTATTATTACATATAGGAATGGGGATAGGGGGAATCCTTGCCTCATCCCTCGGGAACAATGACACATTTCACTAGACCTTCCATTTATCAATGGGGCTATCCAAGGTCCCACAATGTATCCTTTGATTACTTCAATGCTATCATTTGAGAATCTGAATTTCTTGAGGACTGTTGTTAAGAAGGTTAAGCTTACTCAGTCAAACTAATTTTCCATGTCCAATTTTATGATGATTCCTTGCTCTTTCTTTGACATACTTGAGTGCAAAGCTTCTTGGAAAATCAACACATTATCAAGAATCTGTCTATTTGGCACAAAACCACCTTGGTTTCCGATATAATATCAAGTAAGAGATTCTTTATGTAACACCCCTATTTTTATGTTTCTTTCAAAGTTAGACATTTGAAATTTAATCCAAAGGGGAGTGGACCCAAATGGACAAGTATTTTGTGGATGTAATTAAATATTTAATTATGAAAAAATAAATAAAATAATTATGTGTAGATTGACCAAAATGAGAATTATGAGATCACTTGCTAAATCCATGAGGATGGAAAGAGGCAAATACTTTCCCCAAAAATCTTTCAAAAATCCTTGAAAGAATTTATTTCCAAATTAGATTTTGAGGAAAATCTAGTTTCCCCAATGATGTGGAGAGTAGTTGGGAAGAGGTAAAAAGCTAGGAAAAGCAGAAAGCAGCTTTAAAAATCACTAAATAAGGGAAGCCTAGGAAAATAGGAAGAAAAGCATCCTGATATTCTGGACGCAGAATTAGAAACATGCTTTGGGGAGCAAAAGCTTAAATAAGCTATTCTTGAACAAATTATAGGTTGGTCTGGAAAGGAAGTTATCCCAGCTCGGGGGTGAGTTCTGGAGATAGAGGGACTCTACGGTTGGGAGGACTGGTCAAGTACCAAAGTGGTATGCTCACAGTATTATGAATGATTAAAATTAATTATTGTTAAGTATAAGGGTTAATGACTGTAGCTGCATACTACTTGCAATGTTTTGTTTTGTGTTGGTGTTCCATACATTTATATAATAGTAGAGTAATTAAACTCTCTCAGTCCTGCATAGTTTTAGGAACCAGAAATATGAGGACAAATCAGCCAGAAACTCTAAACTAGTCCCTGGTTTAAATCTAGAGATTATGTTACCTCATAATTTATAACTATGTAACTTTAATCTGTTTCTGTTATCAATAGAATTAATTCAGTGAAAATTAGGGAAATCCAAAAGCCTATGTGTACGAGGAATTAAGTACATACAGGGAACAGCTATACATTTGTAGAATTAACTAAGTGAGGTACAGACATATAGATTTCCTAAACAACAATGCATGTCTATTTATAAATTTCCTTCTATAATAAGGACAAAATGGAAGAGTATATATTTTAGTACCATAGATACCTTCAGATAGCAAAGAAATAGAACTAAGCATGTTTACCAAACCTGGAAATAATTATGGGTGGAGAGTTATGTATAAAACTATGTGACTAATATCCTTTACAAAGGAATGGTCCAAACTGAATACTTATTGGAAAAATGAGATGTGCATGGGAATTTATATAAAATGCATGCAAACTATATATAGAAGTTGTGGAAGGTAGCAAATATTTGTCCACCAGATCTGTATAATATGTTAGTTAAGAATGCTAGTTTAAACCCTAGATACATTGGAACTGTTATACTATTAAAAAAAAAAAAAAAACAATTTATACTTATATAGCTGCACAGAATATTTTGCTTGACATAAGTAATTCTTACAATGGAACTTCCACCCCATAAGTATAAAGAGAGTCCACTGTGGGAGTCATATAATATACACAAAATTATAGATTCTATGGAACTTGTAATTATTCATTCACTGAATTACTATAAAATTGAAGACTCTTGTAATAGAGAGACTTATATTCATTTATGCCATTGTTAGGAGGAGAAACAGAAAGGAAAAAAAAAACCAGTGAACTTATTATTCCTTCAATCAAATTAAAGAAGATAATTACTGGAAAAGAAAAATAGAATGAGCGATAACAGGAAATAGAAATCTGGACACTATTTGTCATTAATAATAGAGAGGAATGGTCGACAAATATATGTATGAAACTCTAAAAACCAACTATTGAATTAGGCTATCATTTTTTCATAATAATATTTCAGAACCTAATTATTTCGGGAATTTCAGCGCCCGGATTTAAATTTATTAACAGTCCCACTCTCTGGCAAAAGGTATTTACTACAATAGAAACTTTTACGACAATAACAACTTAAATTGTCTGAACAATTTTGTGTAATAAAAAGAGAGAGCCTGGTCACACTTTGACTTAGGACGCATTGATACCGACCTGAAATTCTAGGATATGCCGACATCAGTTTGAGTGAATTACAAATTCACCAAATATAAATTAAGAGAAACCCTCATGAGATTTGAACCTACCTGCAATAAAAATGAGGGCAACGTGAGATGTCGTTATAACAAGACGTTATGAGAAAACTTCTGAAAATAACATATTCGAACTAAACACAAAAAACAAGGGTTACCTTTGGGATTGAAAGGCTTTTTCACCAATTACGACCTGCAGAATGATTATATAGGGAATTTAAAAACGTTCACCAGAATGAAAATAAAACACAGGATAAACTATTTTAAATGAACAAATGGCTTACCTATGTAATGGACTTTCGCTTTGAGTCAGAACAACTCAACGAATGAAACGAACACGGTCTTCTTCTTCTCCTATTCATCGAGGGTTTAATATTAGCACAGAAACGTAACAAGAAATTCTAAACAAAATACATGAAATAGTGATAGAATCAAACTCCAACATGCTAGAGCAGAATGAAAATCAACCGGAGGTTGAGTTATAGGCAGCTGAGATGGTGTTGCAAGTTAAACGACAGGATAAATAAAAATTGAAGGTAGCCATACAAGAAATCAAGATTCCAAATATTACATACCTGAAGCACGATAAAATGAAGAATTGGCTACGCTCAGAAATCGGGAAGAGCCTGACGTTCGATTTCCCCAAAGGAGCAGAGTATGGGCACCAGTAATCGATCAAGAAGAATGGAGGGCGAAAGAACAATCCCTTTGACGACTTCAGAAGTAATACTATTCATTTCACCAAAATGAAAACCAAACCCTATCAGAACTGAATCATCTCCACCGTCCAAGTGTCAACAGATCGATGGGAGGCACGCAGATCGATTTGGGAGAAATTTAAATCCATTGAATAGTCGTTCAACATAAATGAAAATCCATTGTAATCAATTTTACAGTACTCCAAATCTTATCACCAGATCAACATGATTAATGAATAGCTATACGTTGCAAACATAAAATTATAAATGCACAAACCATTGTGTGTACACATGGATACAATGAGTCGAGAAACACCAAATCAAGATGTTAAAACCACAGAACGTCATTCACCCCAGGCGACGTGGAAAGATCCACAAGTTACCAACTGCTAACCATATTAAATCAAATTTGGCCAGTGTAGAAAAATAAGTACGATGACTTTAGTGTCGTCTACCCTCACCGAGAAATGGTCTCAATGGAAGGTATTTGAGACATTCATGGTGGCATGGGTACAATAATTATAAAATTAGACTATGACCGTAAATCTGAATAGAACTCATAGAAACGATAAACGAGTAACGAGCTCAAATTGAATTAAAAACATCAAGAACTTGGACTGATTTGTTAACAATACATAGCTTCATAACCTTGTGAATGGGTATGAGGACCTACAAGCAGAGACATAACCTCTTCATTATGCCACAATGATAAAATGACAATGAAATCCAAAGCTTATGGGTGATGAATACGATGAGGCATATGAATAAAAGTTGAGTGCATAGATAGAAGTTTTATGGCCACGATAACCATAACCATTGGGTATATAACATATGCATACATATATATTGATATATATATGGATATATTGATATATATACATGTGTAATATAAGTCATCAACACCTTGTGGGAAGAAAAAAATATAACTAAGATTAGTTAACCAAAGATTCACCTATGGGTACATGAAATATACAGAAAAAAATGTGGGGAGAGAAGAGACGTGACAATGTGGCAATATGTCTATGTAATTAACATAAGCCAAAAACATTAGTGAAAGGGAACATTAGAATGATACACAAAAGATTAATAGGGGAAATCAGAATCCTACTCCAAAACGGATCATGATTGACGAAATTCGAAAGTAGAATTGAATAGTTGTGATCAATAGAAGCACAAAACTAAACTATAAATACGAAAAAAAAAGAAATCTTGTGTGGAAAGGAAGGGATGTTACAAATGGTATCAAATCCCATGTTACATAAACTGGGCTGTTTTGTTGTGCTCATTGTTGTTATGTGCTCACTGTATAAATTATTTATTGTCGAAAAAAAAATAATTTTTTTTTATTGATCTGTGTTGTTTAGTGTACAGTGGTGCTGAAACAGAAAATTTGAATGGCAGAAGGTGAGGAAATTTATGTTGATCTACGTGATGATGATAATACACTAGATCCCAATGCTCTAGTGATGGCTATGTTGGACAGTTTGCAACGAGATATGGCTGAGTTAAGAATCCAGAATGACAGATTGTCATTAGCCAGTGAGGAGCAGGAAAGACTCATCAAAGAATTAACTTCTAGAAATAGCCAGGAAGGTGAAGGTTCTGGAAGGAGGAAGAAGGGCAAGTTCTCTGATGAATCTGAGGAAGATGATGTTACTAGGCATCAGTATAAGCAGAAAAAGGAATTACAGGGGGAATTCCGAAAGATCAAACCTCCCTCCTATGATGGGGAGAAGGAGGAAGATGCTGAGGCTTGGTTTCTGAATATGATTAAATATTTCCAAGTCTATGAATATGGAAGTAATATAAAGGCCAGATTAGCTATCTACCAGCTACAAGGTAAGGCTACCTTGTGGTGGGAGGAGACGAAAATGGTTCATGCCATTGATGAAAAGACAGTGACTTGGGAAGATTTCCAAGTTAAATTTAAAAACCGCGATTTGAAAGAACATTATTATGATGATAAAGCAAAGGAATTCCATGAACTTAGACTGGGACAACTCAATATTGATGAGTTTATCACCAAGTTTACAAATATGTTGAGATATGACCCTTACATTCGTGAAGAGAAGGAAAAGGTGCAAATATTTTTGAACTGTTTTCCTGTTGTGTACAAGGAGAAAATAGAGTTAGATAATCCAAAAACCATGGATGAAGCGGTGAGAAAAGCTAGATTATGTTACCAGCAGTTCAAAGGCAAAAATGAACATGGAAAAAGCTGGGTAAATAAGAGTGAATTCAAAGGGAAGAAACAGAAACCAACTTATTTGAAGAACTTTGGTTGGGATCATCAACGGAAGAAATTTAACAAACCCAAAGAAAGTCAAACTGCTCAGTCCCAAGTGGGTTCAAAACAAATAGAGGGAGAAAATAAGAAGGAAGGAGCAGTCAAGATGCGAGAACCTCTGAAATTTTGGGGTTGTGGAGAACCTCATCTATTGAGGGATTTTCCACATCGAAATATTCAGATGATTATGAGAGATCGAGAAGCTACAACAGTGAATGATATGGCCAGAAATATACCCTCCATCAGTGCAGCGTTGGAGAACCGGCAAGCAGAACACCAAGCTACCATGGTTGAGATGGAAGGTAAGATTGCTGACCAATCTGTTACTGTTTTAATTGATCCCAGTGCTTCTTTGAGTTACATTAGTCCACAAGTGGTAGAAAAATGAAATCTAAAAACGGAAAAATTTCAGCAATCTTGGTTGGTCCAATTAGCCACTGCCACCAAAAGGAAAGTAACTCATAAGTTACCTCAAACAGCAATTAAATTAAATGATTTTCAGACAGAAGTGAATTTAAAAATTATGCCCTTAGGTTCATATGACTTGCTGATAGGAATGGAATGGCTGGAAAAGAGAAAGGCTATGATGAACTGTTGGGATAAAACTCTGCATTGCATAGATGAAGAAGGGAAACCTTTTATTCTAAAGGGAAAACCAAAACCCATCTCTGTAAGACAAATATCAGCACTGCAATTAAAAAGAACAGCTAGGAAAGGATATCAAGTATATGCAGTACACGTTGAGGAAATAGAACAACAACCTAAAGAAAACCTGCTAGATAAAATTCCAGTGGTGAGAGAGTTTAAGGAATTTTTTCCAGATGAGATTCCTTATCTTCCCCCCAAAAGAGAGATTGACTTTTCAATCGATCTGGTGCCTGGAGCAACACCTGTTTCCCGAGCCCCTTATCGAATGAGCCCCCCTTAACTCATGGAGCTGAAAATGCAATTGCAAGAATTGTTGAATAAGGGTTACATCAGACCAAGTGTGTCTCCTTGGGGATCACCGATGTTGTTTGTGAAGAAAAAGGGTGGAACCTTTAGAATGTGCATTGATTATCATCAACTGAATAAGTTGACAATTAAAAATAGATACCCTTTGCCTCGAATTGATGATCTTTTTGATCAAGTAAGAGGAGCTTCAGTATTTTCTAAGATTGATCTAAGGACTGGTTATCACCGGCTCAGAATTAAGGAGGAAGACATTAGCAAAACAGTTTTTCGAACGAGGTATGGTCACTACGAATTTGTAGTCCTACCTTTCGGTTTGAAAAATGCCCCTGCCACATTTATGTGCTTAATGAACAGTGTTTTAAACAAGTATTTGGATAAATTTGTACTAGTGTTCATAGATGATATTTTAGTTTATTCCAAAAATGAGGAGGAGCACAAAGAGCACTTGAGGATAGTGTTGCAAACTTTGAAAGAAAACCAGTTATATGCCAAATTCAGTAAATGTGAATTCTATAAGGACAAGATCCAATACTTGGGTCATATTATTTCTGAACAAGGGTTGGTTGTTGACCCTGAAAAGATAAAGGCTATTAGAGAATGGTCGGTGCCAAATGATGTTTCAGCAGTGAGATCATTTATGGGGATTGCAGGTTATTATCGCAGATTTTTGAAAGATTTTCTCCCATAGCCTATCCCATAACCTCACTACAAAGAAAGGGTGTCAAATTTGAGTGGACGGAAAAATTCCAAAACAGTTTTGAACAATTAAAATTAAAACTCACTACAGCCCCTATACTGAAGATTGCAGATCATGATAAAGAATTTTTTGTGTGTACGGATGCCTTTAGAGAGGGGTTGGGAGGAGTCCTGTTGCAAGAAAATTTGGTTATTGCATATGAGTCTAGGAAACTTAAGACACATGAACAGAACTATAGTGCATATGATTTAGAGTTGGCTGCTGTAATTCATGCCTTGAAGATGTGGCGACACTATCTTCTTGGAAAGAAATTTACATTGATGACTGATCATATTAGTCTTAAATACTTCTTTTCCCAAACTGATTTGAATGCTCGACAAGCCAGATGGCTGTCTTTTCTGAGTGAATTTGATATGGACATAAAACATATCAGAGGGAAAAAAAACAAAATTTTTGATGCCCTGAGCAAAAATGCTTGCCAACACATAAACAGCATTGGAAGTAGTGTAAATTTGGAGTTAGAAGGTCTAGTGAAACAGGTAGCAGACCAGGATCAAAATTATGAGAACCTACAGGTGAAAATACTAAAGAAGGAGATGGTTGAATATACTCAAAACCAGAAAGGATTGATCTGCTACAAAAACAGATTATATGTTCCTAATGTAGAGTCTTTGAAAAGAGAGATCCTAAATGAATATCACAAACAGCCGTATGCAGGGCATCCTGGATATCAGAAAATGTTAACAGCTTTGAAAAAGAAGTTGTTTTGGTCGGGAATGAAAAGAGATCTAGCATAATATTTATCTAGATGCATGGAGTGTCAACTAGTTAAAGTTGAACATCAGCATCCTGCTGGTCTTCTAAATCCTTTGCCAATTGCAAAATGGAAATGGGATACCGTTTCTATGGATTTCATAACAGGATTACCCAGAACCAAGTTCCAGCATGACTCATTTATGGTAGTAGTAGACACTTTAACAAAAGCTGCACACTTTATACCTGTAAAGTCTACTTTTGGGACAACCCAAGTAGCAGATGTGTTCCTAAAAGAGATAGTAAGGTTACATGGGGTCCCAAAGATGATTGTTTTAGACAGAGATGCTAAGTTCACAGCAGCCTTTTGGAAAGGTCTATTCGAAGGTATGGGCACGAAGTTGAATTTTAGTACTGCCTATCACCCTCAGGCCGATGGTCAAACAGAGAGAACAAATCAGATTTTGGAAGATATGCTGAGAATGTATGTGATGGATAGGCCATCAAAATGGGAAGACTACTTACATTTAGCTGAATTTGTCTATAATAACAGCTATCAATGCTCCATCAAGATGAGTCTGTTTGAAGCCCTCTATGGAAGGAAATGTCATACTCCTTTGAGCTGGATCCAACTTGAGGATAAACTAATGTTGGGACCAGATGTCTTACAAGAGATGGAAAGAATTGTTAAACAAATACAGAGAAACATCAAGACAGCACAAGATCGCCATAAAAACTATGATGATAAGAAGAGGATACATCGAGAATTTAAAGTGGGGGAGCATGTTTATTTGCGTATTAAACCCAAAAAGAGCACACTTTATGCTGGAAGTTGTGCAAAATTGGCTCCTAGATATTGTGGACCTTTTGAGGTGTTAGAAAGGGTGGGACTAGTGGCTTATAAGCTAGCCTTACCACCCCATGTTAAAGTACATGATGTGTTTCATGTTTCATTACTAAAAAGATATATACATGATTCTTCTCACATTATTGATTGGAATGTGATACAGGTGGAACTAGAAGGGGAGTTCCTTCCAGAGCCGCTTCAAATATTGGAGCGGGAAGAAATTGAATTGAGGAATTGAACGGTAGCAAAAGTAAAGGTGCAGTGGAAGCACTTTACTGCTAAAGAAGCTACCTGGGAAAGAGAAGCGGGGATGATGGAAAAATATCCATTTTTGTTTGGAAAATGAACTCTAGTAGCTAGTTATCAACACTGAGGACGGTGTTTGCTTTCAGAGGGGGAATATGTAACACCCCTAGTTTTATGTTTCTTTCAAAGTTAGACATTTGAACTTTAATCCAAAGGGGAGTGGACCCCAATGGACAAGTATTTTGTGGATGTAATTAAATATTTAATTATGAAAAAATAAATAAAATAATTATGTGCAGATTGACCAAAATGAGAATCATGAGATCACTTGCTAAATCCATGAGGATGGAAAGAGGCAAATACTTTCCCCAAAAATCTTTCAAAAATCCTTGAAAGAATTTATTTCCAAATTAGATTTTGAGGAAAATCTAGTTTCCCCAATGATATGGAGAGTATTTGGGAAGAGGTAAAAGCTGGGAAAAGCATAAAACAGCTTTAAAAATCCCTAATTAAGGGAAGCCTAGGCAAACAGGAAGAAAAGCATCCTGATATTTTGGACGCAGAATTAGAAACAGGCTTTGGGGAGCAAAAGCTTAAATAAGCTATTCCTGAACAGATTAGAGGTTGGTCTGGAATGGAAGTGATCTCAGCTCGGGGGTGAGTTATAGAGATAGAGGGACTCTACGGTTGGGAGGACTGGTCAAGTACCAAAGTGGTATGCTCACAGTGTTATGACTGATTAAAATTAATTGTTATTAAGTGTAAAGGTTAATGACTGTAGCTACATACTATGTGCAATGTTTTTTTTTGTGCTGGTGTTCCATACATTTACAGAATGGTAGAGTAATTAAACTCCCTCAGTCCTGCATAGTTGTAGGAACTAGAAATATGAGGACAAATCAGCCAGAAACTCTAAACCAGTCCCTGGTTTAAATCGGGAGATTATGTTACCTCATAATTTATAATTATGTAACTTTAATCTGTTTTTGTTATAAATAGAATTAATTCAGTGAACATTAGGGGAACCCAAAAACCTGTGTGTAGGAGGAATTAAGTACATACATGGTAGAGCTATACATTTGTTGAATTAACTAAGTGAGGTACAGACATATAGATTTCCTAAACAGTAGTGCATATCTATTTATAAATTTCCTTCTATAATAAGGACAGAATGGAAGAGTATATATTTTAGTACTATAGATACCTTCAGATAGCAAAGAAATAGAACTAAACATGTTTACCAAATCTGGAAATAATTATGGGCTGAGAGTTATGTATAAAACTGTGTGACTAACATCCTTTACAAAGGAATGGTCCAAACTGAATACTTATTGGAAAAATGAGATGTGCATGGGAATTTATATAAAATGCATGCAAACTATATATATATAAGTTGTGAAAGGTAGCAAATATTTGTCCATCAGATCTGTATAACATGTAAGTTAAGAATGCTAGTTTAAACACTAGATACACTGGAACTATTATACTATAATAAATTTAAAAAATTAAAAAATAAAAAATAAAAACAATTTATACGTATACAGCTACAGAGAATATTTTGCTTGACATAGGTAATTCTTACACTGAAACTTCAACCCCATAAGTATAAAGAGAGTCCACTGTGGGAGTCATATAATACACACAAAATTATAGATCCTGTGGAACTTGTAATTATTCCTTCACTGAATTACTGTAAACTTGAAGACTCTTGTAATAGAGAGACTTATATTCATTTATGCCATTGTTATGAGGAGAAACAGAAAGGAAAAATAAAACCAGTGAACTTATTATTCCTTCAATCAAAGTTAAGCAGATATTTACTGGAAAAAAAATAGAATGAGCGATAATAGGAAATAGAAATCTGGACACTATTTGTCATTAATAATAGAGACCAATGGTCGATAAATATATGTATGAAACTCTGAAAACCAACTATGGAATTAGGCTATCATGTTCTCATAATAATATTTCAGAACTTAATTATTTCGGGAATTTCAGTGCCCGGATTTAAATTAATTAACAGTCCCAGTCTCTGGCAAAAGGTATTTAGTACAATAGAAACTTTTACGACAATAACAACTTAAATTGTCTAAACAATTTTGTGTAATAACAAGAGAGAGCCTGAGCACACTTTGACTCAGGACACGTCGGTACCGACCTGAAATTCCAAGATATGCCGACATCAATTTGAGTGAATTACAAATTCACCAAATATCCATTAAGAGAAACCCTCACGAGATTCGAACTTACCTGCAATAAAAATGAGGGCAACGTGAGATTTCGTTATAACAAGACGCTATAAGAAAACTTCCGAAAATAATATATTCGAACTAAACACAAAAAAAAACAAGGGTTACCTTTGGGATTGGAAGGCTTTCTCACCAATTACGACCTGCAGAACGAATATATGGGGAACTTAAATGTTCACCCGAATGAAAATAAAACACAGGATAGACTATTTTTAAATGAACCAATGGCTTACCTGTGTAATGGACTCTCACTTCGAGCCAGAACAACTCGACGAATGAAACGAACACGGTCTTCTTCTCCTATTCACTGAGGGCTTGATATTAGCACAGAAACGTAACAAGCAATTCTAAACAAAATGCATGAAGTAGTGATAGAATCAAACTCCAGCACGCTAGAGCAGAACGAAAATCAACCGGAGGTTGAGTTATGGGCGGTTGAGATGGTGTTGCAAGTTAAACGACAGGATAAATAAAAATCAAAGGTAGCCATACGAGAAATGAAAATGCCCAATATTACATACCTGAAGCACGATAAAATGAAGAATTGGTTGCGCTCAGAAATCGGGAAGAGCCTGACATTCGATTTCCCCAAGGGAGCAGAGTATGGGCACGAGTAACCGATCGAGAAGAATGGAGGGTGAAAGAACAAACCCTTCGGCAACTTCGGAATTAATACTATTCATTTCACCAAAACGAAAACCAAACCCTATCAGACCTAAATCATCTCCATCGTCCAGGTGTCAACAGATTGATGGGAGGCACGTGGATCGATTGGGGAGAAATCAAAATCCATTGAATAGTCGTTCAACATAAATGCAAATCCATTTTAATCAATTTTACAGTACTCCAAATCGTATCACCAGATCAGCGTGATTAATGAATAGCTATACGTTGCAAACATAAAATTATAAACGCACAACCCATTGTGTGTACACATGACTACAATGAGTCGAGAAACACCAAATCAAGACATTCAAACCACAGAACGTCATTCACCCCAGTCGACGTGGAAAGATCGACAAGTTACCAACTGCTAACCATATTAAATCACATTTGGCCAGTGTAGCAAAAGAAGTATGATGACTTTAATGTCGTCTACCCTCACCGGAAAATGGTCTCAGTGGAAGGTACTTGAGACATTCATGGTGGCATGGGTACAATAATTATAAAATTAGACTATGGCCATAAAGCTGAATGGAACTCATAGAAATGATAAACGAGTAACGAGATCAAATCGAATTAAAATATCCAGAACTTGGACTAATTCGTTAACAATACATAGCTTCATAACCTTGTGAATGGGTACGAGGACCTACAAGCAGAGACATAACCTCTTCACTATGCCAATATTAGAAAATGACAACGAAATCCAAATCTTATGGGTGATGAATACGATAAAGGCGTATGAGTAAAAGTTGAGTGCATAGATAGAAGTTTTATGGACACGATAACCATAACCATTGGGTGTGTAAAATATATATATATAGTGACATATATATGGATATATTGATATATATACATGTGAAATATAAATCATCAACACCTTGTAGGAAGAAAAAATATATATAACTAAGTTAGTTAACCAAAGATTCACCTATGAGTACATGAAAGATACGAAAAAAATGTGGGGAGAGAAGAGACGTGACAATGTGGCAATATATCTATGTAGTTAACATAAGCCAAAAACATCAGTGAAAGAGAACATTAGAATGATACACATAAGAGTAATAGGAGAAATCAGAACCCTACTCCAAAACGGATCATGATTGACGAAATTCGAAAGTAGAATTGAAGAGCTATGATCAATAGAAGCACAGAACTAAACTATAAATAGAAAAAGAAAAAAAAAATCTTGTGTGGAAAGGAAGGGATGTTACACTTTATTTGATTGGTTATGATCCTTGTTATTGTTTTATAAGAGGAATTAGATAATGAAATTATTTGGAATCGACTAAAGGTGGAGGGCCTTGCATCTTTTGGAATTAGAGTGAGGTAAGAGGAATTAGTGAAACCACCCAACATTTTTTTCTTAAATACATTCCTTATCATTCTTGTTAGATCCTTCTTGACTATATGCCAATTTTTCCTATAGAAGGCAATAGAAAAACCATCAGGGCCCGGAGCCTTGTCTCAGTGAAGCCCCCAAACAACCTTTTTGATTTCTTCTTCTTAAACTTCTTGTATGAGTTTCATATTTTGTTCAATATTTATCTTCTTGGGGATATGTTATACACAAGTCTCATAATCTGAATTTTCTCCACTTGTTGTAAGGAGGTTTTCAAAATATCTATATGCTTCTTGTTTTGATTCATTTGGTCCTCTTATCTGCCATTCCTCAATCTGAATATTGTCAATCTGGTTTCTTTTCCTTCGAATTTTCATTGAGTTGTGATAAAACGATGTATTCTTATCCTCTTATTTTAACCAAAGGCTGTGAGTTTTTAATTTCTGCACCTCTTCTTCTGCTCTATATTCTCTATAAATTTCCCAATAAAGTGCCTTTTCGTGGAGTTGGATTTATTTTTTTTCTTCCTTGGTTTCCTTTGTTTCTTGAAGTGTTTACATTTTTTTAATTAGCTCAACCTTCCTTTTTTTGTTTTTTTTATGATTTTACTTGGCCCAAATTTTCATTTCCTTTCTCAAAGTTTTAAATTTTGTCTCCCACACATAGTAAGGAGAGTTGTAGACTTTTTAGGACCAAACTTCTACAATTATTCTTTTCAATTCCTCATTTTTGTTCCATGTTGGAAAATATCTAAAAGGAATGGGACCTTGATTTCCCAAATTCCCTAGAGAAATAACCATCAGCTTATGATCAAGTGTTGTAGTATGAATAATCCTCGACAGTGTTGAGTTGTATTTGGATAAAATGTTGTCCTGAACTAGAATGCAGTCTAGAATTTCTTTTATGTTGTTGCTACAAGTTCTCTTATTGCTCCATGTGTACTTGTTGTTGTTGGGAGGAACGTCAAGAAGCTTGTACATTTCCATTATATTTTCTATGGTATCCCTAGATGGATATACATGGTATACTCCTCCAAATTTCTCTTCCACATTTAAAACTAGATTGAGATCAACCCCCAATATAACATTTCTATTTTGGGCATTAATTAGTGTCTCTTTAATAGTGTTCCAGCATAGATCCTTCTCCCTATAATTATTTGGGGCATATATGTTGACCATGCAATATTGCTCATTGGTGGCTATATTTTTTAAATCTGTTCAATTCTAGTGCTTCTTTTTTTTTGCAGAAGTAGCTACTGTTTTTATTTTCTCCATAGAGTGCAAATACCTCCTAAGGCCTCTATCTCTTGTTGGGTTATTCCTTCATCATTTTTTATTTATTTTTTTGATCATATTCTCATATTATTGTGCACATGTTTTGGTCTCCTGTAGCATTAGTATATCTCAGGTTTCCATTGCTAATGTATCTTTGATTCCATTGATTTTCATTGATGTCCCAATACCTCAGAAATTCTAGAAGACCACCATCATTATTTATTCTGATTTTAGGTTGAGGGACATTTCCCTCTTTGGTGATGATGGTTTTTCTCATTGTTTCCTGAGCTTTTTCCAAAGAAGTAATCCATGGGCTATTGGGTTCTCATAGCCATCTCTTTTTTTGTCCCTTCATCTCTCAACTCTTTTTTTGTCTTTCTTCATGTTTTTTTATTTTTTATGTTCAAGCGAAAGTAGAGAGCCAGTTGACTGGTTCCTTGTAAATATTTGATCGACAAAGGGGGGAGGTGGGTTGAGAGGTATAGTGGGGGAATATGGGATGAGGAGAGTAGGGGATGAGTGGTGAGTGGGGGGAGGGGGCGGGGTGGGGCGGGGGGTTCAGAGGTTGAGATGGGAGGGCCTTCAAGAGGGCCAAAAGGGTTGGGATTCATGAGGGTGGAGGTAGTAAGAGGAGGATTAAGCGGAGGAAGTGAGGAGCAAGAAGGGCTAGATTGGGAGGAAGCCCGAGGTTGGGTATTGGAGGGGGGAGGTTGTTTGTTTGTTATTTTTTTGTTTTTTTAACTTGTTCCAATTTAGTTTCCTAAGCTTATACTTCTTCATTTTCTTGTTTTTTCGGGCACCTATTTACAAAATTACCATAGTCATGACATACCTTGCATTTAAATAGTATATGTTCATAGTCCAATGGTTGTATGTGCATCCATTTGTTTACTTTGATCTTCACTACTTCTGGTAAGCCTTTCCCTAGGTCGACTTCTACGCATATCCTCGCACAAGCGTGCATGCTATCCTTTGGCTTACTTCTGTCAATATACTTTCCCACTGCGCTCCCTATTGCCTTGAATTATTCATCACCCCAACAGTGGAGAGGGAAGTGAGGAAGTCAGACCCAATAGGGACTACACCTGGCACATCCAGTTCAGGGTTGAAGTCCAACATCCATCTGTTAAGATAAAGACCTCGCATGTCCAAGAAATATGGGGCATTTCTAAATATAGGTCTATGTCATCCATTTTTTCAAATTGGAAGGTATACTACCCTCTTCCACAAAATCCGATACATATTTTCCCATTTGTTGAAGAGGAATAATTCCTTTCAACCCACTTATGAACCGAGTGAGGAGATGGCCCAATGCCAGTGAATTGGCCAACCAAGCCACATTCATATAGGGAAAGCGCTACTCTGTGAGGGAGGGAAGGAGGGAGAATGATATATCAAATGTCATCTAGCTTCTTCACAAACTTTGATACAGAGGGTCTAGTTCTAGGGGGATCAATGGAAGAAATCAGAGAGGCAAACACATCTACATTTTCATCATTTGAAAATATTGAATAGGTAGACAGAGGTTCCCCATCTGGAGGAGGGTGTGCTGGTTCCATGAGGGCAACGGGAAGATGCTCTAGTTGAGTAGTAAGAGTGGAGGCTGAGGGGCGCATGTAGCGGGAAAATTAAAATCGCCACAGAGCACACGCAACAATCGTCCAATAATTAGTTGGGTTTATTAGACCTTAATATTAAGGGTTAAATGCTGGTCATATGATTTAATATTAACCCATTAGGTTTATAATGTGTATCCCTTTAGTTTATTAATTCGTCGGGTTTATAATATTTATAATCCCTAAGGTTGATTGATCACTTGGGTTTATAATATTAATAATCATGTGATTTTATAAATCCTTTTTGTTTAAAATATTAATTCATTGGTTTTATTAATCTCTTGTGTTTTTAGTATTGATCCCTTGGGATTCTTGATCCCTTATGTTTTTTATATTTATCCCTTGGGTTCACCGATTCCTTCGGTTTATAATATTAAACCCTCGGGTGTTTAGTTACACTAATAATCGCTTTAGTTTATTAATCTCTTGAGTTTAAATTATTAATTCTTAGGGTTTATTAATTTCTTGGGTTTTTAATATTAGTTTGTTGGGTTTGGTGATTCTTTGGGTTTATTAATCGCTTGGGTTTATTAATAATTTGTATTTATAATATTAATTTGTTAGGTTTATAATATTAATAATCCCTTGAGTTTGTTGATGTTTTGTGTTTATAACATTAATAACTCCATAGGTTTTTTTATCCATTGGGTTTATCACATCTATCCCTTGAGTTTTCTGGTTCTTTGGGTTGGTAATATTAGTCCTTTCGGTTTATTAAATCCCAATATTTAGTGTTAAATATTAGTCCTACAATTTAATATTAATCCATGGTCCAATGTCATTATCAAAATGAATGCCTCAATATGAAAATCAACCATGGTCAACCATTTTCAATCATCTTCAGCCGTAGTCAATCATGGTCTACCATGATTGAATTTCACATTAGGACAAAGATTGTCTCAATATTAAAATCAACCATAGCCAACCATGGTCATTCTTAGTCCAACGTCACATTGTGAGAAAGATTGTCTCAATGTTTAAATCAAGCATGGTCAATCATGTTTATTTCACAGTTTATAATATTTATCTAAGAGTTTATATACTTCGGGTTTACAATATTAATCTTTTAGGTTTAATATTATTCCCTTGGGTTTATAAACCCTTTGTTTTTTAGTTTTAATCCATTGGGTTTGTAATATCGATCCCTTGGATTTATTCATCTAAGGGTATAAATAATTCATATGTTTTATAATATTAAACCTTGGGTTTAATATAACTCCCTTGTGTTTTTAATATTGATCGCTTGCATTTTTTAATCCCTCATGTTTATAATATTTTCCCCTTAGTTTTACTAATTTCTTGGGTTTATAATATTAAACGCTTGGGCTTATTTGTTCATTAAGTTTGTAATATTAATAATTCCTTTGGTTTATCATTTAATCCATTGGGTTTATTAATCCCTTGAGTTTAAAATATTAATTCATATGCTTTATTAATTTTTTGGGTTTTTAATATTATTTTTTTCGGTTTATTAATTCCTTGGTATTATTATTTTCTTGGGTTTATAAATCATTTGTATTTATAATATTAATGTATTGGCTTTTATAATATTATATAAATATAAAATATTATGGCAATTATTATTTATATAGTTATTAATAATTATAAATAGTAATCGCTTAACAAAATACACCTTATAGTTATTAATGTGGTGGCTGGTTGAGATACACCTATTAGTGTATATCAACCACATTGGTAAATGTGGTTGTGCTAGTTTTAATTTACTTCAAATGGTTACAATCAAGAAATAGTTATGAAACTATTTAAAGAAAATAATCCATTCGGATCTCATCAAGATGAGGGGGGAATGTGTTTTATGGCAAAGGAGAGATCTTGCCTAAGATGTTCTGGTGACGAGAGGAAAATTCCTATCATATTTGAAAAGCACACTCTAATCGTTGTTTTATTCAGTATTTTAATAGGCCACAAGGTCTACAAATCTAATAAGGCCATTTTGTATATAGCAGACCAATTATGGAATAGTTATCATAATAAAAGCCTATGGTTTATTGTTTGTGTAGAAATGAAAAGGTTCTAAAAAACACCTCGCCTATTGGAAGCAATGATAGGAGGCCACAAATGAAGATGCACAATGATCAAGGCCATTAAAGAGGCAGAATCGTGAAAGGTTTTCTCCATTCCAAGTTCAGGTTGGATTCAAACAAAATGGAACATTTCAAGTTATATACAATAAATATAAGTAACTTCTTGATTTTATTTAAGAGGGATGTGCATTAATTTTACTAAAATTGCTTGAAAAAAATTGTGTTCATGTGCACAAGAATAATTACATTTTTGTTACTCCCCTTGTGAACAAGAAACAGAGTGTCTTGGTATACACAAAAACAATAGTTGTTGCATTAGTTTTCTTTTGAATAAGAATATGCAATTATTCTACTAATTATCTCGAAAAGAATGCATGTGAACCTTACATGTTATGTTATTGAAAATATCTTTTGAGAATCGTGTGCATAATGAGGACAAGTAGCCAGGTTTCTTTGAAAAGAACATGTTAAATTTTTTAAAATAATTTCTTGAAAAAGGAATATGTGCTTTCAAAGAACATGTTAAGTTTTTTTAAATAATTTCTTGAAAAATGGATATGTTCTTAACGCACGGAGTTAACCATTATTTTTCCAACTTTTATTGAGAAAGAAACACATATTTGCATGAAAAGAAAAGTTATTGTGTTATATTTTCATAGAAAAGCATAATAGTTTGCTTATTGTGTGAGAAGATTAATTGCTTCTTAGGAAAATATTATTTTATGTTATTTCTTGAAAAGAATAAGTGATTATGATAAATTCATACCAACCATAATATATGTCAATTTTAAACTACTCTTCAATATGACTCCAAATTTCCATCCTTAGATTGTTTAATAGGTTCATATATTTTCTATATTAAATATTTCATAGTAAGTTTAATTATATGAAATTGTTCATGGGATTAAAATTCTTGTTGTTTAAGTAACCATTATTTGATACACTTTTTATAATCCATTAAACAAGTTCAAGAAAATACACAAGAGAAGGATCTTCCACATAATCTAGGTATAACAATAGATATTCCTTAATGGTGCATGCTCATATATCTATGTAAAAGGCCATAAGCTACTATAAGTGTGAGATTTAGTTTTAATAGGATACATTTAAAATAACCAAAACTCTCTTAAATTTCTATTACAACCACAATTATGAAATTCCATAACCACTTTGCATCTACTAGTATTGGTCTAGGAAAAAAGTGGGCACTTTGTCAAGGGATATATGCTTTGCAATCCACATAGTAATTACCAAAAGAAGCCTAAAATAATTATTTTCAAATAAGTGTGTTTGATTTTGGGCTATATATGAACATTTTTCTTTTTAACTTAAATATTTTTTTATAGGAATTTGAATCAATAGTTGGTTTATCAAATTCTATGGAGAAAGCTATGCCATGAATCTAAGTCATGGGACAATTTTTCTCATAAAAATTCTTTAAAAAAAAAGAAATTTCTTTGTTTTGCTCCAAAGAAACGATTATCATACTACTTGTTATAAATTTAAACCTTTAAAATTGAATTACAAAAAAGAGATTTAGAATGTTCAATACTTTATTTATCAAATATATTTAAAGTGGGACAACACAATACAAGGATTCTTCTATCAAAAAAGTCTACTCTTATTTACTTTCTCTTAAGGTAATGTGACTTCTCAGTGCACTAAAATCCAATACAAAATACTCTAATGCATACTAATAATCAGCACCAAATTTTCATTAGAATGGTGGATTCTGGAATATGTAAGAATGGTAGATTTTGAAAAAATTTAAAAGTTTAATAAATATGAATGAAGTTAACAATTTCACTTATTTACATAAGAATGTAAAAGTTTAAATTAATTGTTCCTTGTTTCTCTTATATTCACCAAATTTTTAATATATTCACCAAATAATCTCTGATTATAACCACATGATTGCCTAAATTTTCTCTAATAATAATAAATTTCATTTATTCCACACTAACTCATTCATAAATATTTTTTTAATAGTAATAATAAATATAATAAACTGAGTCTAATTCATATTAAATGAATACCCTTTAGTGGACACTTCAATTCTCTCATTATACCGTACACCTTTAAGAATGACCTCAAATAGTTTTTGAAAGTTTCCTTTGTGCCATATTATTATATAAGCACCATTGGAGAGTTTCCTTGAGAAACACTCCATGTTATTCAAAAGTTTGACATATTATGACATTCACATTAATATTATTAATAATAGTAATAATAGGTTATATTGAATTCTTTATAATGTTTATTTATGAATAAAGGATTTGATATACCAAAATGTTCATAGTAATAATTGTAATAGGGTAAATGGGTTTTATAAAAATGGTTATGGTATTTTAGATTAAGATAGGGTTAAGGAAATATGGGGTTTAAATTTAGGGTTGGTGTTTTATTTATTATGGGTATGAATTAAAAGTATGGGTATATGGGTTAAGATTATGGAGTTGAAGGGTAAGGATTAAGGTATGTAGTTATTATCAATACAAGTCAAGGGTATATAGTTGGGTTGGGTTGGGTTGAGGGGTAGGATAAAGATTGTGGGTAATTGAGATTTCATATATGGTTTACCAAATAGAAAATTTAAACTTAAGGTTAGGTGGTTTTTGTTAGGGGTATGTGTTAGGGTGTTCTATAGGTGTCATAGGGAATGGGGTTGAAGGTATATGAGTTATTATAGGCGTTATAGGAAATGGGGTTGAAGGTATATGGGTTATAAAGAATGGGGTTGGAGAAAATAGTTAGGGGATATTGGGTGAAGAGTAGGGGTTAATGTATGTAAATCTTCTTGGTTGTAGGGGATGTGTAGTTGGGATAGGGTTAAGGGCAAGGGAGAGATTAGGAGTATTCACTTAGAGGTATTTGTATATTGAAATACAAAATAATTTCTAAATTTAAAATAAATATATAAATTTACATATAAACTCAAAATTTAAACACTTTTCTCTTTTTCTTATTAAATGCACATATAATTGAGAATATATTCTCATTCATATATATCTAATATTATTATTTTATTTTTTTTAAGAAGTAATGAATTTGTAACATAATTGTCTTGTACTGACGTTGTTTTACATAACATTATTTTTTCATATTAACCTTAGGTCCAATAATTAACTAAAAAACTAATAATATTTTACACTTACTACTTTATGTTAGGGAAATAAACTATATCCCAAATTATATAATATATTATTGCATTAAATTACTAAAAAATTTAGATAAACTATATCCCAAATCGTAAGTTACTACCTATCTGTGGTGCGAAGGTTTGAAGTTGCGGTTCATAATATAAAATGAACGTGAAATTCGGAAAATCTAATAATGAAGGGAGGAGTTCGTGTCCACGACCCAGAGCCGATGTGACAAATTTCCCGATAGGAAGCCTCCGGCAACCTCACTCTTCTCCGGCGCGCGATGTGGACCCGTCTATCCAATTCCTGACGGCAGCGCTCAGGAATCCCGACGGACGTTAGCGGGGACCTTACGCTCCGCCACCTCCCTCCACCGGGCCGCTCCTCCCCCACCTTCCGCTCCTCCCCACCTACCTCCATCAATGCTGCGAAATTTTGAATTTTGAAATTTGGACAAACGCCCACGTAATTTTACCATTACTGCCGTCATCGCTGGCATTCAAACGTCGACCAAGCAGCTCTGCTCCGTCCCAAGCAGCGCCGCGACGAATCCAAAGACTCCTACGAGATTAGACATTCTTCTATGATATTAAGGAAAGTACAATACCGTCTAAACCTAAGGCTTGTGGGATGAGAAAGCAGCCATCTTCAATGCACTATGTGCAAAAATAATGATAGGGCAAAACTCTCACATTCTCTCTGTCTTCAAAGTCTTCCAAACACATAAGGAAATTGTTCTGGGCATGCTCGTAATGTGTGTTGGCATAGAAAATAGTAGGTAGGGTTCTCATGGCTGATTTATCTGAGCCATTACAGTTAGGCACTTCCTCTGATATGTACCTGAAGATCTCAAAGAAATCATCTGACTGCAACAAAGTGCCCATTTAAAAAAAAAATTATACATAGTGCGAAAATCAGAGTGCACATTAAAGCTGCCAGGATTACCAGTAAATTGGGTTTGAAAGTAAGGGGTTACCTTTAAATAAATCGAAAGGTATCAAAGTTGTGAAAAGCTCCACAATTCTTCTGCTAAGGGTTGTGTACTCGCTCCTATTAGAATTGGGTTTGGAAAATCCACTTTCCAAGCCCAAATCCTGAGCACTCCCTCATTATGCCTCTGTCAGTGACCTAAACTCTGATAATCTTGGAAGATCTGAAACTGCGATGAAAAAATTACCAGGCACCCAGTGAAAATTGACATAAAACCCATTAATGGCAACAAAGAGACCGCAGAGTAAAGAGCAGAATGAAGGAAGAAGAAGTTTAGGGATTTCAAAATTCAAGCGCGCCCAATTCCAAAACTTATATCAATAATACAATTTTTCAGGCGCGGTCGTATTTCCTCTGATGCACTTCCTAAACTTATATCAATAATACAATTTTTGAGTACTTTTCTTTACCGTAATTCTCTTCCTCAAAATTCTTCGCTGTTCTTTGGTAAGCGTTCACAAGCAGTTCCACCCTGAGTCGATCCACGAATCCTCTTCCTCAAATTTAAAAACAGGGTAAGCTCAGATACAGTAACCCAATTCCCAAACGTTTTTTGCAAACAGAGTAACCATTAATTTTCAAAACCCAAAAAGAAAAATCTGAAACTCATGAAATATTAGGATATGGATGTCGCAGTGAGTACCTTGGCACTTTTCAAGAAAGCTTCCGATGGTGAATCCATGGCTGCTGCTCTCATTTTTTAAATTTTCCTTCGTTGCAATGGAGGAGTCTTTGGATTCGTCGCGGCGCTGCTTGGGACGGAGCAGAGCTGCTTGGTCGACGTTTGAATGCCAGCGATGACGGGCAGTAATGGTAAAATTACGGGGGCGTTTGTCCAAATTTCAAAATTCAAAATTTCGCAGCATTGATGGAGGTAGGTGGGGAGGAGCGGCCCGGTGGAGGGAGGTGGCGGAGGGTAAGGTCCCCGCTAACGTCCGTCGGGATCCCTGAGCGCTGCCGTCAGGAATTGGATAGACGGGTCCACATCGCGCGCCGGAGAAGAGTGAGGTTGCCCGAGCAGGGGATCGGGAGCTGTCACATCAGCTCCCGATTCAATCACACACTCCAGTTGACTTACAAGAACGATTAAAATACCTTAAATCATTTCTAATTACGAAAAAGTGTTTCCCCTAATTGATTACAGCTTGAAAAATCTAATAAAAAATCAAATAATGAAGTGACGGGCTGTCAAATTAGGTGAACCTTATTTTCTTGTCTCTAAGCCATTTAGTGCGGTGTGGGAGATATGGTTGACCGTTAGATTTAAATAATTTTAAATCTAACAATAAACAATATCGGTCAACAATATCTGTCACACCTAGCGCATTAAATGGAGAAGAAAATAAGCTTTCCTGTCAAATTAAATCATAAAAAACTTACTTAACACTCACAGGAACTTGAAAAATCTAATAATGAAGTGACGGGCTGTCAAATTAGATCATAAATAACGTACTTAACACTCACAAGAACGACTAAAATACCTTAAATCACGAAAAAGCGTTTCCCATAATGCGGAGACCGTTCAAGAAATTTGAACGCACGACCATGACATCGACATTGCGGGATATATATTCGCGCTTTGCTTTAGGGTTTTGAAAACTTTTTTGATTTCTAGAAAGATTTTCTCACCTGCTCGTATTTTTTCCTCTCATGACCTTTGCTTTAGGGTTTTGAAAACTTTTTTGATTTCTAAGAAGATTTTCTCACCTGCTCGTATTTTTTCCTCTCATGACCTCCGACGAGGAAATAAGGCTAACGGGCCTTCCATCATCCATGATGTTGTTAAGAAATTGCGTCACTTCACCACTTTCTCGTTTTTTATTTCTTCCCGCATCTCTTGCCCGGGTCGAGTCAATAGGCCCGTTTTCGCTTTCTCTGCGTCCTTTCATTATATCGACATTTGCGCTATGCCACCGCTTTCCTTTAGGGTTTTCAAAACTTTTTTTTGACTGAATATATTCTTCTCTAAATTTTCCTCTCATGACCTCTGTTGACAGAAGAGCCTTCCATGATGTTGTTAAAGAATTGTCGGCGAATGAATCTAAAATTCATTGAAGAATTGTCCCCACTTTCCCCTGCGTCCTTTCTTTATATCGTGATTGCCTTGCAATTTGTCTACTCGCTCCATCATACGATTGAATCAAGAACTCGCTTCACTACATCGTGTACGAATGCATCAAGAATTCATTGAAGAATTTCCCCACTTTCTCCGGCTTTCTTAGCGCATACGCATTCTTTGTCTATCATGGCGGCCAACCAACTTTCCAATCAACTTTCCAACCAATTGTTAACTTCGCTTATTTAGAATGTGGAATGACTCTCTTCCACTTTCCCAAGTAACTCCATACACTTCCATTTTCCTTCCTTTGAATTTTTGGAATCAGACAGTGGAACTTGAATGTTTGGTTATAAAGTTTAAGCTTATAATTGACTCCCACAATCAACTTCTCTCCATAAAAATTTACTAAACTCACCATAGGCTTTGAAGAAAGTTGGAATGGGAAAGGGAGAAATGGAACTGCGATGTGTCGTTCTGTTTGTGTTCTTTGAGTTCATGGCGGTATATGTGGCTACAGCTGCTTCTATTAATTGCTCATTAACATGGAAGCCAGATTTCCATACTGATTGCCATTATTATCATCAGCATCTGCATGAGCAGCAAGCTGGATTACCTACTTCTGATGGTTTTGTTTTGAAAGGACGTATGGTGAAGAAATCCCATCGTATATCTTCATCGATGGATGCTCACGATAAAAGGGACCTGCAGGAAGGACGTATGCTGAAGAAATCTCATCGTATCTCTTCATCGAGGGACGCTCACGATAAAAGGGACCTGCAGGCTCTTTTATCTTTCCGAAATGCCATCACATCTGATCCAACTGGATCGCTGTCCTGACTGGACAATGGAGAACTCAGAGAAGATATGCTCATGGAAAGGCATCTGGTGCAGGCGCAGCACGAGAAGAGTGGTGGCTATTATCCTTCCTCGATTAGGATTGGCAGGTACCCTTCCTCCATCTCTGGGTAACCTCTCTTTACTGCGCTCATTGGATCTTTCTTATAATAATTTCAGGGGAACAATTCCACCAGGCTTGGGGAAGCTCAAAGCGTTGGGAGTACTTCGTTTCCGTTCTAATCTGCTCCAGGGTTCTATTCCACCCGAGTTTGGGCATCTTAAGAAGCTGATAATACTTGACCTACAGCTTAACCTGCTTCACGGGTCAATTCCAAAAGCATTGGGTAACTGTACACGCCTGCAATATATCAGACTTTCAGTGAACAACTTGACAGGCATTGTACCAATGGAATTTGGTGGTCTTGTAAACTTGGAACGGCTCTACTTGTCTCACAATAATCTGAGTGGTGGTATTCCAGCTTCTCTGAGCAACTGCACTTCTCTCCAAGGATTGTTCATTGGGTACAACAATCTCACTGGTCAAATCCCTTCTGTCTTGAGTTTGATTCCGAATCTCTCTTCGTTGTATTTTCCATCCAACTCACTAAGTGGCCACATCCCTTTCACCTTAGGAAACTGTACTCAGCTATTGTCTATCGACTTTTCTAACAACCACTTCACAGGAAGCATTCCAATGGAATTAGGATTGCTGCATAAGTTAAAACGCCTATTTCTACAAACCAATGAATTAGAAAACACCATTCCTCCATCTTTAGGAAATTGTATTTCCCTCCAGAAATTATGCTTGGACAATAACCAATTGTCAGGCACCATTCCTCCATCCTTAGGACATTGCATTTCCCTCCAATTATTATCTTTGGACAATAACCAATTGTCAGGGACTATACCGCCTACTATATTTGAGCTTCCTCTCTTCTTACTATCTCTCAGCTCAAATAATCTTACAGGAGGCATATCTGAAGCCATTGGCAATTTAAAGGGTCTTCGTACACTCTCTATATATAATAATAGTATTTCTGGAAGTATTCCTGAGAGTATCAGCAGTTTGGTTTTCCTTGGGGTATTAGATCTATCAAAAAACTATTTAGGCGGACGGATCCCTGAAGACATTGGAAATTGTAGTAATCTAAATGTTTTCTCTGCTCATTCCAATAACCTTATTGGGAATTTCCCAACATCTTTGTGTAATTGTATCAAGCTTCAACTACTTGATTTCAGAAAAAATAGATTGACAGGTGAGCTTCCTCAAAATATCACTAGTTTTGATGACTTAAGAGTTTTGAGTGTTGGGTATAATAATCTTAGTGGTGTTATTCCTCAATGGATCTCAAATCTCATTAGCATGCAAGTACTGGATTTATCAAATAATAAATTTAGTGGAACAATACCATCAGATCTCAAGAGACTTCAAGGATTTGTAATCCATCAATCTTCCCAACTCAATATTAATTTTGATAGATTATATGACAATTTGGAGATTGGGATGAAAGATTTTGAGTATGACTTAGAATATGTGTTAGAGACAAATACAATATTTGATTTGTCTAACAATAATCTTATAGGGTTAATCCCTTGGAGCATGAGCAATTTGAGAAGCTTGAGATTGTTGAATCTATCAGGGAATCATATTGGAGGAGAAATACCTGGATGCCTCAGTAAAATATCCACACTTGAAGAGTTGGACTTGTCCAAAAATAATTTGAGTGGACCTATTCCGGAGGAGCTCTCTAACTTATCATCCTTGGAGGTTCTAGATGTTTCTTTTAACAACCTATGTGGGCCAATCCCAACAGGGACACAATTTTCTACTTTTAGTGTGTCTTCATTCCAAAAGAATAAGTGCTTATGTGGGTATCCTTTGAATTCATGCAACCACACTGAAACAGAAATAGGAAGCTTTGTCAATAAAGTGACATGGTTGAATAGAGTAAATGAACACATGTCATTGATAGGATTAGGGATGGGAATCGGGATTGGATTTTGGGGAGTGGTGGTTGTGTTCATTGTATGGAAGAGAGCCAGAAATTGGGTGGTTCCCTCCAATAAACCAAGACCCTTTTATGGAGTGTATCGCTTTCCAAAATAATGGATAGTGGAAGAGATTATAATAGCTACTTAATTGTACTAAAAAGTTGTTGTAATATGAATAAAACAATCTTATTGATCTTGAATGTTATGTATATGGTGCACATTCAACCATAAATATAATTTGTAAAAAAAATGGTAATATGAATAAAACAATCTTATCCATTCTTAAATGTTATATGTATGATGTATGTAACTATGAAATATAAAGCAATCTTAATAATGTCATAAACTTTGTTATGATGTTTTTATGCACATATATATTAAAAATATTACATTTATAGAGTACAATTTTTTTTACATTTAAGAGCATGTGTTTCCTCCTAAGATGTTATAGGTTCATGTTTAGATTATGTACACCTACACAAAGTTTAGCAATCATATTCTTATTTGGAGGGGAGACCCTTGTCCCATGAACAAAAGGGCCTTAATACAAACAAAAGGATCTTAAACACCAATTGAGTGTCTAGCCTGATCATGCCCTTAAAAATAAATTATTATTATTAATAATGCATAAGTCTTTCTTATTAATCACATTGCTAAGATTTGTTCAAAGTTTCAAACTATCTAATATGATTCATCCTTAAAACAATAATTTAAAATAACAAAAAATTAAGTTCTAATATTAATATTATTTATTATCATCAAATTTAAAAAATATTTTATTTATTTAAAATATAAATTTCAAATATTATATATTTAAAAATATATACTATTACAATACATTGTAATTTCTTATCCATTTATTATTTTTATATAAAATAAATTTATAGAATACAATTATTTTTAAATAAATTTAAAATCCCATAATAAAATTGATTTCCAAAATTTATATATATTTCACATTTTAAAAACATAATTATATATAACTAAATACACATGCGCATACATACCCACAGACTTCCAATTCTGTTAAATAGAACTAAATATATCTCTCTGTTGCATTTTTCTTTTCATATATTAATTTTAGTATCATATGCATAATATATATAGAATTATTTTAATTTAATATTTATATTATAGAAAAGGTTTGTAAATTTAAATAAAAATAAATTTGAAATATAATAAATTGATTTGATTATAATTATTATTTTTATTTTTAATTGAATAAATATAATATTTTATTATTATTATTTGATTTAATGCTTTATCATAAAATATTTTCTATAATATATATAATTTGAATATATATTATTACACTGTTTAATAGTTGGATAGTGATGGATGTTAAAAATTCCAATGTGATTTTTTTTTTAAAAATTCTAGGAAAAATTTGACTATAATTAATATTATTAAAAAAAAAAATTGAACATAATTAATATTATTTTTTAATCTAATTTTAAATTTAAAAGATCATTAAGACATCATTGGTTTAACACTCCATTACACTATCTTCCAAAGTGTAAATCACCTCTCATATAAAAACTAATTTAAAAATCAATTTAAATTAATAAACATATATTTGAACATATCTATTTCTTTTAAAATCATCTCTCACACTTATATTAATTTTTGAAAGTTTTTACTATATTATTTTTTATGTTTTTAAGAAAAATAAAATAAAATTTTATATTCTATTTATATATAAATGGAATATGTCTCTTTTGTTATACTAAGAGAATCAAAGATGAAAAGCACTTTCTTTTGAATTGTTGGGCTCTTATTCACACTCACTCTCATTTCCAAAACATTTTCCCCATGCCAAACCTCCTCAACTTGTCACTTCCCAATTAACCACTTCTTTCTTAACGTTTGATAAAACAAATGGGATCGTAATTGTCTCCGTTAACCACCACCACCACCACCAAAACTCTTATTCATGTTCACTCTCATTTCCAAAATATTTTCCCCATGCCAAACCTCCTAGACTTGTCACTTCCCAATTAACCACTTCTTTCTCAAGGTCTGACAGATCAAATGAGATCATAATTTCCACCACCACCACCACCACCATACTTAGTTATAAAAAAATATATTAATAAATACAACATAAAAATGTGAGCAATGATAGTACCCATAAAGAACGATACTTTACAATTATAAAAAATATATTAATAATTCAAGGTTAAAATGTGATCAATGATAGGACCCATAAAGTGATTAATTTGATCTTTATACAAGTCCATTGGTTTCATGAGTAAAATAATTTAGTAAGGCCAAACCATAGGGGAAGATAAATAAACATTACCTCACCGTTATAAAAATATATTAAAAATGATAGTTTATAAAAACAAGAAGGGTTGCGGGCCAACAAGACCCTGTCGCCAACCAGATCTGTTGCACAACAATGGTTAATAGTCTAAGGAATATGGTTTATGGACTTAGTTGCAACATTAATCTAAGGAATATGGTTTATGGACTGAGTTGCAGCATTAGAGGATGACCCTTGACCTGAAAGTATAAAAGCGGACTACAACGAGTCAAACTCTTGACTTGAAAGTAGAAAAGTCGACTACAAAGAGTTAAATGCAAGAAGAGTTTCCCAACCATGGCCGCATAAAGAGTTGCCCAAGTCTAGATACCAGAGTCAGAATAGCTCAAACAGTGATGAAGACTTCAATGCCAAAGAAGTTGTGTTCTGTTATTTGTAGCTTCCTTACAAGACAGTTGCTTTAATTTGTTACAGCTTCTCTCTCTGTTGCTCAAGCTTGTGTGTTGGTTCACTATTTCACTACCTTTAGTTCAACTATGAACTTGTCATCCAATTTCTGGCTTGTCCATTGTCTATAGAGGTAGTGCATTCTTCTTGTTGCTTATTTTTTTTCTGTTGGAAAAACTTATTATGTTATCGTTAAGCCTAAAATACTTATGTTGCTATGTTATATTAAGTCCAAAAAAAACACAAATCCCGTTGTTCGGTCTATAACAATTTCAACATCAAGCACAAGGTAGCATATGGTGGGGACGAGTGCAGTATCTGCACCAGATGATCAAAAAATCATATGCAGTTGTTGCAATTCATGAATACCAAGATGAATGGAAATTCATAAATGGCCAGATCATACATCCCAAGCCACAATAAAAACATGAGTTCCTAGTAATCGTGAAGTTTTGTTCGATCCTGAGCTTCACGAGCTCGTAACCAAAATCTATAAGCTATCACAGTCCATAGTAATAACACCTACACATTGCAACATTTACTCACAAAAAAAATTTACTAGCTCAAAAATCTAATAGAAAAGATAGACCACAGAAAAACACAGTTAAAGAGACCATAAACTACTTGCAAGGCATGGTTTTATTGAATTATGAAAACTCGAGACAAGATAACCATGCAAGGTAAAATGGTAACTGTCTTGAAAACTGTAGCCACCAACCTTACTCCACTAACTGGAGGGGTTCGAGAATCCAAAATATAGTTACATCTTATAAGATATGAGAGGTAGTAGATGTACACGGACCCTGAAAGTATGATAAAATAAAACCCACAAATTTAATATGTATGGAAACTTATGCCAATACATGCTTTAAAAAGTATAGATAATACATGAAACATGAATTGTGGGTTGAATGCATGAGATTCAGAATTTAGTACAGAATTTGAGATTCCATTCGTTGGTCAAAGATTTCTGCGGACAAAGTAAGTATAACCTTTTTGGTTTTTCAAAAGCCAAAGTCAATGTTTTCAACTGAAGTCATATTTTTTTACAGTTGATATGCTTTAGTATGTCAGATTTTATAAGTAAAAAACTAAGCTATAAATTATCTGTCCACACCTTCTAACCATGATGCAAACCAGACATTTCCATGTTCATTGTTATTACATTTGTTTGTGGGGAAAAAGGTTTAGGTCACCAATCCAGCAAGAAGAGTAGCAACTAACATAATGCCATGCCACCATCTTCTAAATACTTCTACAAAATACAGGTGTAACGCATGAAGGTATCTATACAAATATTCTTAATCAACTATTGACAAGTTAATAAAATATAAGTCCCCGTGGGCCCACAATCTTAGCACTTGTCTGTCTTTCCATAACCCAACATGTAGGATGGACAACACCAGGAAACTTTATGCAGTGAAGCTTTCAACTGCCACCTCTACACCAGAAAACACGCGGGTGACCCCTACAATCTACCTATCCACCCCATATCTGGCCCCTCTGCATAATATTCATGGCCCCTCTAATCATGCCTGCAGAATCTGTAGAATGGATTATAGACCTAGCGAAAGGTAATGCGTATTTGTTTTCATTGTTTATTTGAGAGTGAAATCCAAGAATGGTCATGCTCAGCGAAGTGGTCTCTGGTTCTTCCTGAAATAACTGACTGAGAGGGCCAACCTTCACTATGGAACCTGCTTTACGAGAATCCCTATGCCCCGCCAAGTGCCCTTTAGTAAAGATAGGAAGGCAAGCACAAAAGTGTTGTGTAAGGGGTTCCTACTTCTGGCACATGATAAAAAAAGGATGCATGATTCAAATGGATCTTTGTTTAGAAGAGAGCTTTTACAAGGTGAAGCTAGTGGAAACTCCAGCATTACACAACTCAGACATCAACTTCAGTCATGACTTATCATTTTATCATTGTACGCATCCGTCTAGTGTCCAAAATGAATTCAGACTAAGATTTATTTTCCCGAATTCCTCAAGCTTCTTCAACACATGATAAAAAAAAGGCACAATTCAAGTTGATCTATGTTTAGAGAAAGCCTTTTACAAGGTGAAGGTAGCTGCAACTTCAACATTATACAACCAAACTTCGGTAAGGAATTATAATTGTACACTTTCACATTTTATGACTATACTCTAATCTATATAATCCCCTAGGCTGCGGGGGCTCAAATACATAATCCTTCCATCTGGGTTTATAACGTACAATTTTATTAAGTGAAATTGCTTTCGCACTAGCATTGAAACGTCCGCAGATGCACATTTGTAAAATAAAATATGATCAAAGGAGTAATTTTACTAAACAATAACCCTTACCTTTACGCTAACTGGATGATGCTGATGCACAAAGGAAGACGGTTCTCTAAAGCCAATCATATAAATCCCATAAATGTCAAGAAGTGCAATAGTAATTGTCAGGAAGTCCAACAGCTTGTGAGGAAGAAAGACTCCAATATCGTTTTTAAGGCAATACAACAATTTAGGAAATAATAAAAGAACACACCATTAATTATATAGCAGTTATATAATGTTCATCAGCTTAATATGTGTAGGCAGGAAATACAACAATTTAGGAAATAAGGAAAGAACACACCATTAATTATATAGTGGTTATATAGCATTCACTAGCTTAATATGTGCATGAAGTGTCACAGAAATATGATGTGTAGGCAGCGTTCACCAGCCTCATTATATGTAACAAGGAGATTACAGCAACAAGAAGATGCAGAAACACCAGCTTAATATGTGCAGGCAGGCAATAAAAAAATTACAACAATTTAGGAAATAAGGAAAGAACACACCATTAATTATATAGTTAATATGTGTAGGAAGTATCACATACCTACGATGTGCATTAGCGCTCACCGGCCTCATTATATGTAGCAAGGATGTGCAGCAACACTCACCAGCCTCATTATATGTAACAAGGAGATTACAACAACAAGAAGATGCAGAAACAAGGTCCTGACAACAATACCATGGAAGGGCAAGGGTTCGAAACTAGGGATGCCCTATTTTATTTCAAGAAAGCCTTCAATCATTTCTGCATTCATCCCAGGGCTCCGGTAAGTTTCCCCTACTACTCATGCCTTGGTGTTTTTGTAAGTTTGCATGCCTCTGTGTTTTTGTAAGCCTGTTGTAAGATGCCTCGATGTTTTTGTAAGCCTATTGCAAGGCAGTGTAGGTGACACCAACATGTGCATGGCGGTATATGTGGCAGTTTGCCAGAAACGTTGATTTGATGCTGCGAGAAACTTTGATTTGATGGGACTCGCATGTATAACACTATCAAACTTTGGCACTTGCATATATATCAGTCACATGTATAAGCATTTAATTTCTTCTACTAATTCTAGCATTATCTCAGCTATCATTTAAGTTTTCGAAAATATGAAACCAATTCATAATTAATTTATTTTTCTGCCTCCCCACCTCAGGAAGAGGCCAATAAGACGATAAATTAATGTCGGTTTAAAAACTTTGGTTATAGTTGATCAAAAATCACCAAATATTTAAAAAACTTTGGTTATAAGTGATGGACTTTGATTTAAAAAAGAGCATATACTAATGCTAACTTTGTCTAATCGATTACAATAGTCCCAACCATGCCAGCAGTCGGGACTATAACGCATAGTTTTATTAAGTGAAATTTCTTTCACACCAGCATTGAAATGTTCGCAGATGCACATTTGTAGAATAAAAGACAATCAAAGGTGTAATTTTACTAAATAATAACCCTTACCTTTACGCTAACTGGATGATGTTGATGCATGAAGGAAGATGGCTCTCTAGAGCCAATCATATAAATCCCATAATTGTCAGGAAGTGCAACAGTAATTGTCAGGAAGTCCAACCACTGGTGAGGAAGAAAGACTTCAATACCATTATTAAGGCAATACAACAATTTAGGAAATAAGAAAAGAAAACACCATAATATAGCTTTCACCAGCTTAATATGTGCAGGGAGGCAATACAGCAATTTAGGAAATAAGGAAAGAACACAGAATTAATTATATAGCGGTTATATAGCATTCACCATCTTAATATGTGCAGGCAGGCAATAAAGCAATTACAACAATTCAGGAAATAAGGAAAGAACACACCATTAATTATAGAGTTAATATGTGTAGGCAGTATCACATACCTACGATGTGCAACAGCGCTCACCGACCTCATTATATGTAACAAGGATGTGCAGCAACGCTAACCGTCCTCATTATATGTAAGAAGGATGTGCATCAACGCTTATTGTCCTCATTATATGTAACAAGAATATTACAACAAGAAGAAGATGCAAAAACAAGGTCCTGACAACAATACCGTGGAAGGGCAAGGGTTCGAAACTAGGGATGCCCAATTTCATTTTAAGAAAGCCTTCAAGCATTTCTGCATTCATCCCAGGGCTCCGGTAAGTTGCCCCTACTACTCATGCCTTGGTGTCTTGTAAGCCTGTTGCAAGGTAGTGTAGGTGACACCAACATGTGCATGGCGGTGTATGTGGCAGTTTGCCAAAAACTTTGATTTGATGCTGCGAGAAACTTTGATTTGATGGAACTCGCACATATATCACTTTCAAAATTTGGCACTCGTATATATAGCACTCGCATGTATAAGAATTTAATTTCTTCTACTAATGCTAGCATTAGCTCAGCTATCATTTAAGTTTTCAAAAATATGAAACAAATTCATAATTTGATCTATGTTTCCGCCTCCCCGCCTCGAGAAGAGGCCAATAAGACGGTAAATCAATGTCGATTTAAAAACTTTGATTATAGCTAATCAACAATCAACTTATATTTAAACAAATTTGGTTATAAGTGATGGATTTTGATTAACAAAAGAGCCTAGACTAATGTTAACTTCGTCTTATTGATTACAATAGTCCTAGCCATGCCTGCTGCCAAGACTAAAAACAATAATTTATAGTTATAAAAATATATTGAAAACAATAATTTGTATAAAATACGATACTTAGTGTAATAAAAAGTATATTAATAAATACAAGGTAAAAATGTGGGTAACGATAGTACCCATAAAGAATGATACTTTACAGTTATAAAAAAATATATTAATAATTCAAGGTTAAAAAATGATCAATGATAAGACCCATAAAGTGATTAATTTTATCTTTATACATGTCCATTGGTTTTATCAGTAAAATAATATTTCCCCATCTTTCACATGAGTTTTCACTAGTTTCAGTAAGGTTGAACCATGGAGGAGATCAATAAGTGAAATAAAATATATTTTTAAAATTAAATTAAAATAAAAGTTATAAAATTTATGTTTTATGATTATATTTTAGTTTTTATGAGTTTTTAGTGGATGTTAATCATCATTATCATTAAAATAATAACAATAATAATTTAATTAATTAATTTTATTCATTACATACAAATAAATAAATTATAAAAATTAAAATGTTCAAAAATAATATTTAACAATATGTTTTACTTTAAATTCTTTTAATAATTTTTTTATTATCAAAATAATTTAATAATAAGTATAATGTTGTTGTTTATTTTAGATGGTTGTTGGAGTATTCTTCTAATCTAGATAAATTCGCTACGATGACTACAATCAAAGGACTGACACGCATTAATTGTGTTCCAAACATATCAAGGATACTGAAATCAAAATCTTTGACAAAGATGTCATAATGAGGGTTCTTGTAGTGGTTTCTAAGTATTGTTAGTGTTTCAAAATTCATGTTTTTGTGATTCATAATGATGATGACAATTCTTCTGGATTAATCACAACATTGTTTTTGGGATAAACATTTCAAACCCTCAATTGTGGTTCATCATTAGGAAATTTCTAGTGTTCTTAAGCTTAAGACAATACAATGAAGTATTAACTTTATAACTTCTCCTGTATAGCATGTCTAAGCATTAAGGTCCATTTACAATGCATGGAATCTACTCCTAGTATTGATATCCCACTCAAAAGCCTTAAAATAACTCTTACAAAAATCACATGTGTTGGTTCAAGGATTGTTCAAGGCATTGAATCCCTTTTCCTTCTTTGACAGTGATTAAGGTTTTGCAACCCATTCTTAATGTATAAACTCTTGTAATGGTGCCCATGTATTAATATATTTTAAATACCCCATATTAAGGGATTTTGTTGTGGTTTGCAAGTGCTTTGCATGGTCATTGAGCCTAATAAGTGATGTTCATGTCCCAATTCCTCTAACCTAACCATTATACTTAAGCTTACCAAGTTTCATTTATGGATTGATCCCCTTGTCCTATAACTAATGACATTCATATTTGAGAGCATTTTTTATTACATAAAATATATTTTTGTCACCCATATCCTACTTGGATGATAAGAAACCCTATCCATCAACCTAAGAAGCATTCCTAATGTAAGGCTATGTCATATATTTTTTTCTAAGGCATGTATTATGGCCTAGTAATCATGCATTTATCCATATAGTATGTGAGAGACTCCCTATAAGGTCTAATGTCAAGGTTTGAGGTTTCTTTGACATTATAGGTTGAGACGTTTCATGGGTTGTAGGTGTATTTCATGGTACTCAAGCATGAGAAACGTTTTTTAAGAACCAATGCCATTGTTTCCCAAACCTAATCTTGGATAGATCTTGAGATCCATTCTTGGTTCAAAACTACCATAGTATTGATTTAGATTCATACATTTTTCTATATATCTAGAATAATTTTTTATAATGGTACATTGGGCCATTACACCAAACAATTCTAAAGGAAGTAATTTGTAGCAAAAGTTGATGTAAATAAGTGCAAAGTGCAAATATTCATCATGATAGATGAAATGTATCCACATCTCATGGTATCTTCTCCACTCATTTTCCATAGAAACAATATAAAATACAATGAGCTTATTGAACCTTATATTTAGGTTATGTGTTCTATGTTGTGTCTACGATCTCTTCTCCCCCTACCACTATTATCTATATGGTTTCTCTAACTAAATATGACCAATTAGCCATAAATGAATCTAGTAATTTAATCTTCGAAATAATATTAACACCTAAGATCGTATAATTTATTGGTCTAGATATACTATGAGTTTAATAATAATAGTCATATAATTAAAAATATTATCATAATTGTCAAAATAAGATCCATCATTACTAAAAAATATTATTTTAATCTAAAAACTTCTACTATTGAATATACATGTAATGAGAAGAAATAATATATTTGAGTATGTAGTGGGAAAAATGTTACTAATTAATTTAATTTACTAGCTTCTCCATTCAAACAACATTTCAAACTAACTTGCACTATGCCTACTTATGTCTAGGATATTTAAGCATAGAAATTACCTTACTTCCAAGTGGTCCTCAATAACATATTCCTAAATTATTTTTTATAATAGTATATCCCATGTTACCTCACTCTGCTCTCATTGAGTATCTTAATGCGAGGGGAAAATGTGCAATAGCACCCCTTCATTTGAATTTTGTGGCTTCAAGGAAAAACTCAATCTAGAAGGTGGGTAGCCCCACTTGTACTAAAGTGTCTTGAACAATATTATCATAGTACAAAAACATTTTTCAATGAATATATAGCTAAATTTATTTCAATGGATTTTTGGTGCATGGTGTTTCCATTTTAATTCATTTAAAGTAGAATAATAAGGATTTGCACGGTGGTTTTAGTGGTGGCCAAAAGGTCAAATAGCATGGGGCTCTATTTTTTTTCAACCATTGGAATGACATCATAAACAATGGGTACCATGATCTAAATATTATTGACAAATTAATGAAATAAATGAAGAATTATGAGTGAAGAACAAGGGTAAACTACTTTCCTATCACATTCCTTAAACAAAATAACCACGGAAAAGACAAGTATTGATGCTTTCATTCATTTAATATTTAGTGAGATAGAGATTGAAGAAGGAACATTGATATGCTACCTAAATATATTATTTCACTAATGTAAGTAGAATTAATTTTTATTATGAGGTAAACTCAATAATTTGTTTATAATAGCGATAACTACAAGTGTGAGAACTATAAAAATGTTATTTTTGAAATAACCATTTATTTGAGACCATCATTATAGAAAAGAGAATAATAAAATATTAGTATTGATCATGGTTGTTTCCCTTACCATATCTATTCCTTACACAATTCTTTCAAAGAAAAGGATATGGAAGAAAGATAATGATGTTTTAGGTACATATTTAGTGTCTAATATCGTGTGTCCTCTTTGCTAGATTTCACTTTATTCGGCTACTAATTCCAATATCATAATAATATTAGAGTGTATTTTAAGTCTTGAATATATTTTTAAAATGAAAATAACTTTAAAAATATCAAAAGCACCCTTCCAACTTAATTCCTTTAACCTAAAATTTTTAAATTTTGAAAATATACATTAAAACTATTAAACATATATTAAAACACAATTATATTAATCTAAATTTTACAACTTATAAATACAATTCTATTATATTAAATTATTAATTGATTCTTTTCTAATACTTATCCCCTCTTTCCAATAATTAAAAAGCCAAAATAACTAACCATCATTATAAACACAATTCTATTACATTAAATTATTGTTCATTATTTTTCCCTAATACTCAGCTCCCTTCCCAATAATGGAGGAGCCAATTCCCTTTTTAGTATATACTCAACACAATCTTGATGTAATTGTATTTATATTATCTGCTTCTTTGAACTCCTTTGGACATGTCAATGTTAAAAGCATTATAGAAAATAAAGTGGGTTTATTCGTATAAAACAAAGAGAGGAATAATGAAATTGGCTAATTTTGTGATAATTAATTTTTTTATTTATAATTTTTTAATATATTATAAATAAAAAATTAAAGATGAGAATGAAAACAAAATATTATGGAATGTTTAACTGAAAATAGGGAAAACATTATTTAATAGGAGGTCAAGTTTCGCGAAATCCTGAATATGCAATAATATTTTCGAAGGTAAATGTACAAACACTCCAAGAAAATTAATTTTAAAAATTCGAGGTAGAGAAATTACGGTAAATTCACATATCTTATTGCAGAATGTGCTTTTAAAAATAATATCCAACTAAAAAATCAAAGTGCATTTGCAGTGTCGAAGAAGTCAAAGTGCTTTTAAAATTATTATTTAACTTCAAAATCAAATTGCTTTACAAGGGAGAAAAAAGTCAAACTGCTTCAAAATTACCTTTGAAAACCAACATCTCTTCGATAAAATATTGATATCTTCTAATACATGGCTACGCTAAATAAGATAATTACACTAAATTGGCAAACTCATGCATTAAAATAAGATAAACACAGTAAAATAGCAAACTCATGCATTAAAAGAGATTATTGAAACATTGTTTAAGATAAAAATCAATTGGATAATTTTTGCAATAGAATCATTGACATTATAATGATGTTTTCTTGGTTTGGTTCTGCAAAAGGAAAAGCAAAACACAGAGGATTGATAAGTGTGAAGACTATTTTAAAGAACGAATCATTTCTAAAGAGTGATGTTTAGAATTTAGAATTGAATATTTCAAGAAGATGTCTCGATAAGTTCCTTTTGCAAAACACAGAGGATTGATAAGTGTGAAGACTATTTTAAAGAACGAATCATTTCTAAAGAGTGATGTTTAGAATTTAGAATTGAATATTTCAAGAAGATGTCTCGATAAGTTTTTTATTAATGATAAATATTGATTAAAATTTATTTATTTATAATAAATTAATAAATAAAGTTAAATAATAATAATGGAAAAAAATAAATAGATTTTATATGTTAATATTTATTTTTTATTTTTTATATGGGCTGATGACCGAGAAGACAAATAAGAGGGTGGTATGGTTGTGATTTCATCGGAGCAATAATTGGAAGGTATGTGCTATGTGACCTCTTCTATGCGTGACAGTTCTTTTTCATTTCCTCACAGCTTATGATTAAATACTTCTAATTTTGGATTACCAACATTAAATGTAACTTTACTATGTAATATATTATTTTATTATAAACTATATATATAATGTTAATGGTGCATTAAATTGTTTTTTTTTTTTTTTGTATTTTAGAAGTAAGACTATTGATGTAATAAAATGTTCTTGATAAATGTATTAAGGTAGATGAGTTTTACGGAAATGGTTATGGGATTTGAAATTTAGAGTAAAGTTAGGGAAATTATGGGAACATGGAATTTAGGTTTAGGGTAGTTGGTTTATTTGTTATGAGTATGGATTAAAAGTGTGGTTATATGGCTATAGGGTATGGGGGTGGAGGAGAAGGTTAGGAGCATATGGTTAAGGGTATGAGTTAAGGTATGTAGTTATTTTTGATAAGAGTCTTGAGTATGTAGTTGGGTCAGGGTGAGGATTAAGATATGGATTGGGGGTATTTGAGATTTCAAGTATGATTAAGGATACATATGAATTTTAAGGTTAGGGTTAGGTGGTTTTTGTTAAGGGTATGAGTTAAATGTATTGTACAAGGGTTGTAGGAATGACATTGAAGGTATAGGGATTATAAGCAATGGGGTTGGAGGAAATGGATAGAGGGTATTGGGTTAGGAGTAGAGTTTAAGATATGCAATTATTCTTAGTTGTCGGTAGATGATATGTAGTTGGGGTAGGGTTAAGGATAAGCTAGAGATTAGGGGTATTCAATTAGAGACATTTTTATGTTGAAATACAAAATAATTTCTAGATTAAAAGAGAATATATAAATTTACATTTAAATTCAAATATGAAACAATTTTATTTTTTGTTATTAGATGCATATATAATTGGAAGTATCTTCCCAACCTAATATATATGTATATATATTTTCTGTATTCTTTTATGGGAACTAGTAAAATATATAACTCAATTGTCTTGTACTAGTCTTGCTAAATATAATGTCAATTTCTTTCATTATCACTATAGCTACTAAGTACACGAGTACATCACTTTATGGTTAATATGAATACTAACTCCTTAATATGAATACAAACTAATCAGAAAATTGAACTAAAAATCTCAATATATTTTACATACTACTTTACATAACATACTTTTCCAAATAACCTATATCCCAAACTCAAAACCTATTTTTAAAAATGATATTAAATAACTCTTTAATATAAATAAAAACTAATTGGAAAATTGAACTAAAAATCTCAATATATTTTACATACTACTTTACATAACATACTTTTCCAAATAACCTATATCCGAAAACTCAAAACCTATTTTTAAAAATGATATTAAATGACTCTACTTAATTATTATCTCGATATGTTAAGAGCCTTTAAACTTTCAATTTTACAATAATGATTTATGACCCACCAACACAAATTGAACATGAATACATCTTGAAAAATCTAAGTCACTGGCCATTGAATTAAATCAAATAGAACATTCTTAACACTCCAAGAACGACTTCGAAAGAATCAAATCATATCCAATTACGATAAAGCGTTTCCAATAATGCGTAGACCATTGAGTTCAATTATGATAAAGCGTTTCCAATAATGTGTAGACCATTGTAGAAATATGAACTCAAGACCGAGTATATCGAGATTTGAGGATACATATTTGCAACATGTCAATGCTTTTCTTTAGGGTTTTGAAAACTTTTTGACTTCTCAAAAGATTATATCACCTGCACTAAATGTAATTATGTGCTTGTATTATTTTTACGTCGGAGGCGTTTTCTTTGCGGGCTTGGGGTGAGCAAACACTGTTCACCCTAGCCAATGAAAAACAGTTTTCTATCGCGCATGGAACCAATTCGATTTTGCCACGTGTATGCTTGTTTAATGGCTGGTGGCTGCCTTTATCAGCGGTTCTGCGCGTTCGTGCCTACTGTCAACCCTGCGCAGGCTGAGCGTCCTGGGAAGGGATTCAAGCGGGATGCTAACTTGCGGATGCATATGCGAGGCCATGGTGATGAATACAAGACCCCATCAGCTCTGGCTACCTAGCCGCGGTTTGCGACTGTCCCTCACTAATACGGGCCTCGATCTTCCATCCCATGCTACCACGACCCTCTTCTCAGCCGAGATGGCCTCTCTAGCCACTACAAAACAAATAGTGACAACGAGTGTTGCCTCGATTATATCTCAGTTAATGGTGGCTGTTGGTGATATGCTCCCTTTGTCTCAACAACCAGGTTTGAATCTATCTTCTATGACAACTGCTGGAGATCTCCAGCTGGGTCATCTTTTGCGGTATGGTCTTGGTTTGGGATTGAATGCTTTTCAGAAAAATGATGCTGGAAACTCAGAAATAGGCCCAGTGAATGGTCCTGGAGGTGCAAACAATATCTTCAGTCTTGAAGGTGGTTCGGGAGGGTCAAGTATGGGGGGTCTTGCAACATCACATACTGTACAACCTCAGAATCCTCTTGGAACATCCAACTCTACACATCTATTAATGTCGGTTCTAGTGATGATAAGGTGCTTGGGGGAGTTTCAGGGGCGAACGATTGTGATAATGGAAATGGGATAGCAAATAAGGCTGGAGATTCATTGTTTGCATCGCAACGTTCAGGAGGACCTGGGTCAGGAGATGACAATGATTTTAGTGGGAATGGAAGGGATGAAGATGATGATGGAGAGGGAGAAAGTCTTTCTCCTGGATCTTATGACATCGTGGAGATGGATGCAGTTGAGATTCTAGCAGAACACACACACTTATGTGAAATATGTGGGAAGGGATTCAAGCGGGATGCTAACTTGCGGATGCATATGTGAGGCCATGGTGATGAATACAAGACCCTAGCAGCTCTGGCTAGGCCTAACAAAGCTCAAGATTCAGCTCCTGCCAAGGAAAGGAGGTATTCTTGCCCATTTGTAGGATGCAAGCGGAATAAGAAGCACAATAAATTTCAACCCCTAAAAACAATGCTCTGTGTCAAAAATCATTATAGAAGAAGTCATTTTCCTAAGATGTACACATCTAATAGATGCAAGAATAAGAAATTTTCTGTTGTAACAGATCTAAAAACCCATGAAAAACACTATGGTCGAGATAAATGGCAGTGTTCCTGTGGCACCACATTCTCCAGAAAGGACAAGCTCTTTGGACATATTTCCCTATTTCAAGGCCACATGCCTGTATCTTCTCCCAATGAAATAGAAGGGGCTACTCCACAAGATCAAGTAGTAAATGATGGAGGAGCACCCAACATTGGTAATTCAGTATCAGGCTTTGCAAATGCCTGTGGTAATGTTTCAGGGATTCTGGCGGGTACGGAAGTTGTTGGATCCATTCACAGTAACAGTGACACCCCTTCAATTGGCCCAGGAGCAAATGGCACAATACTGGAATCAAGTAATGATGCCATTCGTAGTCAGATAGGTCTTAAAAATATTGGCTTCTCAGAGGATGGCAATTCACATAGTCTGGGAGTGGATTCTTCAAACCAAATGTCTGGGTTTCCTCAAGCATTTACGTTCCAAAGCCTGCTTTCCAACAATTTCCTTCAACAAGGTAGAGGAAATTAGAAATCCAATCTGCGGCAAATTGCAATTAATGCTATAGCAATTTTTGGAGTAGATTGGGTCATGACTACCGTTAACTCTTCTGAAGTTCTGCAGTTGTTGGTAAAGATGGGGCATAGATCGGAGGGATTGGGTTCAATGCTCAGAACGTCCAAGAAAGTTAATTAATAGGAGAGAGCAAAAAGACAATCGGGTTTTCTTTAGTGCGTGGAAAGGGAAAATTGAAAAAGAAGACAGAATTCTGTAACAAATGAAGCTTTCAACTGACTTTTCTTTCCTCTCCTATTCTTTCACATTTTGGTCTGCAAGTAAGAGACACTAGTCTCAAATCAATATGTGCCCAAACATTTCTCAGCTTTGTTGGGTAAATATGAAGCGTAGATCAGAGGGATTGGGTTCTATGCTCACTATGTCCAAAGACTTGCATCTTGTTTTCTTGAGTGCTAAAAAGGAAATGAAAAAAAAAAAGACAGAATTCTATAACTATAAATAAAGCTTCGGCCAACTTTGTTTTCCTTCGTGTTTTTCACATCTTGGTCTGTAGGTAAGAGATAATAAGTTGAAAATCAAGACGAAAATATTTTTGTGCCAGAATATTTCTTAGCTTTGTTGAGCATGCTGGGAACAGCAAGTGGATACAACCTTATATAGGAACATGACAGAGAGTGGTCAAGATGTTTCTGATTCTATGATATCTTGTGTAAATTATTATAGAGATAATTGGTTGTAATATTGGTGGTCAGGAGTCAGAACCCTACACAGAGCTATGTTATTTTTGTCAACTGGCTGTTGTTTGCAGAATGACATCTGCAAAAAAGCTTCATTGATAAGATGTTCTTATGTAATGAGTAGAGAATGGTTGATCTGGCCAGACCTGTATGTTAACTTTAACGTTAAATTTAACTGTGCAGACTACAGACAGGCAAATGATAAAATCCCTATCTAATTAAGTACAATAGTTTGATTCTATTCTGATAAATTAGTGGCTATTTTTTAATACACTGTGTTCTTAGACAGGCTTGTGTTTCCTATGTAACTGTTTATCTTAAATTCTCTCCGATTCTTTTAGTAGTCTCTTTAGCTTACTGTGCATGCAAATGCAACTAACTGTATTTTAGGCACATAAACTTAGCGACTTGACATTACTCACTCATCTCAGCTGGTGGTAACTCGTAAAGGAATAAGAAAGCTCTCCAGGTCGATTAATTCACTATCAACATGTGCAATGACCCCAGATTGCGATCTTGATTTGTGTAACCTAAGAAGGGTTTCTGTGGCGAGAAAAACCATTCCCAATGAACCTCTTGATGATACCGATCTCGTCAAATTGAAAACTGATAAAGGATCTGCAGAATCTCTTCTCAACTAGCTAGGGTGGATGATTGTCCTAAACCAGTTTTCCATCCAAGGGTTTTCCTCCCATGAAGAAATAAGCAAGAATAAGCATTAAGCTGTGTAATCCAATCTTCAGTAGAAAAAATTCTTCCAGGAAAAAATAAGCACTAAGCTGCCCAATCCAATATCCGGAGAAAAAAAATAGAAAAAAATGAAAAATGAGAGAGACATCAATTTCTGCTCTGTTAATTCCATTTTTCCAATTTCTCTCATTTTCTCCAATTTGAATTTATTCCCTTTTCCTTTTAATTTTTATTTGTTTTTCTAATGTTTTTCATCACTTGTATTGTCATTGGCTTTTCTAATGTTTTTCATCACTTTTATTGTCACTATGTAATGTCACTTTATAAAGATTTATAAAGTCATCATGACCTCTCACATTTTTACGCCGGAGGCGTTTTCTTTGCGGGCTTGAGGTGAGCAAACACTGTTCACCCCAGCCAATGAGAAACAGTTTTCCTATCGCGCATGGAACCAATTAGATTTTTCCACGTGTACGGGGTCTAAGCACTGGTTCTGTGCGCGCTCGTTAACAATGATCGATTCGCGGAAGAGACGTTGAGGGCGATATCAGTGATCCGGTTGAGCTAATGACTTCGGCTGCGCGCTCAAGGTCCCATGCCATCCTCCTGCACTCTCTGTTCATTAAGCAAAACGAGAAACTTCCAGGATGTGGATATCATGCCCGGGGGATCCATCAGCCTGGGGGACGTTCTGCGCCATGGATGCGATCAAGGCGATCCCGTGTTCAACAGCCGCAATGGTATTTTCAATGGGAGCATTGACGACCAGGCACCCAAACTTAGTGGCTTCCTGCAGATCGACATTGTCTATACCCACACCCGCTCTTCCGACAACCTTGAGCCTCCCGCGAGAGCGTCGCAAAGCAAGATCTTTGTGCAGAGTTCCTCCTGCGATAAATTGTAGGACCAATCCACATTGGGCTACTTCGAAGCAGCTCCAGCTTGCCTTCCCCCAACTTCTCGGCCACCAAAACTGTCGGCTTCACCTGCGCATCAGAAGAGATGGCCTGCGAGGACAGACTTTTGAAACGGGAAACATTTTCACAAGGTATTAACGATGTGCTTTGCAGGGTTTACCCTAGGAACGCAAAGGAAAGGCGACGAGGAAATTGCAGAGTTGATTTGGGAGAATACGACATGTGGTAGCACCTCTAAACTCAAATAAATTCGTGCAAACTCATTTGGCAGCATCCACTGTAGAGGAGGTGCCGCCACATACCCTTGGAAAGTTAATTAACGCGCCAGACTCAACACTGTTATTCGACTCAATTGAGTTAAGGGTGTAATTAACCTTCAGAAACTGAAGGAGGATTCCCCTTTGTGAAGTGTCGGGTTGTACATGCTGCGGAGAATTTCTTTAATTTCTTTCTGGATAGAATCTCAAGGAAGGTCGAAGAGAATCGCTATGGGATTCACGAAACGCAACAAAAATCCCCTATTTGCGTTAACTCTGCATAAAAGCTCCTGTGGAGCTAATTCTGCTTCCTCGTTGAATCCGATCAGTTGATCTATGGATGTCAGCTTACAGTGGTAAAAGGAACTCCCTACCTTCGATGTGTTAACCGGGAATTATTGCCAGTGGTAGCCCAAGCACTGCAGAAATTGCGACTTTAATCTGAGTGAGGTACCGATGAGAGCGATGAGGTTTTGTTGTGGAAGACGCACAAACCCAGAATGTATTGATCGCGCAGGTGTATTGAATTAGTGTTGGAAGTGTTATTACGAACGCTGAGATCGAACTGTGCAATAAACCATAGGCGGAACCTTGAGGTACCGAGTGGGACCTTGTGTAAAGAGTGATGACAGTTTTTGGAGTCGAAAGGCGGTTTTCGCACAAGTCATACGAGAGTGAGCGGTTTTTGTAAAACAAACGCAATACACCCCTGTGCTTGACACGTAAGCCTAGCGTGGTTTCGTAAAACAACAAATTTCGCGTCCGTCGGAGCCCTTAAAGCTCGGACCAAGAAATTTTGCGATATTCGCTTGCAGTCGTCCAATCAAAGGTGGAAGAGCGACATACGCCGGATCGTCGGATTTGTTCGATTTTTAAACCCATGTGTGTTGTAGTTGGCTTTGGGCCTGGACATATGGTGTTCAATTGCTATAGCGAATCGAGCCCTTGTACATGGTATGTTTTTCAGGTTTTTGATACTTTCTTGGTTTCAGGCGATGACTCATGGGTTTCAGAGTTATCCTTTTTCAGGGTTTTAAGCAGCTTACTAACTGTGTGCATACCTTGACAACACAAAAAAAAATAAAAATATGTTTGACAGTTTAAAATCCAATATTCCATATCATCACAAACTTTTTATTTTCATTAAATTACTTCCCTTACATATCTACCACCCCAGCGTTCCTTTGCGCCTCTTGGTGCAATTGCTAGTCTACATTTTCCTCTCATAGCTCTGATAACAGACTAGCATTCCATGATGTTCTTAAATAAATACATCACTTCGCCAAATCATTTGTGTAGGACGTCGATGAATGAACCAGAATATCATCCCCCTTTCCCATGCACGCTTATCTTTCCCTCGTCAAGTCAATTGGCCCATCTTCACTCATTCCCATGTACGAATGCACCAAGAACTCATGGAAGAATTTCCCCACTTTCTCCGCCTTTCTTAGCACATACGCCAATTTTCACTATCTAAGCATCACTGGTCTATCATGGTTGCGAACCAATTTGCTAATCCATTGTTCAACTTATTTGGATTATAGATTTCAAAGAATATTTCAAATTCCAATGAATATTTATTTCAATATATTCTCTAAATTTACAATGAAAACAATGGTAATATATAATGATTAAGACATCATTATTATAAAAAAAAAATTGATAGTTTTAAATTATATATATATATATAATTTTAAATTAATTGAAATAAAAATTTAATAAAGTGAATTGGTTGAAAGTAAAATTTTATAAAATAAATTATTTACAAAATATTTTTATTTTGAAATGAGTGATGGTTTTTTGGTAAATGATATTTATAAATCATGGTATTGGACCATGGTGTTGAAGTCTATTTACAAGTTAACAATATCCATGATAAAATGGTGTAAATATCCATGGTTGATTTTATAGAATATTTTGATTTGGAAATGAGTTATGGTTTTTGAGCATGTTAATTTCTTCATTTGAGTTGAATTTTCAAACTAAATCTTTTGGGCTGAATTTTCAAAAGAATTTTTTTGGGTTGAATTTTCAAAGAATTCTTTTTTGGCATAATTTTTAAAGTTTTTTTTTATAGAGTAAGTGTTTTGAGCTCAACTAAATCTTTTGAGATGATTTTTTAAAGTGAGTTTTTGTCTAAATTTTTAAAATAAGATTTTTTTTTTCAGGATTTTGAAGGATATTAATTGAGCTTCATTTTTAAAAGACATTTTTTTAAAGGAATTTTTAAAGATTTTTTTTATTTTTTTATTTTTTATTTTTATTTTTCTAAGTGATTTGCTCTAAATTAATTCTTTTGTGCAGAATTTTTAAAGTGAGTGTGTGTGTGTGTGTGTGTTTTAAGCATTTTGTGATGATTTTTTCAAGTGAATTTTTGTCTAAATTTTTAAAGTAACTTTTTTTTTTGCAGGGTTTTGAAGGAAAGTTTTTTAGCTTCATTTTTAAAAGATATTTTTTAAGTGTACTTTTTGAAGTGATTTTTTTTAAAGTAATTGTTTTGGGTTTAAGTAAGTCTTTTGTGCTGAATTTTAAAGCTGTTTTTTTTTCTTTTTCTTTTTTTAATTAAGACTTTTGTAATGAATTTTTAAAGTGAGTTTTTGTCTAAATTTTGACAGTGATTTTTTTTGCGGGATTTTGAAGGAAAGTTTTTGAGTTTAATACTAAATTATCATGGGAAATCAAAGAAATTGCAAGAGGAAATATGATCGAACAAGAAGCCTTGAGGTTCGTAGAGAATAAGGAAGAGAATGTCACAAAAAAAAGGAAAGACCCCCAAATATTGAAAGGGAATCAACTTCGACTAGAATGTAAATATTATAAATGATATTTAAAATTTAACTAGTGTATTGTGCAACTTAATTTTTATTTGATGGAATAATTTGAATAATATTTTGCAATGTAAACAAAGAGAGATATTCCTCATAACATTGATGATGAGATAGAAAACGTTGAAAGACAAAGTGAAAAAGACAATGAACCAATGATTGAAGATGTTGGAAGAAATTCAAGTGAAGAAATTGAATCACCGGGTATGTACGTATATGTCATGTGTATTATTGAAATTATACATATTTATTAATTTTTCAATTTCATTCAAACTCTATTTTTTAATTTAATTATTTATTGAATATTTAAACCCATCTTTTACATTTAATTCTCATATGTGTACATATGAAATCAATATTGATGATGAGATGTAAGATACATATGGAGGTAAAAAGGTTGACCATGTTATACGATATCATGTTGAGTGCATTATTGATATGTTCTTCAAAGATGAAAATGTGGGAGTTCAAAACCAAATTTTGAGAAATCTCTTAACATAAAAGAAATTAAAATAAGCTACAACTTTATTGGAAATTCAAAAATCAACGAAAGATAAAAATAATAAATAATAAATATAAATAATACTCTAAAATCAAATGAAATATATAGAAAAAATTTATTCTCAATTACTTTAAAAAAAAATAAAGTAACCTCTCAATACACTAAACTCCATTACAAAATACTCTAATGTAAATAAGATACATTAGATCTTATCTCTATTCGTAGCTATCTTACACCTATTAACTATAGATTCAACCTTCTTTAATAATAATAAATTACATTCATTCCATATTAACTAATTAATAAACCTTTTTTATTATTTTAAATAAATACCATAATTATATCATTACCATTTTAGTGGATCCTTCCCCTCTTAATTCCTTTCCTCAAATGACCTCAAATATTGAACATAATTTCCTTTGTGCCATACTATTATACAAGTGCCATTGGAGAGTTGAGTGTTTAAGGTACTCGGATAATGTAAATAAGAATCGATCTCTCGTCCGTAGCTATCTACACTTCCTATAGATTTGATCTTATTTAATAATATTAAACTACATTCACTCCATATTAACTAACTAATAAACATTCATTCCATATTAACTAACTAATAAACATTTTTTATTATATTAAATGAATACCATACCTATACCATTATTATATCATTATCATTTTAGTAGATCCTTCCCCTCTCCATTCCTTTCCTTAAATGTTTTAGTAGATCCTTCCCCTCTCCATTCCTTTCCTTAAATTACCTCAAACATTGAACATAGTTTCATTTGTGCCATACTATTACACAAGTGCCATTAGAGAGTTTAAGGTACTCGGATAAATTTTTATTGATATATCTATGTTAGTCACATGCTCACATATTATGTAACAGGCATTATCATTTAGATTAAGACGGTTCACATTAATTCCATATAATATATTAACTTGCCAATAATGTTAATATTAAGGGGTGTATTGATTTTTTTTAAATTATTGTATTAAGGTATATGGGTTTTATGAAAATGGTTATGGGATTTTACATTTAGATCAAGGGTAAGAAGATTTTGAATTTAGGTAGGTATTTTATTTAAATTAGGTGTAGAATAAATGTGGGTATAAGGTTGGAGGACAAGGTTAGAGTTATAAGCTTAAGGGAAGGGCTTAAGGTATGTAGTTATTTCTTTAGGAATTTAGGGATATGCAATTAAGTTAGGTTAAGGGGTAAAGTAAGAATTGGGTGTATTCGATATTTTAGTTATAGTTAAGGAGATAGGATATTCAAAGTTAGGGTTGGGTGTTTTTTGTTAGCCGTACTAGATGACACACAATTATAAGGAATGGGGTTGGAGGTATTTGAGTTATAAGGAACAATGTTATTAGTGGCATTAGGTTATGAGTAGGGATTAAGGTATGCACTTATTTTTAGTTGGAGTTAGGGGATATGTAGTTGGGTTAGAGTTAATTTGAAAGTAACGATTAGAAGTATTCACTTAGAAGTATTTTCATAAAAATTAGGAGCATTCACTTAGAAGTATTTCCATATAGATACACAAATTAATTTATAATTTGAAAGAAAATATATAAAATTACATTTAAACCTTTTTTTTTTTTCCTTTTTCTTATTAAATGAACATATGATTGGGATATGTTTAACAATCTACTTTCTTTATATAATATATTATATTGTTTTTTTCTATATTGTTTTTTATTGTTATCTAGTAAAAACTATAACTCACTCTCACTATAACTACTAAATGCATCACACGCAAATTAACTTTAAAATTAAACTTAGAAACCTCATATTATTTTACACATTATTTATATAACGTACTTAGTCAAATAAATGATACCCAAAACTTATAATATATTATTACATTAAAGTACGAATAAAATTATCACATTATGTAACTACCTATGTAGCGGGAGCCTTTGACCTTGCGGTTCAAAGCATGCAAATTTTACAACGTGATTACATCGTTGTCTTATGACCCACCGCACATAATGAACGTGATTACATATGGAAACTCGTAGTCTAGCAGTCTTTTGGTTTAGAATTCGGTAAAGATTTTGAAAAAAGTTGACAAAGATTTTATCATAATTTTGTTTACAGTTGTTAAACTTTAGTATTTTGAGTGTATTAAGGGTTTTTGATAGTGCTGAATCCATTTTCACTATTAAAATAGATTCCAAACACTCCAACTACTGATTTTTTTAATTTTAATTGACCAAATTCCAAAAAAAGAAACAACCGTCCAAGTACAACTTCAAAATTAAATCATAAAGAACGTGCTTAATCATATCCAATAGCTTCGATAGAATCGAATCATATCCAATTACGATAAAGCGCTAAAGAGTTTCCCATAATGCGAAGACCGTTCAAGAAATTTGAAGCAGAGCGATTACATCGAGACTCCAGCATAACAAATTTCCCCGGTTTTCATCAAAATCTGCCAGGAAAAACTTACTTTTGGGAAAATCTCACACGTTTAGACTATGGTAGATGACTGAACGCAAACCTATTCCATGGAAATTCCGGGATAGATATGTGCACTATGTCACTGTTTTGCTGTAAGATTTTGAAAACTTTTGACTTCAAAGAAGATTTGCTGAGATGCAATGAATGTAAATAAGTGCTCGTATTCTCCTTTACATTTTCCTCTCATGACCTCTGATGACAGACGGGTCTTCATGATCTTGTTAGAGAATTGCGTCACTTCACCACTTTCTTGCTTTTCATCAAACAAATGAATCAAAAACACCTTTAAGAATTGTCTCCACTTTCCCCTGTGCGCCTATCTTTCCCTCGTCAAGTCAATAGGTGCGCATTCGCTCTCTCCGCATCCTTTCTGTATATCGTGACTTCCATACAATTTGCCAACTCACTCCATTATACGTTTGAATCAAGAACTTGTTGAAGAATTTCCCCACTTTCTCCGCGTTTCTTAGGGCATACGCCCGTTTTCCCTTTATTTGCATTCTTTGTCAATCATGGCGGCCAACCAACTGAAAAATCAGTTGGATTCCGGTCTCCGGACCAACTTCTTAAGCTAATTTACTACTACCAACTTCTTAACTACGTATTTTGATACTCCGAGAATATCTCAAAAGCTGATGAGCATTTATTCATCTAATTTTGAGATATTTATTTTTAATATATGTCTCTCTTCCACTTTTCCAAGTAACTCCACTATACATCCATTTCTCTGGCTTTGAATATTTTTGAATCGCACACTGGAGCTTGAATGTTAAGGTAGAAAGTTGCCTAATTGACTCCCACAATAAAATTCTCCCCATAAATTTACTAAACTTTATATAAATATTAATTTATCAACACCATATATATCACTGAAAGGCCTTAAGCTTTGAAGAACGTTAGAAATGGATCAGAGAGGTATTGTTCTCTTTGTGTTCTTTGAGTTTATGGCGGTATATGTGGCTACAGATGGCATGTTGGATTCCATCCAGTCTGTAACACGCCTAGAAACCATCTCGTCTAGGCGAAACTGCCTGGACTTCTAATGGAGTTCTAGAATCTTCCAGCTCTGAAGGTCGTCGGGTATAGCATTGGCACTTGTAGGTACGTCGACCCGAAGTGCACTGTTGAATATGATAAAAGGGTCGCCTAGATCTTAGTGGAAGTGTCATTCTCGGGTGGTCTACCTGCAAAGGTGGATTTGGAATGGGAGGGCCACGTCCATCAACCGATACTGGACTACTCGCAGACTCCATTTAGATGCCACTTATGCCACGTGACAGGACACCTAATGCGTCACTGTGCTCGCTATAAATTTTCCTGCCAGCAGGGAGATGAACCGAAGATATCCGAAGCAGAGATGCACTTTCTCCCGAAGCACCATCTGGACCAAATGTCGGGGCTTCCTTCTTTTTCAGGTAAGTCAGTACTGGTTTCTAATCCAGCCAGTGATATTCAATTTTCCACTTCTGGTTTTTCTGGACTCTGGGAATATGAATGAAGCTACTGGTCATGTATCTATTCGGTCTGCGTCAGTTGGGAATCCTATTATTCGGTCGCTTACTTAATTGGACGTCATATCCCTGCCCCCTGACCATACCCCTATCCTCATTCCCGGGATTCTTTGTTCTGCTTCCTCCCCGACCATTTCGTCTGTGCCAGCGTCGCCCACTTCTCCTTCTCGGCCTTTACTTTCTGTACATACTCATGATTTGCATCATTCTCCGCAAAATTTGATTGGGAGTGATCTAGATTTTATAATCCAGAATTCTCATGCCCGCATGGTCCCTCTGACTGTTGATATTGGCCGCCCATCCTCTCCCGTTCTCATCCTTAGTCCCTCCTCACGCTCAAATGTCACTATCTGTAAAGGGAAGGGTCGACCCCAGGGAAAGCACAAATCTGTGTGGGTGGATTCTATCCAGGATATAACGCCTGGCAATTATCACGATATTCCTATTACCCTTGCACTAGACCAAGTCCTTAGAGCTTTGACCCCTTCTTCTGCTTGTCCGCCATGAAACTATGCTCTCTTAACATTAGGGGGGTGGGGGTCCGGGAAAAGTTGGCTTCTGGTAGGGATCTGTTTTCTTCGTTGAGTCCTACTGTCATATTTTTGCAAGAAACTATGAATTTTGCTGATTATACTCGATAATTTTGTAAGGTTTTGTTTCCAGATTGGCATCTAGTAGCCATGAATGTTGAGGGCACTCGGGCGTGCTGGCTTTCATCTGGGATCCCAGTTGTGCCACATTGCAGGCTTTGAGTTTTTTTGGTGGAATTCTGTTGACTAGTCATTTCAGAGGTCTCCGTCGTCGGATTAATCTTATTAATATTTATGCACCTTACAAGGATAGACACAGTTTTTGGAGGAATATGGAGGTTTGTGGTCTGCTATCACTTGACTACACCATCTTTGCAGGGGATTCCAATTGTACTCTAAGGGATGGGGAGATTTGGGGCCCTCGTGGCAGAAGGGATCCTTTGGAAGATTTCTTGTTTTTACTATTTATATCATCAAATCTGATTGATTTAAATTTGGAAAGGGAGGGTCCGACCTAGTTCAATGGGCGTTCGAGAGAGGAATTTATTGGGAAAAGGATTGACCGAATTATGGTTCAAGCCTCTCTTCTGCCTCTGATGGGGGGGTTACAGGCTCGGGTAGAGGATTTCGTCATCTCTGATCACCGTCTGATCTCTATTGAATGGTCCTTTGAGAATCCGAAAAGGGGGTTCCCGTTCAAATTTAACCGTGTTTGATTAAAAAATGAAGGCTTTAACCTGTTGGTCCAGAAGCATATAGAAGAATGCCAATATGAGAAGGATCTTTCAGCGATGGTTAGACTCTCAAATAATTTATGAAGCCTAAAGGACCAGGTGAAGATGTGGGAAAAGGCAGAGAAAGCTAAATTACTTAGGGAACTCAAGCACATTATGGATGAGATTACTTTTATTCTAAAAGAAATCATATATGGGGTTTTGAACCCACATCGATGGACCCGTCTTAAACAGTTGGAAGAAGATAGGAGTAAGATTTTTCTCATCCATGAACAGTCTTGGCGACTAAAGAGTCGAGCGACGTGGCTACAAGAGGGAGACAATAACACAAATTTTTTTCATCAGTATGCTAATGGCCGAAAAAGAGCTAATTTGATATGGAAAATGGAGGTAAACGGTGATTGTGTTAATACTACTAGAGGTATTCAAGAGGAAGTTGTTAATTTTTTTGAAAATTTATATAAGGGAAGGGAGGAATTGGACATTCCCGAACAATTAAAGGCTCTGGAATCATTTCCAAGGATGTTTGGGGAAGCAAAGAATGACTTAATGTAGAGGCCGACTACCAGTGATGAAGTGGTAAGAGTGCTTAAGTCTTTCCCAGCTAATAAGAGTCCGGGTCCAGACGGTTGGACCCCAGATTTCTTTATCCACTTCTCTGACATCTTTCTAAAGGATATTATAGATATGATAGAGGAAGTTAAAACATCTGGCAAGTTCAAAGGAGGGATTAATTCTATGTTTATAGATCTGATTCCTAAGAAGAGGGATCCTCGGTGCTTTGAGGATTTTAGACCGATTTCATTATGCAATATCCTTTACTAGATTGCATCGAAACTGTTGGTTGAAAGGTTAAAGGGGGTCCTCACCAAATTTGTGACTCCCGAACAGTCGGGCTTCTTACCGAGCAGGTGCATTCACGATGTGATGGCGGTAACACAAGAGACCGTGCATTCAATAAAATCGAAGAAACTTAAAGAGGGGATCATGAAAATTGATCTAAGAAAAGCCTATGATAGAGTTGACTAGGGATTTTTCAAACTGATTCTCCATAAGATCAGGATGTCCTACGACTCGGTTGACTAGATTATGGGATGCATTACTGCATCCTCCATGTCTGTAATCATTAATGGAATGGCGTCAAATTTTTCAGACCAAAGAGAGGGTTGGAGGAGGGATGTGCACTCTCTCCTTTCCTGTTTATTCTTGTGATGGATGCATTTAGTTTAAATATTAAGAGTGTTGTGTCATCTAGGGACTTTGAAGGAATCAGAATTTCAAGTAAGGGGGACATATCTCACAACTTTTTTGTTGACGACGTCCTCATATTTGGGCTCTTGATCAAAAGCATTTGGAGGGTTCTCAGTATGATCTTCAGTAACTTCTGCATCGAATCAGGTATGGAAGCGAAAAGTGGAAAATCATGCTTCTACCACTCGGAAGGCTCCACAGATTTAATTGAGTACATTCAAAATCTGTTCAAATTCTGAGTGTCCAATATTGAGGATGGGATCACTTACCTTGGCATCTGGTTGCAAGCTACAAGATATACTGCTAATGACTAGTTGTGGATTCTGGAGAAATTCTAGAGAAGAATTTCAATTTGTTCCAACAAGTGGTTGTCTAAAGGAGGAAGTAAGGTTCTTACTCAGGCTGTATTACAACAGTTTACTATATATTGGGCTCATTTATTCTGTATTCCTCGGATGATCATCAACAAAATACAAGGATTCATGGCGGAATTTATCTAGAACAAAGGTTTAGGGAAAGGATCATATCATTTGACAAAATGGGAAAAGATCGCGAGGCCCAAGGCTCTGGGGGGCTGGGGGGTTATTGAACTGGAAACTTTCTGAAAGGCTCTCATGATGAAGTCCCTGTGGAGGAGGCTTAATTCACCTGGCCTTTGGAAGGATATCGTGGATCACAAATACTATAATCACAAATCGGTGGAAGATCTATTTAAGGGGGGATAATCTACAACAGCAGATAGGATCTCCGATCTGGACAGGCTTCAGGAAAATATGGCCACAATTAAAAGAAAAACTTCAGTGGAAATTAGGAAATGGAGGTCATATTCAAATCGGTCAATCTGGGCTAGAAGGCATAGGTCAAGCCACCCAAATCAAGTGGGAACTATTTTCTTTTCTCCATAATAAAGGCATCTTCCTTTTTTGTCAAATTGTGGAATGGCAAGGGGAAATTCTGTATTGGTACTCGGCTAGAAAACTTGGTATACCAGAAGCACTGGTTGAAGACTGGAACAATTTTTGTAATATGTTAAGAAGCCTGGGTCTTCATAGAAATAGCCAGGGGGACCATATTAGGTGGGGGGGAATCCAACAAAGTTCAGATAGTCATAAATGATTTATATAATTCCATGATGAAAGATCAAGTGGAGGTGGGGACTCAAGGCTGGATTAAGGATACGTGGAAGTCTAAAGTTCAAAGAAAACAAATAATCTTCTACTCGCTGGTGTGGCAGGACAAAAACCTTACATGGAATAATTTACAAAGGAGAGGGATTAATGGTGCTGGAATTTGCAGATTTTGTTGGTAAGAAGGTGAAGAGAACATACATCTATTTTATGCATATTCTTTTTCCAAGAGGGTCCTCCAAAATATTTACAGGAAATTCAAATTCGAGGTTCCTTCATACGATAATGTCGAAAGTTGTTTCTTATGGTGGGTCAAGAAAGGTAAGCATTTTAAAAATTTTCCTATTATTTATCACTGGAATTTATGGTGCTGTAGAAATAGGTGGATCTTCAATGACTAGTCTAGTACAATGGAGAAAGCTAGTAACCAAGTGATTCTTGCTTGGGATAACACAAATTTTATAGAAAAACTTCCCCGAGATTTGTCTGTTAGAGAATGACTACACGAGGTCAACTACCCCGCAAGGTTTTTACGAGGCTGCACAAAACCATAGGTGCAGATGTGGCGCGTGGTTGATGGTTAATCCTAATTTCCACTATAAGATACACTGGTATGGCAGTATAGGTACAAACATGAGGGCAGAAGCACTGGAACTTTGGGGTCTGATGTGCTTTGCTCACCACCTTTGCATTGACAGATTGTCTATCTATGGGGATTCACAAGTTCTGATTGACCATTTGAATAAAAGCTCTGCACTAAATCCTAAACTCCTAACAACCTCGATGGGTCGTATAGAGGTCATGTGCAAAAAATTCACCTCCATCACTTCTTTCCACATATACAGAGAAAAGAATACACAAGCCGAAAGGTTCTCTAAAAAGGGCCTAACAGGGAGATATGGAGAAATGCACTATGAGTTGTTTGAAGCATCAGGAAATGAAGCAAAGGGCTCTGTTATTTTTTTCTAAATCTTCTGTCTAATTTAGGTTACTGAAGAAGGTCTGAGGAAGATAAAGGATGACATTTCAGATCCATGTTTGTTTTTTGGGCCACCTTTCGGCCAAATGTTACTATCGGCTGACCGTTTTGGAGGACAGTGTTTCATAGAGGAAAGTTCCTCAAGCTCCGAGATTAGATATTTCCTAGTCACGAATGGACTGTATGGACAATTTTTGATACATTACTGTAATGGTAATATATGGACAATGAAATTTTTGGAGGATTTAGTTTTTGTTTAGAACTTAATATTGGAAGGAAAAAAAAGAAAAAGCTAGTTGTTTCTTCTTCTTTTTCAGTCGATGTAACTATTTTTGAAAGAAAATTTAAGACATTTGTGCTAGTACTCAATATAAACTAATTGCTTTTCTACTGAAAGAAAAATAAATAAATAAAATAAATGTGGCTACACCTATTGCTATTAATTTCTCATTAACATGGAATCCATATTTCGATATTGATTTTCGTTATCATCATCAGCATCTGCATGAGCAGCGAGCTCGATTACCTACTTCTAATAGTTTTTTTTTGAAAGGATGTATGCTTTGTTAGACAATTAATCCTTGGGTTAGTTTGCATTAGATAATCAGTTATTAGAATCCAAGAAACCTGGGGAACTTATTCAACAGTTTCTTGATGTATTTATATGTGTACACATTGTACATCATTCCTTGAGACATTCATTAATATATTGTTGAAGTTTGTTACCAATCTGTGTATTGTGTGTCCTACAGTGGTATCAAAGAGGGGTTATTCATCTGCCTGTTAATTGAAATGTGCCACTAGTTTTGTGGCCCTTCATGAGCACCAGAGTTTGCAAATGTCAGTCCGGTTTTTGTGCATTGTGTGATAACCAAGCTCTATGTGAAAGAGGCTGAGAGTCTGAGGGGTTCGAGTTATCCAAATAATTTCGTTAGCATAGAATGCAATTTTGATGGTTAAACAAAGATTAACGGTTTCAATAGCGACCAGTGAACTTGGTGGTATCAGGTTTTTCAATGGACTATTGATGATGAAAGAAATAAGGTACGGAGTCATGCATTGTATCCACTAACATATTTTTTATACCCTCTACAAACTGCGCATTTTTATTCTTTTGATCTCGTTTCGACTTCCTTGTCTCTATGATGCCTGAATGTGGAGATATATTTTATGTTGCTTGAATGTGGAGATAAATTTTTATGAGAGATGTGGCAGCAGAGCCGAGATTTATTTAAACCCGTTGACGATGAATCTATGGTTGTAAATAATTCAAGAGATTTTTCTATGAAGCCCACATAGTATGTAAAAATCTCACACCCCATCCTGCGATAAATTTTTTGTACTTAATTGGCATCAATTTCTGCCTTACCTTATCTGGCATAGTGGAAGTGCTGCTACGACAATCTGTGATTATTTTCTAATGGACAACACTAGTAGGAGTGAGATGTTATTTCTGGAATAGACAACCTCTGTGATATTTATTCAAACACTTTGTCAGATCAAAGATGATAGGGGCAACAGAAGCTGCAGAACAAACTAATGGGGTCTTGAAATTTGAGGGCCTGGGAAGAAACGATGTTTTTGTGTTTTACAGTGGTGTAAAAATCCTATATATTTTTATATATCCCCAAACTGTGTTTGACTGTCCGCATTGCATCAATATCAACCTAGAGATCAATTTGAAGCTTTACCTAGCAGCGACATAACTCTGAAAGTTTTTCGGTGTTGTGTTTTGAGATCTATCTTTAGGAGGAATATATCTGGGTTCCCTTGAGATTGCTGATAGACAGACAACGCTCTTATGTTTAATTAAAATATGAAGTGTTTTTAAGTGAACATAAATTGGAGTCGTATGTGGCAAAGTTTTCTATATTTATATGAAGGCATTTTTAAAGAAAATGAATTGAAGTGTTTTTAAGTGAACAGAAATTTGAAGCGTACAGAAATTTGAAGCGTATATGAAGACACTTTTTAAGAAACTGAATTGAAGTGGTTTTAAGTGAACAGAAATTTGAAGTGGTATAATTTCTGACTAAAAATTATTCATTGGAGTGAGTAAAAATTAATATTTTTTTGCATGGATTAAAACTGTTCATCTTTCTCACAAAGTCATGTTAACTGATTGCAGTGAAACATAGGTACATAATTTTTTAATTAAGTAAATTCAAATAAATTTGGAAAATTCGAAGAGTGGGAAAGCATAAGGGTTATTATATGTTGCCAATTTGACTTAGAATATTTGAGATACATGGATATTTGAGATATGTGATGAAATTGCAGTTTTACTTTAAAAGAAAAGTGCATTGTGGTTATAAAACATGTTTTGGTATATCAAAGATCATGACGTCACATGGGTCAAAGATTATTTGATGAGAATTAAAATAAGACTTTAAAGGGAATTTTTAAGCGCACAGATTATTCAATGAGAATTAAAATCAGATTTTAAAGGGGATTTGACGAGAATTAAAATCAGATTTTAAAGGGAATTGGGGATTTTTAACTTGCACCAAGGTTAAATGAAGTTTTATTTAAAAATAAAACTTTGGAGTTAACTTGACATTATATTGTCATAGCAGTTTTATTTTAAAATAAAACTTTGGAATTAACTTGACATTATATTTTTAGAGAATTTTGTTGGACGGATAAGAAAATTCAAAATATTCAAAAGCTGGTTGGAGTGTAGAATCTGCAGTGCAGATATTTTTTGATATTTTTGTTGGCTCGTTGGTATTGCTCCCAGTAGATGAAAGTTTTGAAGTTTTGAAGTTGTTTGTTACATGTTATGGTTTGTATTATTGATGGGTGCATGATCGGTTGAACCCGACACCCGGTTAATTCATTAAAAAGTTTGTATTGGGTGCATTTTCGGTGGTAACCGACACCCCTTCTTTTTGACTTGATTGCAAGTTTACTTTGATACTGCACCTGAGAAAATGGCCAATGTAAATGATTTAGTACAGTTATTAAGCAATTTAATGCTATCTACTGTCCATAATGATGTCCAAGTCAGCAAGGACAAGCTCTCTGACATCCAATCATGTTTGAAAAATGCTAAAAGAAAAATTGAATTCTTGGAGTTAGAATCGCAGTTACAGCAAGACAAACGTCAAAAGAAAACTTGTGATTTTGAACTGATGTTTGTTCAGAACAACAATTTGTTTGAGCTCGATCATCAGTCAAAGAATGATCAGAGAAATGAAGTGATTTCGGGTGAGAATTTGGATGTAGTTAGAAGTGTTGATGTGAACCCTGTTATAAGACCAGGGGAAGAGTTGACACACAATAAACACATAATTGGTCTTGGTTATAACAGTGATGTATTTTTTCACTTCCAGACTTTTATAAACCTATAAAATTTCGAAGTGCAGGTTTTCTGGATGGTGTTTCTCCAGAAAAGGTTGATAGATGCCAACAGTGTAACAGAGTTGGACATATGAAAGATCGGTGTTTTGATCTTCACTCGTGCGAGCATTGTGGAAAACGAAATCACAAGTCAAACAGATGTTCCAAAAATAAGAGCACTGCAAAAGAGAAGCTAAGTCTTGGATGGATTTCTTCTTGGGAATAGACCAAAGTAGCCAAGAAGATCAGTAGATCATCTCAAATAATTTGTTCGAGAGTGACGAGTCTTGCAGTGATGACGAATATTTCTCACCTTGTATCCGACAAGGGGGGATTTGTTGGTGGGTGGTCTGCTACAGGTTCGAGTTCGAGATGTCAAGCGAGCCTGAGTGAGTGATCCACATTCTGAGCCATAACCTCAGTTTATTGAGTTGTTTCTGAGCAAGCACTTCCAGATTTGGAATTGTTCGAGGAACTACTGTGATAGTTCCAGAGTTTGTGGTCAACTTAAAACCACCTTTTTTTTGTTCTGAGAGCTGTTATGTAGGTTCCAGAATTAGTGTTGGTGGAGACATTGAGTTCTTCCATTTTCGGTTTATGGTCATCCTTGAAAACCATTTCCAAGAGACATTCAACTCTTGGCTGAGATGCATTTCTGCATTCGGAACTCTCATTCTTGGACTTTGGTATATCCCTTTTGATTAAGGGGGGAATGTTAGGGAGCTAATCCTTGGGTTAGTTTGTGTTAGGTAATCGGTTATTAGAGTCCAAGAAACCTGGGGAACTTATTCAAAATTTTCTTGATGTATTTATATGTGTACACATTGTACATAATTCCTTGAGACATTCATTAATATATTGTTGAATTTTGTTTCTAATCTGTGTATTGTGTGTCCTACATGCTTAAGAAAGCTCATCATATCTCCTCATCAATGAACGCTCATGATAAAAGAGACCTGGAGGCTCTTTTATCCTTCTTAAATGCCATCACATCTGATCCAACTGGATCGTTGTCTGACTGGAATATGGAGGACTCGGAGAATATATTCTCATGAAAAGGCATCTGGTGCAGGCGCACCATGAGAAGAGTGGTGGCTATCATCCTTCCTCGATTAGGATTAGCAGGTACCCTTCCACCATCTCTAGGTAACCTCTCTTTACTGCACTCATTGGATCATTCTTACAATAATTCAACAGGAATATTTCCACCCAACTTGGGGCAGCTCAAAGCGTTGGGAATACTTCGCGTCCATTCTAATCTGCTCCGGGGTTCTATTCCACCCCACTTTGGGCTTCTTAAAAAGTTGAGAATACTTTACCTACGATTCAACCTGCTCCAGGGGTCAACTCCAAAAGCATTGGGTAACTGTACACGCCTAAAATACATCAGACTTTCAGAGAAAAACTTGACAGGGGCTGTGCCAATGGAATTCAGACGTCTACTAAACTTGGAACAGCTGCATTTTTCCCATAATGGTCTGAGTTGTGGTATTCGAGCTTCTCTGAGCAACTGCAGATCTCTCCAAGGGTTGTTCATTGGGTACAACAATCTCACTAGTCAAATCCCTTCTGTTTTGAGCTTGATTATGAATCTCTCTCGGTTTTACTTCCCATCTAACTCATTAAGTGTCCACATCCCTTTCACTTTAGGAAATTGTACTCAACTATTGTCTATCGACTTTTCTAGCAACCACTTGACAAGAAGCATTCCAATAGACCTAGGATTGCTGCATAAGTTAAAATACCTATTTATACAAATCAATGAATTAGGAAAAACCATTCCTCCATGCTTAGGAAATTGTATTTCCCTCCAAAAATTAGGCTTATAAAATAACCAATTGTTAGGCACCATACCACCTACTATATTTTAGCTTCCTCTCCTCTTACTATCTCTCAACTCAAATAATATGATAGGGGGCATGTCTGAAACCATTGGCAATTTGAGTCAGTTGATGAAACTATATATTCATTCCAACAACTTGAATGGTACAATCCCCAAAGCTATAGGAAAGTTAAAAGGTCTCCGTACATTCTCTATATATAATAACAGTATTTTTGGAAATATTCTTGACGGTATTAGTGGTTTGGTTTTTCTTGGCATAATAGATTTATCATAAAACTATTTAGAGGGACTAATCCCCAAAGGCATTGGGAATTGTAGTAGCTTGAATGTTTTTTCTATTCATTCTAATAACTTTTTTGGGACTTTATCTACATCTTTGTCTAATTGTATCAAGCTTCAATTACTTGATATAAGAAAAGATAGATTGATAGGTGAGCTTCCTCAAAATATCAGAAGTTTTGATGACTCGAGAGTTTTGAGTGTTTCTTATAATAATCTCAGTTGTGTTATTCCTCGGTGGACATCAACTCTTATTAGCATGCAAATATTGGATTTATCAAATAATAACTTTACAAGAGGAATTCCAGTTGATGTCAAGAGACTCTAGGGATTTGTAATCTATCAATCTTCTCAACTCAATATAAATTTTGATAGATTGTATGACAATTTGGAGATTGGGATGAAAATTTTTGAGTATGACTTAGAATATGTGTTAGAGACAAATATAATATTTGACTTGTCTGGCAATAATCTTACAGAGGAAATCCCATGGAGCATGAGAAATTTGAGTAGCTTGAGATTGTTGAATTTATGAGGGAATCAACTTGGAGGAGAAATACCCTCATGTCTCAGTGAAATATCAACACTCAAGAGTTGGAATTGTCCAAAAATAATCTAAGTGGTGCTATTCCTAAGGAGCTCTCTAATTTGACATTATTGGAGGTTCTAGATGTTTCTTTTAACAACTTGTGTGGGTCAATCCCAACACGGACACAATTCTCTACATTTAGTGTATCTTCATTCCAAAACACTAATTGCTTATATGGGTATTACTTGAAATCATGCAAAATGAATATAAATAAAGTGGGATTGTTTAATGGAGTAAATAAACACATGTCATTTACAACATTAGGGATGGGAATGGGGATTGGATTCGAGGGAGTGATTGTCTTGGTCATTGTATGGAAGAGAGAGAGTATTTGGGTGGTTCCCTCCAATAAACCAAAACCTATGGTGTGTATCGCTTCCCAACTTAATGGATGGATGAAGAAATTATAAATCCTATTTAATTTTACTGAAATTTTAGTGTAATATGAATAAAACAATCTTATTGATCTTGAATATTATGTATATGGTGTGTATTCAACTACATGTATAATTTTTACAAAAAATTAGAACAATGTGAATAAAATAATTTTACTCATTCTTGAATATTATGTGTATGATGTAGAAATTATGAATTATAAAGAGATGTTAATAATATATGATATTCACACATACATATTTAAAATATATTTAAAAAATACAAAAAAAATAAAAAAAAATATTTAAGAATATGTGCTTTTTCTTAAAAAATTAGATGTTCAAATTTAGAGTATATACATTAAGTAAGTTTTGTCTTAATAAACATTAACCATTATCATCATTATTAAAAATGATATTTTACAATTATAAAATATATTCAAAACAATGATTTTACCGTTACAAAAATATACTAAAAACAATACTTTGCAGTTATAAAAAAAATACTAAAAAATATACATTGTAGTTATAAAAATATATTAAAAATGATACTTTACCGTTATAAAAAAAAAAAATTAATAATTGAAGGTAAAATTATGAGTATCGATAATTTCGCACAAATTTTAGGAAGGCCGAAACCATGGAGGAAGATCAAGAACTGAAAAAAGCTAAATAAAATATATTTTTAAAATTAAATTAAAATAGAAGTCATACCATTTATATTTTATGAAAATATTTTGATTATTAAAAAAAATTACTAATAATAATTTGGTAAATTAATTTTAATCATTAAATATTTTAAAAGAATAAATAAATTATACAAATTATTAAAAGAATAAATAAATTATACAAATTATTTGTTTAGTTTAATCTATAAATTAACTATGGTATTTTTTTCTAGTAATTTTGATTAAATTTTAGCATAGACTTTTAAAAAGTTAAATTTAAGTTGTTTAATCTGTAGAATTTGAATGTTTTACTATCTTTTATGGTGTTGAATTTATTTATACATTCAAAAAAATATTTTAAATAACAAAATTTCATATTCTTGTTTCAAATTACATCACCAAGAAAAAAAGACTATTTCATCTATAATTTAGATTACCCCAATTTTTTTTTACAAAAATACCATGATCAAGGGACTACCACCCATTAATTGTGTTCCAAACATATTAAGATACTAAAATCAAATTCTTTGAAAAATATCCCATAATGAAGGCTCTGGTAGTGGTTTCTAAGTATGGTTATTGTTCTTAAGCTTAAGACAATTCAACCAAGTATTAAGTCTATAGCTTCTTTGAAAGATCATGTTTAGGCAGTAATACCCATTTACAATACATTGAATCTATTAATGGTATTGGTGTCCCACTCAAAGTCCTAAAAAAAGCCCTTACAAAAAGCACATATATTAGTTCAAGGATTCTTCAATGTGCTTAAGCCTATTTCCTTCTTTGACCATCATTAAGGTTTTGTAACCCAAGTTTAATGTATACCTAGTAACAATGTACATGTATAAATCTATTGAAAATGCCCCATATAAAGGGATTTTGTTGTGGTTTACAGGTGCTTTTCATAATGATTGAGCCTAATAAGCGATGTTTAGCTCATAATTCCTTTGATCTAACCATTATGCTTAAGCTCGGGAAGGTTCATTTATGGATTAATCTTATTTTCCCCCAAATAACAATATTCAACCCTTGAGACCCCTTTTTATCATATGAAACATATTTGTAGCACCCATACCCCACTTAGATGATAAGAAACGCTATCCATAAACCTAAGAAACATTTCTAGTGTAAGCTTATGTCATAATAATGCTTGTATCCATATGGCATGTGAGAGACACCCTATAAAGGTCTATTGTCAAGGTTTTAGGTTCCATTGAAGTTATAGGGTGAGAAGTTTCATGGTTTGTAGGTGGTATCCATGGTACTTGAGTACGTGAAGCCTTGCTTAAGGATCAATGCCCTTGTTTCCCAAACCTAATCTTGGATAGACCTTGAGACCCATTATTAGTTCACAAAAAACCTATTCATGATGCCCATATGCCACTGCATGCGAATGTTACCAAAAAATGCTTGTATAAGTTATAATGATTTCAATTTTATGATCATACATTTTTCTATATATATATATAATATTTTTTTTAAAACAATACATTTTCTCCTTAGACCAAACAATGATAAGAGGAGAATTTTGTAGCAAACGTTATGTAAATAAGTGTAAGGTGAAAACCTTCATCATTATAGATGGAATGTATCCACGTATCATAGTATCTCCTTCCCCTTAATTACCATAGAAACAATATAAAGTACAATGAGTTTAATGAATATTATATTTAGGTTATATGTTTTATGTTGTGTCCCTTCTTCTTCCTGCCACTATTATCTCTATGGTATAAATGAATATGATCAATTATTGGATCTAGTAATTGAACTTTGGAAAGAAAATTAGCACCTAAGATCATGTATAATTTATTGGGTTGTAAATACTACGAGTTTAATCATAACATACATATAATTAAAAATAATATTATAATTGTCAAAATAATTTCCACCATTTCTAAAAAAATCTTAGTTGAATCTAAAATATTCTACTATTGAATTCACATAGAATAAGAAGAAAGCATATATTTGAGTATATAGTGGAAATATTTCAGAATCATATAAAAAAATGTTATTGAAAATTTTAATTTACTAATTTTTTCATCCAAACAACAATTCAAACTAACATGTTTTATCCCTACTTATCCCTAGAATATTTAATCATGGAAATCACCTTACTTCCAAGTATTCATGATGGGGCCCAGCCCTTAACACAAAAATCTGTGTTCAATAACTATTGAAAGAAACTTTAATACAAGTTTTGAAGTTATATTATATGATTGGCTACAATATATGACAACATTACAAATTTGGATAAGTATGAAATTATTATTTCGATGTTGGTGAGGTCATATGATATGGTTGCAGATTCGTTTTGGTTAACAATCACTTGTCGATTTATTGTTACTCGTCCTTGTGGCTGGCATGACTTGACACTTGACCGACTTCTCGAAGTCTGTTCTCCCACGCTGTATCAAAACCTACTCTACTCAGTTGACATTTATTTCTGTTGTTCGAGGGTTTCGTGAGGGTTTCTTTCACTGGTTCGAAGACCCGAATAGGTTTCTTTTCTGTGATTTTCTCTGTGGTTATGGAAACTCTATTTAATTCTTTTCACACAGTTTTCTGTGGCAATGGCTTGCCAAACCCTTTGTGCACTTTCAACAGGACTTCAACAACACTTGCGGCTTCTGTTTATTTCTCTTTGTTCATACCCTTTCGCAGGCATTTCTTTCCAGTGTTATTTGTCTTTCGCTCCCAATATGAATTAGTTAATTGACTCTTTAACTTTTTCACTTATAGGTCGAAATCTCCGAGGGCTTTTCGGCGTTTGCTTCAGCTCGATCCTTTCTCTGAAGGTAAGTTAATCGTCCATGATTCAATCTCTCTGCATTTTTTCCCAATTTCTAATGTATTTGCTCCTTGTGAGCAGGCCCTTGCTGATTACGACCAAGTCTTTCTCTAGTTTCAACGTCTTCTACCTTCTAGTAGGTTTAATTAAATAAACCCTCTCATTTTCGCTTGCTCTGAGTTCAAATTATTTGTTGAAAATTTACTTCCAAGGCATTAACTCTTGAATGCTTGTCTTTTGTAGGTGTAGCAGACTTATCTGTCTTCGATTTCTCGTCTCCACTATTATCAACCCCCAAAAATTGGTAGGGTCGTTTTCCTCGTGGTTCTTTGGTAGTTTGAAGTTGAATTTGTTGTAAATCTGGGCTTTCGTGCCCCTTATCTTACTGTAGACTCTGATACGTTTTGTCTGTGACCAAAATATCTTTCTGGGCAATTTGACCCAGGGTTTGTAAACAGTTTGCGTTCAATTTTGTTCCAGTTCTATGACTTACTGGTATTTTTGGCTTTGGTTAAGAGCGTTGTTCGCTCGGGGTTTCAAAACCCGGTTCATGAGCTTTTTAATTTCAATGCATATGATTACAGTCCTTGGGAATCGTATACAGAGATAAAAATTTATTTATAAACAGTGAAATTTCGTTTAATTCTGTTAACTCGGAAAATGCTTGTAATACCTGGAATTGCTTGTAACGTCTGTTGGTCGCATGAATGGCTTTAAATTTTCGTTCTTTGGAAAACCTCTTGGGAGTATGTGCTTCAGTTTGCGCAGTGTTGTAATCGTTCCAACGCATTTGCGTACTTTACTTCTTTTTGCCTTAATTTCAATTATACATTAACTCAGTTTTACAATACACAATAATATTAACAGTTAGACAGGAAAAACATATATCAATATTGACTGTAGAAAGTAATTCACAGATGGATTCTTTTGTGAAATCTCTAGATTCGTTTTATTGTCTTCTCTCTCTTGCTATGATGGAAATCAACCCCCTCAGAATGTATTTTTCTTCCTTTTGTATCACTGTATGAGACAGTTTTCGGTTTTGAAACTGTCAAAAGTTTATTATAGTTACATTCTTGACTTTTGTTCTTTTAATCTAAGAATGAATTGTAAATACAAAACAAAAGAAAACTTTTAAGTGAAAACTACAAAACTTAATTGATTATTTGGCCCTAATGATGGAATTCCTAAAATAAAATAAAATAAAACCCAGGTTCAATGACCTACCAGTAAATCAACTGTAACCCGTAAGACAAACACCTGTCCTCCTGTTTACCCTAAGCTGGATGCTCCTGCATCAGGCTCCCGGGGTAAAAAAAATTCATGGCTCTGTTCCATGAGTTCCTCAACAGAATAGCCTGCTTGTTGTATTTGTGCTACGTCAAGCCATGAACTGTCCTCAATGGGACGATTCTTCCACTTGACAAGGTACTGTAAGTACTCCTTCATGCGAGTGTGCTTGGCTACCTGTGTGTCGAAAATTCTCTCGATCTCAAGGGGATGAGCCGTATGCATTTGCCTCATCCAAGAACCACTTCCAAACTGGGTGTCCCGCTCTGGCCAAGTTGCCCTTTCGTCTTTAGGACTAGCAGTATATGGAAACAGATTTGCCACATTAAAAATGGGCGATATGCCTATCCCTGGTGGCAGTTGTAATTCATAGGCATTGGCAGAAAATTTTCGAAGAATTTTACAGGGGCCAACCTTCTTAAACTTCAGCTTGTTATATTCGCCCTTAGGAAAACGTTCTTTGCGTAAATGTGTAAGAACTTCATCCCCTACATTAAACTGAACTTCCTGCCTCTTTAAATCTGCTTGCTGCTTGTATTTTTGACTGTTGTCCTGCAATTTTGACTTCACCTGCTCATGTAAATCGCTCATTTCTTGGGCGAAATCTTCCCCGTCAGCACTCCTCCTTTCTAACTTTCCCAAATCCCGCAGTTCATGCACTCCGCGAGGATGCATGCCATACAGAACCTGAAAAGGACTATATCCTATGTTGTGATTTGGTGAATCATTATAAGCAAATTCTGCTTGAGCAAGTACACGATCCCACATCCGTGAATTTTCACCAATCAAACTTCATAGCAGGTTTCTGAAACTCCTGTTCACCACTTCCGTTTTCCCATCAGTCTGTGGGTGATATGCGGAGCTGAAATTTAACTGAGTGTCCAACTTCTTCCACAGGGTACGCCAAAAATAAACTGTGAATTTCACATCCCTGTCAGAAATAATGGACTTCGGTAGGCCATGCAATCTGACGATCTCCGTGAAAAACAAGTGTGCTACGTGAATGGCATCACTGGTTTTTCGGCAAGGAATGAAATGTGCCATTTTAGAAAACCTGTCTACTACCACCATCACCGAGTCGAAACCTCGCTGCGTCCTGGGCAGACCCAAGACAAAGTCCAAGCTGACTGAGTCCCATGGTCTACTTGGAATAGGCAGTGGCGTATAAAGTCATGTATTTTGGCTGTATCCCTTTGCCAATTGGCACACTTTGCATCTAGTCACATATCGCTGCACGTCCCATCGCATCTTTGGCCAGTAATAAAAATGTCCGAGCTGTAATAAATTCTTGTCTATGCCGAAATGTCCGGCTAGACCTCCACTGTGCTTCTCCCGAATAATGTTCTCCCTCATCAAACATTCGGGAATGCATAACTGTCCTCCTCCGAATAATAACCCTTCCTGCAAATTATAGTCCAGCCATGGACTATTGTTCCTCAACAAAGGATTTTGACAGGCTTCATAAACCTCTTTAAAGCCTGCATCTATCTGATACAAGTCCTTCAAGTGCTCAAAACCTAGCACTTGTATCGTACTCTCCTGTAAGAGCAAAGCTCTTCTACTCAACACATATGCCACCTTGTTGGCCTGTCCACTAATGTGTTTCAACACAAACGTGAAACTCTGCAAATACTCAACCCATTCTGCATGCTTATAGTTTAATTTGTGCTGCTGCATAATATACTATAATGCAGAATTATTAGAAAATAAAACAAAATCATTACCTAATAAATAGTGTCTCCAATGCTTCAGTGCTTGGACGATAGCATAAAATTATTTATCATAGGATGAGTATTTTTTCCTGCTTTCATTCAGCTTCTCACTAAAATAAGCGACCGGTTTGTCCTCCTGGCTAAGTACTGCCCCAATGGCTGTACCACTAGCATCATAACGAACTTGGAAAATTTTGTTAAAATCAGGCAACCTCAAAATCGTTCTTTCAGTGATCTTCTTCTTCAAAATCTGAAAACTTCTTTCTGCTGCTTCTGTCCAACAGAAAGGCTGATTTGCATTTTTTATGGTGTCCAACATAGGTGCGTAGATTCCACTAAAATCTCTAATAAATTTCCGATAAAAACTTTCCAACCCATGAAAACTTCGAACCTCAAATAGATTCTTTGGGGATGGCTAGCTAACGATAGCTGCAAAATTTGCTAGGTCCATCTTCTACTCATTCTCTGCAATCACAAAACCCAAATAAACCAATTCCTTCTGAAGAAAAAAAAAGTACATTTTTTCAAATTTATCAACAGCTTGTTCTGCTGCAATTTTGTCCAACACACTTCGAACATGTCGAAAGTGTTCTTCCTTAGTCTTGCTGAAAATCAAAATATCGTCGAGATAAACAATCACAAACTTCCCAATGAACTCTTTCAGTACTTCATTCATCAGGCGCATAAAATTACTAGGGGCATTACTCAATCCGAATGGCATTACCAGCCACTCATACAGCCCTTCATTTGTCTTGAAAGTTGTTTTCCATTCATCCCCTTCTTGAATTCAAATCTGGTGGTAACTGCTCTTCAGATCGATCTTTGGGAAGTATGCTACTCCACTCAAGCAGTCCATCATGTCATCCATTCGTGGCAATGGGAATCTGTATCTAATAGTAATTTTATTGATAGCTCTCGAATCTGTACACATCCGCCATTCTCCACCCTTCTTAGGAGCTAAAACTATTGGAACTGCACAGGGGCTCAAACTTTCCCTTATCAACCCTTTATCTAACAGTTCCTGTTCCTGCTTCCTAATTTCTTCATTGTCCTTAGGACTCATTCGGTATGCTGCCTTGTTTGGTAGAATAGCTCCTGGTATAAAATCGATATGATGACTAATACTTCTCTTAGGAGGCAACTCATCTGGTAAATCATCCACTATAATGTCACCGAAATCTTGCAACATATCTTGGATTTCTTCTGGTAGATCTGTAATTTTAGTATGCAATATCATTGTTTTTGGCCTCCTTACAACAACAAATTTCATTTCATTATCCTCGATCTGCTTTAAAAATTCTTTTCCTCCCACCAACAATGCTTTGACTCCACTGGTTTCTGCCGTCTCTTCTTCCTTGATGGGTACAAGCGTATGCTTAATCCCATCCTTGACAAACTTGTAACAGTTTGTCTTCCCATCGTGCACCACTTTCCTATCATACTACCATGGTCTCCCTAATAGTATATGACACACGTCCATAGGCATAATATCGCAAATAACTTTATCCTTATACCTGCTAATATGGAACTCAACTTCACATTGCTCATCAACTAACAGTTGATGCCCTTTCTGTAACCACGACACCTTGTAAGGAGTGGGGTGTTTCAGCCTCTTCAACCCCAATTTCTCCACCATTTCTATGGCTACTAAATTATCTGTACTCCCACTCTCCATTATCAGTTTGCAGCATTTACCATGTGATTTGCAAACTGTCCGGAATAATGCTTTTCTTTGATCT